>WOXC01011355.1:0-46728 GCA_011680675.1 Gymnobelideus leadbeateri | reverse complement strand
ATAGAGCTAGTTTTCTGCAGAGTCTGTAATGTCCTCCACATGTCAATGTCCTTTAGTAGTTGGCTATGATGGTGAGGGTATCACCTTTGGATTTTCAGACTCTGGGTTCATTTGCTGGTTTTGACTTTGGGTAGATCATAAACCTTTCTAAAGCTCAGTTTTCTCATTTATAAGAAAAGGAGGTTCTATTGGATGAGGTCCCTGAGTTTATAAATCAAAGATCCTAAGCCTTCTTGAGCAATAGTGAACACTGATTATTTCCATTCAGCAATAGTTATTTAAAGTTTGCACTTCATTATCTCTTAAGTTTCTTAAAATCTTTAGGTGTATAAGTATGTGTGTACTTGAGTATGTTTAATAAATTTGTCCTGATAGTCATTAGGCAATCGGAAATTCAAAAAGCTCATATGAATACTAGGTTTATTACAAGAGCAATGAACATACATGTAGAATCCAGAGTTTACAATTCATACAAAAGTTTGCATTTTTATTACAGTAGTACTAAGGAAGGAAGAAAGAGGTCAAATATATACTTAAAGGTGTTTGTCAGGGGAAGGGGAAAGATGCAATAAAGGGGGGAAAGGACAAATCCCTTCCTGAAGGGAGGGCCTAGGCAATGGCAAAAGTGGCATCCTTTTCACTTGGGGACTAATAGACCATGAAGATAGAATGATCTGCTTATTTATATGGGACTCAGCTGCACAAGTAATTTTTCACCCTAGTGCATACTGACTGGCAACTCTCTTGACTCTCAAGGACACACAGTGAAACCAGTTTGGGATGCAAACAACAAATTATGCCAACTCAGGGTGGACTTTATCTTTGGCATATTAAGGACCTCCTGCAAACTCTGGGTCCAGTATTTCTGGAAAATATGTCAACCCAAAAAGACAAGTACAAGGGACCACTCAACATTCCTTAACATGATTCCCCAACTCAAGATAATATTTTTTGAAGCAAGCAGGTGTGTCTCAAGTTCAAGGAGTCTTGAGGTTGATATCAGTATACTTCTGGATCCTCTACAGGGCCTTGTAAAGAGATCAGTGTGGCAAGAGGCACTTGAAAGATGTTTACCTTGTAATAAAACCTACTTTAGCCGAATTCATCACTTTCCTGGGGAAATATTTGGTTTCTATTTAGTGTGTCTAAATAATCCTCATGCTGAAGTTATTGGCTCTTGACCAGTTTCAGGGTTGTCAATTACATGTGATATTATTAGGAGCATGGCTGAACTCTGGGCTCTGGCACAGATATAGAAGCTGCCTGAGTTTACCTCTCTGTGCACTCTGTCTTGTGGCCTTGCCAGCTTTTCTATACTAATGTTTTCGCGGGGTGGGGCGGGGGATGCAGCAATAGTCTATGCCTCTTAAAAAGGATAAATACCTGTTGAATGTATAGAAGATCAAAAAGTCACATTCTTGATGCAACTTTCTGCTAGTGAAACCATGCTTCTCTAGATTGTTACCTCCTGACTTTAAACATTTCCCTAAGCTAACTATCATGCTGATAGCATAGGGATGACTACTGAAAGCAACAAGGATGGAAGAGTGAATCACAGACATATCATGCAGAGTACTAGGCTGCCTGCAGCTCAAGTCTGGCAGGCTCTAGGCACCTGGCAGGAAGTAAATCATTCAATTGAACAAGAACTTTTAAATGCCTACATTATTCTAGGTACTATATTAGGTGCTAGGGATTTAAAGACAAAAACACTACTGACTAAGTTTTAAAGGAGGATATTTGATTCTCCAGCTCATGCCTTGGTTGACATCTAGTTGGCTTGAATCACCTGGTTATATCATCTTCTTGCTATGCTATACCCCATCCCCTTCCTTCCTACCACTCCCCTTTCACCTCTAGTCCTAGAGATATAAATCAAATCAATTTTACTATTACCACTAGAAAGGGTGTAACAGTGGATTGATCTTTGGCCAGAGAATGTCTTGCTTTTATCATTGTATCCCAAGAGCTTAGCACAGTATATCTCTGATAAATGTTTTGATTGACTCATTCATCTGAAGAGTCTCTATTCTACTAGAAGATATACCTTATATACATATAAGTAAGAATACACAGTGCATAAAATAAACCAACTCACTTATAATAATTTGGGGAAAACAAAACAAAAATCTACTTCGTAACTAGAGGCAGTGTGTTTTGTAGCTATTAAATATGACAGAAGTAGGGAAGGGGTGGGGGCAAGATGGCAGATTAAAGCCAGCAATTCAACCAAAGTCAACACTCTCCTCCAAACAACTTTAAAATAACACTTTAAAACAAAATTTGGAATAGTGGACTCAACAAAAGGTCAAGGGGAGACATTTTTCCAGCCTAAGAAAATTTAAGGGGTTGTCATGAGTCATCTTTGTCACTGAGGTAGAGGTCTGTCCAGAACACAAGTACAGTAGCAACAATACCCCCAGCATCCACAGGAACATTCAGTAGCTCTCAGCTCAGAGACCATAATGGGTCAGAAAGACATTGCAGGGGACCCTTTGCTGGCACTGAGTATAGCTGGTGATGATGGGCAGTTCTATTGCCCATACACCGTGCTGGATTGCAGTTCCAGGGGACAGAATGGAATAAAAGAGGCAGTTTTTAGAAGCAAAATAGACTTGAAGAGGGACAAGATAACAAGATAGAAGAAGAAACAGGAGAAAATGGGATGGAGGGATTTACAAACTTAGTCATTATAAAAGTGAATGTGAATATGATGTGCTCACCCATAAAACAGAAATAGGTAGCAGAATGGATTAGAAACCAGAATCTAACAATATGCTGTTCACAAGAGAAACACATGAAACAGAGTTAAAACAGAGTTAAAAATAAAAAGTTCTGTTGGAGTAGAGTCTAATGAGCTTCAGGTGAAGCAAAAAAGACAGGAGTAGCAATCATGATTTCAGACAAAGCAAAAGAAAAATTGGACCTACTTAGTTAATCAGGGAAACTGTTGTTTGTCCTTCCTTCACAAAAAGGACTAATAGCTTCAGGAGAAAGATATCTTGACATGCCCGTGAATTGATTTTAATCTAAATGAGGTAGAACTAAGCAAAGTCCTTAGCCTCATTCTCTCATCCAGAGTCATTAAAGTTCAGTGGCAAGCCAATGGTCAAGACAACTGGTGATAGCCCAAGATGTAGGGGATGACTTTGACCTTACTTGGGCAGGTAAATTTTGCTAAAAGGTACCATAGGTAATGAAGTAATATGAACATTTTTTATGGTCTTTCTCTGATAAAATCCTCATTTCTCTTTTTTTTTATTAATTTATTAGTTTAGTTTCAGTTAACAAGATTCAATTCCATAGTTCCTTGATTTTCAAATTTCCTTTACTTCCCTCCCCCCTCCCCTCATGACAACATATAGTACAGTATAGGGTCTGCAGATGCATTCATATTAGACATTATTCCAATTACAAAGGTATATTGTACTAGGTGGGATGAAAGATAGTAAGGAAGAAATAAAACCAAACAATGAGAAGAACAAGATCATTTAGTTTGCTTCCATCAGGATTCAGGCTCAGTTCTTTCTAGTTTTATCTCTGGATGGCACATTTCTCACTTTCTTGAGTCATTCAGGATTAACTTATATCACTGCATTGCTGAAAAGAGTCCAGTCTGTCATAGTTGGTCGTCACAAATATGGTATGTCTGTGATTGTATACAAATTTCTTCTGATTCTACTCTTCTCGCTCAGCATCAGTTTGTATAAGTCTCTCCAGGTAATTATGAAATCCGTCACCTCCTCATTTCTTATAGCACAATAATATTCAATTACATTCATATACCAAAACTTGCTTAGCCATTCCCCAATTGATGGGCACCCCTTCAGTTTCCAATTCTTTGCAACCACAAAAAAGGGCTGCCAAAAATATTTTTGTACATATGGGTCTTCCTCCCACTTCTATGATCTCTTTGGGATATAACCCTAGAAGTGGTATTGCTGGGTCAAAGGGTATGAAATTATTATAATCCTTTGGGCATAATTCCAGATTGCTCTCCAGAATGGTTGGATAAGTTCACAACTCCACCAGCAATGTATTAGCGTTCCAATTTGCCCACATCCTCTCCAGCATTTGTCACTTTCTTGTTTTGTCATCTTAGCCAATCTGACTAGAGAGATGTGGTATCTCAGAGTTGTTTTGATTTGCATTTCTCTAAACAATAGTGATTTAGAGCATTTCTTCATATGCTTATAGATATCTTTAATTTCTTTCTCTGAAAACTTCCTATTCATATCCTTTGACCATTTCAATTGGGGAATGACTTGTATTCATATAGATTTGGCTCAATTCTCTATAAATTTTAGAAATGAGTCCTTTATCAGAGACACAAGTTGTAAAAATTCTTTCCCAATTCCCCACCTCCCTCTTGATCTTGGTTACATTGGCTTTGTTTGTGCAGAAGCTTTTCAATTTAATGTAATCAAAATTATCCATTTTGCATTTTATAATGCTCTCTAATTCTTGTTTGGTCCTAAAATCTTCCCCTCTCCACAAGTCTGTCAGGTAAACTATTCCTTGCTTTCCCAAATTGCTTACAGTATCATCCTTTACACCTAGATCATGCACCCATTTAGACTTGATTTTGGTATATGGTGTTAGATAGTGATCTATGCCCACTTTCTGCCATACTGTATTCCAATTTTCCCAGCAGTTTTTGTCAAATAGTGCATTCTTATACCAAAAACTGGGGTCTTTGGGTTAAAATCCTCATTTCTCAAATATATATATTTAGTATAGAATTGAGTTAAATTTATAAACATAAGAGCTGTACCTCAGCTGCTAAATGATCAGTGATATAGATAGGCCGCTTTCAAAAGAAGACATCAGAATTATCTGTATGCACTATAAACCATTATTGATTAGAGAAAGGGACATTAAAACAACTGTGAGGTACCACCTCAAACCTATTAAAAATGACAAATTATGGAGGGGATGAGGGAAAAATAGGTGCACTCATGTTGGTGGACTAGTGAATTGGTACAATCATTCATCAATTGGGAAATGGCTGAACAAATTGTGGCCTATGATTGTGACAGAATACTATTGTGCTATAAGAATTGACAAAGGGTGGAGTTTAAGAAAAAACATGACAAGACCTCTGTGAAATAATGCAAAGTTTAGCGAGAAGAACAAAGAGAATATTATGTACAGTAATAACAATTTTGTAATGATGATCAACTATGAAAGACTTGACTATTCTGATCAATAATACAGTGATCCAAGATAATTACATAGTACCAAGATGAAAAAATGCAATCCACTTTCAGAGAGAGAACTGATGCATTCTGAATGCAAATGAAAGTATAATTTTCTCACTTTATTTTTCTTGCTATTTGGTTTTGCAATATGGCTAAAATGTAAATAAGTTTACCATTATTCACATGTATAATGAGTATCATTTTGCTTGCCTTCTCAGTAGTTGGGTTATGGGGTAGAACGGAAAGAGAACTTGGAATTAAAAATTTAAAGAGATAAAAATATTAAGATAAATAATACATTTTTATGAATAAATAGTATTTGACTATTGCTAAAATATGGAACAAGGAAATTATGAATCAGTAGATATTTTGGATATTACCCAAGATATATGATTTTACAAACACAAGAATTCTTTCCAATGGTGTATTTCATAACCCATCCACTCCTCATTCTGTCAAAGTCTTCTCCATGATTTCTCTAAATTAGCAATACCTAGCTTTTATCTAGCTCTTCAATGTGTTTTACATTTCTTATATAATTGTGATCGTCTTAAAATGTGCTATTATTACCTCTATTTAAGAGATAAGTGATTTGCCTAATATGCTAGGGCCCTTCTAACAGATTTTCACATGTGACATTGGTACATATCATACTTACATAGTACTTTAAAGTTTTCAAAGCTCTTTACAAATGTTATCTCATTGAATCATATAACAACCCTAGGAGGTTGATGCTATTATTATATCACCATTTTAGAGATAAGGAAAGTGAGATAGACAGAGTTTAAGTGACCTACCTATAGCTACAGACCTACAGTAAGTATCAGAGGTCAGGTTTGAACTTGTCTTCCTGACTTCATGTGTTCTATCCATTTTGTCAATTAGGTATTTATCATTCTATTCATTAAATTTCACTCTCAACATGTGAGTCTCTTTTTCTACTTAGAACGGTCTTTCAAGATATTGTGAAATTCCCTCTTTGTAATATGATCTAGTCCATTACCACACTTCTCTCTATTGCTACTTGAGTAATTTGAAAATTTAGTTCTTTGGAAGGTATGGTACTATATGAGTTTGAACTATCACAAGGAGAGTTTTTGTTTCTAAAGGGAGACCATTGTTTCAAGGAGAAGCTTGACATTGTTACAAACTCTGAAAAATGTCCCAAAAGCAATTCAGTCAACTCACGCCCTGTTTTTCCTTTAGGATATAATTAATATTCATAATACCTACCCATAGTATCTATTCAAGATTCATAGAAAAATGAACCATGTTGCCATGGGATGTTTATATAATTGTGTATTATAATTAGAATATCAGGCATTTCTTATTTACTTGGTTTTGTCTGTGTGGATAGTTAAGCCAAAATTTTTGCAAGTTATTTCTGTCTCATATAGGAGATTCTATAAGGTTACACATATCTATGCTATAAGCAGGATCACACCCAGAATAAAGGGATATTTAGAAGCCACCATCTTCTATGCCAGGGTTTCTTAACCTTTTTGTGCCATAGACCCATTTGGCTGTCTAGGAAAGCCTTGTCAGAACAATGTTTTGTTTTAAATAACTGAAGAAAATGCTAAATTTTAGAGAAAGAATAGTAGAAAGAAATCTTTTTCAGATATAAATTCCATAATCCCCTAAAATCTATCCACAATTCACAGATTTAAAAAGGTTTGTGGGCACTAGGTTAAAAAGCCCTGGTCTATAGGGAACACCTCTTCCATTTGAAATGTATGCTTGATATCTTGGATAACAGTGCAAACATTTGACAAGCACACAACTACCTCTATTATGCCTTACATGGTATTGATAATCACAAAGCCATTGAGAAAAATTTTATCCATTATTTCATCTGCCTAGAATACTCATGATTTTAACACATTCATAAAAGCAACCTTGCTAAAGAATAGCCTTTACAGTAGGTTTTTTTTTCTTAATCTAATGTTTTTGGATTGTTTTAATGATCAGCAAATCATAAACTCAGTGGGATCTTTTATTTTCTGAATATCTTAGTCAATTATATGACTACAAAGATGTGTTCTGATGTAGAATAACTTAAATGAAGGACATAGTGAGAGGTCAGTGCAGTGTGGAATTTGGGATCCAGTAATTTGGAGTGAATGGTCTTTTGTCCCCAGGTCAAGAAGCCACTGAGGAGCCATGGCCTTGTAGCCTCCCCCACATGGCAGTTTCAGCTCCTGGCCTTCAGATTGTAGGGGGACCAAGCAACCAGTCTGAAGGGTAATCACTTTTGTTTTAACCTGCTTGGATTCAGATTTCAGTCTAGGGTGGAGGTCCTGGGGTATGTGACCAGCTTGCTAGAGCATGTGGAGGCTTCAGAGAGAGCATCCAAGAAATAAATTTGGCAGCTGAGAAAACCCCAGCATTAGGGACAAAACTCCCCTGTCTGGTGGCAGAGTCCTACTGTGGCAAATAGCTCAGGGGTTAAGTGACTGAGTGGTGACATGAGCAGGCAAAGGAAGCAAAATAAAGAGTACCCCAACTTTACACTCCTATTTTGACAACAAAAAAGATTAAAGCATGAAACAGGAGGAAGACAGTGAAGTCAGAACTCCTGCACCAAAATCTTCAAAGAAAAATTCAAGCTGGTTACAGGTCATAGAGGACCTTAAGAAGAAAATAAGAGAAGTGGAGGAAAAATTGGTAAGAGAAATGAGAACAATGCAAGAAAATTATGAAATGAAGGTCAACAACCTGACTGAGGAAAATAACACCTTAAAAAAAGACTACCTAAAATGGCAAAAGAGGCTCAAAAAGGCAATGAGGAGAAGGATGCCTTAAAAAGCTGAATTTGCCAGATAGAAAAAGAATCTCAACAGCTCACTGAGAAGAATAATTCCTTCAGAATTAGATTGGACCAAATGGAAGCTAGTGATTTTATGAGAAATCAAGATGCTGTTAAACAGATCCAAACAAATGAAAGAAGAGAAGGCAATGTGAAATATCTCATGGGAAAAACCACTGACCTGGAAAATAGATCAAGGAGAGATAATTTTTAAAATATTGGACTACCTGAAAGCCATGATCAAAGAAAGAACCTAGAAATCATCCTCCAAGACATTAAGGAAAACTGCCCTGATGTTTTACAACCAAAGGTCAAAGTAGAGGTTGAAAGAATCCACCAATCAACCTCCTGAGAAAAGATCCCAAAAAGAAAAATTCTAGGAATATTATTGCCAGGTAGCAAAATTCCCAGATCAAGGAGAGAATATTACAAGCAACCAGGAAGAAACAATTTGAATACTGTGGGAAGATAATCAGGATAACAAAAGATCTGGCAGCTTCTACACTGAGGGACCGAAGGGCACGGAATATGATATTCCTGAGGGCAAAGGAGCTGGGATTAAAACCAAAAATTACCTACCCAGGAAAACTGAGTATCATGTTTCAGGGGAAAATATGGTCATTCAGTGGACTAGAGTACTTTCAAGTATTCTTGATGAAAGAACCAGAGTTGAATAGAAAATTTGACATTCAGATACAAGAAGCAAGAGAAGCATGAGAAGGTAAACAGGGAAAAGAAACCATAAGGAACTTATCAAAGTTGAGCTATTTATATTCGACATGGAAAAACTATCATTGTATCTGATGAAACTTTTCTCATTGTGAGAATAGTTGAAGGGAATAATATACACACACATATAGAAGGGTATATGGGTATATAAATACATATGTGAATGTGTGCATAAATATTTACAGGTATACATAGATAGAGGGTACAGGACCAATTTAATAGGAAGGGATGATATTTAAAAGGTGAAATTAAGAGGTGAGAGAGGAATATAATGAGAGAAGATGGGGAGAGATAGAATGGGGTAAATTATCTCATATAGAAGAGGCAATGGAAAACCGTTACACTGGAGGAGAAGAACAGGAAGGCAAAAAGTCAAAACCTTATTCTCATTGAATTTGGCTCAGAGAGAGAATAACATGAAATAGGATATCTTACCCTACAGGAGAGTGGGGGGAGTGGATGAGAGGGGGTATGATGGAAGGGAGGGCAGGCTGTGGGGGAGGGAAGTTGGAAGCACCCACTTTTGAAAAGGGACAGGATTGAAGTAGAGAATAGAACAAGTGGGATGTAGGATAGGAGGGAGGGAAATATTCTCCGTCTTTTATAATATATCTACTATGGTAATATTTTGCATAGCTACACATATACAATCTATACTGAATTGCTTATCTTCCCAGTAAGGGTGGGTGACAAGGGAGGAAGGGAATGAATCTGGAATTCAAAGTTTTAAAATCAAATGTTTAAAAATATATAAATACTATTATTAGTACTATTTTGCATGTCATTGGGAAATAAGATATACAGGTAATGGGGCATAGAGATAAGCCATGCCCTACTGGAAAAGTCGAAGGCAGTATGGGAGAAGATATGGGAGAGAGCAGATGGGGTGAGGGGAAAACCTGTGGGACCAGTATTTTGGGGCGGTGGGTAGGGGACAAACGGGGAAAATTTTGTACCTCAAAATCTGGCAGAAATGAATGATGTAAACCTGAAGTGAATAAAGCATTTTGAAAAAAAAAAAATATATATATATATATATATGGACTTCTTCCCCCCAATGTCACTTAAGTAGAACATACATTCCAATATGTTGACTTTTGGCCCAAATTTGGTGTCCTTCCTACTAGGTCAAGCTATTCTTACATAGAACCAAATATACAAGAAATTATCTGTCGTGTTTTTGTTTTCAATATGTTATCCATCATATGAATTTGCGTGCATCCTATGTAGTATGCCTATTGGCTATTAGCCCAAAAAAAGTGTTGCTTTAAAAAAAATTCCTCTGAAAATGGGGAGTTGTGGATTATCAAAGATTCTACTTGTCTGCATTTAGGTTGAAGAAAAGAAGCAGGGAAACTCAGTTGAATCATTAAGTTTAATTTGTGCAATAGTCATTTATGACAAATGGTCTTGTACTAGAATAAGGAACTTTAATGTGTGTAGGACTTCTCCTCTCATCACTATCATGGAGTGGAATTAATAGAAGACAATATATTCAAAATAGTTTTTACTGGACCTGCACACAGGCAACCCCAAATCTGCAAACAGAAGTTGCCTAGTGACTTTAATGATTTGCCTAGACTAATGTCTCCATTGTTTTGCAACTCCTTTGGTAAAATGTTTAGGTCACTTAATTAACTTTACATTTGGATGTAGTTCTGTTCAGGCTACTTTTCTCATAGATCAGACTGTGGACATAATACAGATATATGATTATTATTACTTTTTAGTTGAAAATTAATCACCTAAGAAAAAATAATCACCTAAGAAAAATCCAAGAAATCTAAGAAAAGAAATCACCTAAGAAAAAGCATATCACTAAATGTTGTATTTATTCATCTTTTCATGACACATGTGCATGGCATTTTGCAGCCTATATCAGGAAAGTGTTTGTATGTCTGTGTATAGAACTGTTTATATGCAGAAATATCTTCATAAAATGTGAAGTGTTATATGAATGTGTTTTATAATTATTAAAATATCTTTCATATTCATTCTCTCATTTGATCCTCACAAATCTATAAAGCAGGATGATAGTGTTATCTTTATTTTATAGGTGAGGAAAATGAGGTTTGGTTTATTGACTTATCCAAGGTCAGAAATCTAATACATTGCAGACCAAAAATGAAAAGGAATTTTAAACTTCCTTCTTTAATCTCCCACCACTTACCCCAAGACACAATATTCAATTCCATTAGTAACTAAGAATGTTAAAATTAAGACATTATCAGAGCTACTTAAGTTTACTAGATGCCACTTAAGGGTTATGAAGATTCCACAAAGAATACAAGAATATGAAAAATGGCATTAAGTTCTACATATGGCTAGTAGCAAGATGAACAAATGTATGGATATATAAATAAGATTGTTCTAAATACATTTGTGACATATGAGTTATTTTGTCACCCAACTCAACCTAGGAGATCTTATCAGGTTAGAATGTAATTATGATAGCCTTCAGTCATGGCACATAGAATAATTTTTTAAAAATTTTTATCCAATATCCCCTTCAGTTTGACAACCCCAAAATACTATTTACATATGATTGCCACATCTTCTTATATTGGTTTCAAATCCTCTGCATAGAATATATGACTTTTTATCAACGAATATCTATTTAGTTTTTATTTTCTGACCTTGGGTTTTATATTACAGTCATGTCTCAATATACACTCTTGACTATAAAATAATCCTATATAATAAATTTCCTTATAATAAATCAAAACTAATAGGCAAAGCATTTGGATCTGATAGCATGTGGACCATTCTATATTCATGGTCCGCTACCTCTGTACCAAGACAAAAGGAGGATGTGCTATATAATTTCTTCTATGGGAGAAAGATTAGTCATTAGATTTCATTTATGTTTAAGCATCTTTCTATTTTCTTATGTGACTGTAAAATTTCATCCATTAAATTATGATGTTTTGGTTTTTTAAGGTAATTTTTTTTACAACATTCAGTGCCACAAATTTTTGAATTTTAAATTTTCCCTGCCTTTTTCCTCCTTCTTCCCCAAGGCAGCATTCAATTCGAAATGTCTTGTTTTGCATCAGTTCATAGAAATCTTGCCATATTTCTATTAATTCCTCAATTTGTCCTTCTAACAGTACAATGATATCTGTAAATTTGTATTGATCACTCAACATTAGAAAAGTTCTACATTAATTACTATATAAAAAGGGTTAAGATATGCTCTGAAAAATGCTTAATATCAATTTGGGTAGCTAAGAGAGGAACTTGTGAATATAATAATATGGTATCAATTCATGATGTATACCAAATTAATCAGAAGCAAAGGGTACAGGAACTGTTTTGGAGGAGTGATGATAGTAGACTGAGACTGTCAGAAGAGACTTTATGGTGAAAGCAAGATGAATGTTTGCTTGACAGACAGATAGGATTTAAATAATTGGAAAGGAAGAGAGAATTCCAGGCTAGAGAAATGGGATCAGCAGATGCTCTAATGTTGGGATATATGAGAAAATGACAGCCTGATAGCACTTCTAGGATTCTTAGAAATTATCTTGTCTAGTATACAAATTTATAGGTAAGCAAAATAGAGTAGTTAAGTGCTTTAACTAAAGTCTCACAGCTAGAGGAAACTAGGTATCACCATGGATAGATCTCTTACCCTAGAGTCAGAAAGATATTAATTCAAATTTAGCCTCAGACATTTAGTAGCTCCTCAGCGTTAGGAAAGTCATTTAACTTGTTTGTCTCACTTTCCTTAACTATAAAAAAGGTATAATGATAGAAACTGCTATCCAGAATTGTTTTGAGGATCAAATGGGATAATATGTATAAAGCACTAAGCACACTATCTGGAACTTAGCACAGTATCTGGCAGGGAAAATTAGGTGGCACAGTAGAAAAAGACACTTACTAGTTGTGAAATCCTGGGCAAGTCACCTAAGCCTGTTTGTCTTAGTTTCCTCATCTGTAAAATGACCTAGATAATGAGATGGCAAGCCACTCTAGTATTTTTGTCAAGAAAATCCTAAATGGATCATGGAAAGTTGGACATGACTGGAAAATCAGCTAAACAACTTAACACCAGAGTATCTGGTAAATAGAAAAAATGGAAAATGAAATAGTTTGTCCTACAACATTTACAGGAAATAGGGGCAGGGATGTCTCTCTCTTAGTTATTGCTGGCAAGCTTCTTGCCAGAGTCCTCCTTGATAGACTGATTCTTCACCTAGAAGATATCCATCTGCCTAAGAGTCAGTATGACTTTAGGAAGAGCCCAGGAACTCTCAGCATGGTCTTTGCTGCCTTATAACTCCAGGAGAAATGCCATAAGCAGGTCACTACACGATGTACATGCAACTGACCAAGGCCTTTGACATTGTCAATTCTGAAATGTTGTGGAAGTTCATGGCAAAATTTTGTTGCTTGAAGACATTTGTCAGTATTAGATGCCACTTCCATGACAGCTTCTGGATAATGTATGATGCTCTCACACTTTCCCAGTCACCATGAAATAAAGCAGGGATCTGTGCTTATTTCCATGCTTTTTAGCATGATGTTTTCAGTGTTGTCAGATACCTTCAAAGAGGATGAAAACAGCATCAGGGTCAGTTACCACACTGATGTAAATTATTTAACTTGAAAAGGCTACAAACCAAGACTAAAATGAAGGGAGAGGTGGTGTGCAACTTTTTGTTTGCAGATGGTTGTGCACTCAGTGCAGCTTCTGAAGCTGAGGAAATTGAATATAGGCCAATTCTCTGCTGAGAGGTTGGCCTGGCAACACCAAGAAAACAGAGGGTCTCCATCAGCCAAAAAACACCACTTGGAACCATCAGTTATAGCAAATAGAGACATTTTGAATAATAGCAATATTTGCTTACCTTGGCATAGCACTTTCTAGGGAGATACACATAGATTATGAGATTGATGCATGCATTGCCAGAGTTAGCTCTGTGAGCAAAGCAGAATTGCAGAAGTTCAAAAGAAACGTGAGATATGCAAATTCAGAGACATCTCCACTTCAAATGTTCTTCTGGACTATCTCTGGCTGACATGTGGTAGAGCCTTCTGAGCTCATATTGATATGATCAACCAAAGTTAGACATACTGTACCTTAACCCTGACATAGCTGTGTCATTTTGGTCCTTTTAGAGCATGAAGGACAACAACCAAACAACTAGTTGTGTGACCCTGGGCAAGTTAATCAACCCCTGTTTGCATCAGTTTCCTCATCTGTAAAAAGAGCTTGAGAAGGAAATGGCAAACCACTCTAGTATCTATACAAAGAAAACCTCAAATGGGGTCACAAAGTGTCAGTCATGACTGAATTACTACACAACACAGCATTTGGTGAATAATAGGTGCTAGATAAACCCTCATCAACACCATCATCATCATCGTCATCATTGTCGTTGTCATCATCATCATCATCATCAGTAAATGACAGAGCTGGAATTAAGACCCACTTCATCTGACACCAAATCTAGTGTGTGTTCCCATGTATCATAATGGCTCTTTCTTCAATTTTAAAGGGGGATTTGAAATTCATTTCAAATATTAGCATAATTTAGAATCAAATTTATTAGTAACATTTTAATTATATTTATGTAATTGTCAGAAGAGTTCTTCATATCACTATAATGTTCCCATTTTTTTCCTGAGGATTCTGAAAAAGAGACATAATCAGGTAGCTTTTATATATTTTCCTGAATAATCTAGGCATTCATTTCAAGAGTGACATGTAAATATAAACTATTATGGGTCAGAGTACCATTTTTCCCACAAGTAGGTATATTTAAAAAAAATTTTTTTTTTAAACAATTGGGGTTAAGTAACTTGCTCAAGGTTACACGGCTAGTCATTATGTGTGGGTGCTCATTTCCTGAGGCCGGATTTGATCTCGGGTCATCCCAACTCTGAGGCCGGCGCTCTTACTCACTGCGCCACCTAGCCGCCCCTTTTAGGGCAATTGGGGTTAAGTAACTTGCCCAAGGTCACATGGCTAGGTTTTTGTTTGTGTGGGTTAAGTGTCTGAGGCTGGATCCGAACTCAGGTCCTTCTGACTCCAGGGCCGGCGCTCTACTCACTGCGCCACCTAGCCGCCCCACAAGTAGGTATATTTTAAGATTTTTTTTTGTCTTTTCTGTTAACTTAATGGGAAAAACTAGCCAAGTTCTGGTAAATGTTTAACAGCCAAGCCTTTACATATAGATGATAGATAGATAGATAGATAGATAGATAGATAGATAGATAGATAGATACACACACAAACATATTTATGTATACACATATGCATGCATATATATGTATTACATAAGCATATATACATATGCATACACATATATACCCACATACATATTTATGAGACACAGTTTTAAGCTTAATCTGCCTTATTAATATTTTATCCATCACTGTCTTAGGTCTGGACAATTAACATAACAATAAATCAAACACTGATTTGCAAAGTTTGCCAATTTCTCAGATGCTAATGCTCACATTGAGAATTTAACAAATGTCTCTGTGTATCACCGGAATATATGACACAAAATCTCATTACTAATGAATGTAGTACCTTAACAAATTTCTAAATAAATATCTTTAGCTCTTGTTATATTCTCTGAGCAATTTTAGGTTCCTGTTTACAACAGTTTTCTTTCCATTTCTAATGGTAAGTACACAATGAAACTTGATTACAGTGTAATGTCTAAACTACATATGCAAGAGTGGCTTGGTAGTACAGTGAATAGAGTACCAGCTCTGGAGTCAGGAGGACCTGAGTTCAAATCTGGTCTCAGACACTTAAAACACTTACTAGCCATGTGACCTTTGGCAAGTCACTTAACCCCAATTGCTCTGCCTTCTCCCTCCCCCCCCAAAGCTCAATTTCATATGTTATAATAGGCATTTAATAAATTCTTTTGAAGTTGACTTGAATTGAAAATCATAGGCCCATAGATTGAGAATTGTAAGGTATCTTAAAGATCATGTAGTAATGGGATCATAGATTTAGAGACAGAAGGAATCTTAGGAGCCCTTTCATCCAAACCTCTTAATTTTGCATATGACCAAATCCCAAAGGGACTGAAAGTTTTACCCAAGGTAACCTAGCTAGTTAGTGCCAAAGTCTGGATTTGAACCCAAGTTCTCTGACTCTTAAATTCAACATACTTTCCATTGTACCATATTGTCTCTAATCATAAAATCAATCTCAGTGCCCTTC
Organism: Gymnobelideus leadbeateri; assembly: GCA_011680675.1. Classification (NCBI taxonomy): domain Eukaryota; kingdom Metazoa; phylum Chordata; class Mammalia; order Diprotodontia; family Petauridae; genus Gymnobelideus; species Gymnobelideus leadbeateri. The sequence goes on along the minus strand of WOXC01011355.1, from coordinate 30,794 downwards.
TTTTAAACCTCATAAACCCCAAATCTATTTGATCAAAGCAATGAATATAGCTTCTGCTGCCTAGAGCAATGGGAAAGAAGGTGATTTTTAAAGCTAGCTCAAGACATTTTCTGAACTGTCTGGCCTAGAATGCCATAGATCACGACAGGTCTTTTACAATGCCTTAGTGTATGTTACAAATGAACTGATGCAATCCATAAAAGTATATGTTATCATGTGATGGTTAAGGCAACTGTTTTTATCAGAACTGTAATCCACTGTTCAAAACCTCTACATTTTCTGATAACTCATATCGACATGAATGAGTGGACTGGAGTTGGTACATTATTCACATGTCGCTTTTATACTCCAAACAGAATGAAAGCAAGATGGCCAAATTGGTTAAGGAGAAAAAATGATTCTAATCCTACTTGAATCACTACTTTTCTATTTATTACAGAGAAAGACAATGCTTTTAAAATGGTAAGAAAATATAAGAAGGAAAAGTGTAGTGCCAGGAGAGAAAATAAAACATATATATATATATATTTCAGTTTCAGTATTGGAAATAGAATAAAAAGATGTAGATAACGAGAGATGGAAACTTTTCGATTTTTTATCATTTCTCTTGAAAGAATAAAAATCACATAGATATTAAAAGTCAAAACAAAAATGGTATCACCTAAGATATTTTCACAATTAATACTAGGAGAGAACTTTAAAACTACTAAAGAATAGAAGTTATCACAAAATAAAAAAGAAAGAGTAGGTAATTTTTATTAAAACAAATTGAAAAACTTTTACATAAACAAAATCAATGTAACTAAGGCATGAATAAAAGAAGCTAATGGGAGGGTGAGAAGTCATTGTTGGTATTGAGTCATGTCTGACTCTCCATGAACCCAATTTTAGGTTTATGTTGCCAAAAATTACTGAAGTGGTTTTCCATTTCCCTCTCCAGCTAATTATTTTCATTATAAATTTTTATTTCAAAATGTAAACATCACTAAACATGCAAAACAAGTTAAGACAATATATTTTACAATTCTGTTATTTTTTTTCTTTTTGCATAGGGCATCATTACAATATATAATCTATGTGATACAAAATACATAGAAAGTTACAGCAGAGTACATGTAGACCAGTATGGAACTGTACAATTGTAGTACTTTAATGTAGTGATTTGGAAAGTTGATGAGGGACCTTTGGAAGCATTGGTGTGTTGCTACTTGCTTTTTTAAGTTCAGACAGAAAATGAAAATGTGTGCTTTATGGAAATGGTCTAGGACCCTTGGATTTTGCCCTTGGCTACTTGCAAATAGCTCCTTCAAAGATCACATCAAAAGGGAAAGAACAGAACTTTGGTGTGCAGGGATCTGGAGGTGATTTGTCCACTAGTCCCTGTACATATATATATATATATATATATATATATATATATATATATATATATATATATATATATATATATATATATATATACATAAATAAAGCTCTCAGAATCAAGATATGACTCCCTAAATCCAAACCCAAGACTGAGGATAAGGTGTTTAATAGAGACCCTCTCCTGACTACTGTACTCCATGAGGCTGGGAACCTCTATGCCAACTGATTTTACAAAATTACAGATGGAAATGGGAAGGAAATTCTTTCTCCTCTGCCATACATGTGAATACAATGCCACTGACTTTTGTTCCCATTCCCACCAAAACCCTTGGTCATAAATACATTTTTCCCCAAATGCTTTATTAAATTATGGTTTACATCATTCATTTCTGCCCAGATTTTGTTACAACTTTTTTTGCTTATTTTTTCCCTACCCCCACCCCAGAATAGCAGTCCCACAGGATATCCCCTCATCAAATCTGGTCTCTCCCATATCTTCTCCCATACCCCCCTCAACTCTCCTAGTAGGGCAAGGTGAATCTCTGTGCCCCAATGCCTGTACATCTTATTTCCCAAATATATGCAAAATAGTATTAATAATAGTATTTATACATTTTTACACATTTGACTTTAAAACTTTGACTTCCAGTTTCATTTGCTTCCTCCCTTGTCACACACCATTATTGGGAAGATAAGCAATTCAGTATATGTAGTGCATATGTAGCTATGCAAAACATTACTATAGTAGATATGTTGTAAAAGACTGATTATATTTCCCTCCCTCCTATCCCACCTCCCACTTGGTCTATTACCTACTTTGATCCTGTCCCTTTTCACAAGTGATTGCTTCCAACTTCCCTCCCCCCCTTCCTTCCTGCCCTTATCCCCACTCTCACCACCTTCCCCCCTACTCTCCTGTAGGGTGAGTATGTATGTCATTCTCTCCCTGAGCCAAATTCAATGAGAATGAGGTTTTGCCTTTTTGCCTTCCTGTTCTTCTCCTCCCTTGTAACCATTTTCCCTTGCCTCTTCTCTATGAGAGAGTTTACCCCATTCTGTCTCTCCCCATCTCCTCTCGATATATTCCTCTCACATCTCTTAATTTCACCTTTTAAATATCATCCCTTCCTATTAAATTCGACCTGTGTCCTCTATCTATGTATAGCTGTAAATATATATACACACACATTCACATATATATTCATATGACCATATACCCTTCTTCAACTATTTTCATACTGGGAAAAGTTTCATCAGTTACAGTTATTGTTTTTCCATGTAGGAATGTATATAGTTCAACTTTGATAAGTTCATTATCATTTATTTTCCCTCTTTACCTTCTCAAGCATCTCTTGCTTCTTGTATCTGAATGTCAAATTTTCTATTTAACTCTGGATTTTTCATCAAGAATGCTTGAAAGTCCTCTATTCCACTGAATGACCAAATTTTCCCATAAAACATGATACTCAGTTTTGCTGGGTAGGTGATTCTTGGTTTTAATCCCAGTTCCAAGCCCTTCAATCCCTCAGTGTAGAAGCTGCCAGATCCTGTGCTATCCTGATTGCATTTCCACGGTATTAAAATTGTTTCTTCCTGGCTGTTTGTAATATTCTCTCCTTGATCTGGGAATTCTGGAACCTGGCTATAATACTCCTAGGATTTTTCTTTTTGGGATCTTTTTTCAGGAGGTGATCAGTGAATTCTTTCAACCTCTATTTTGCCCTCTGATTCTAAAACATCTGGGCAATTTTCCTGGAGAATTCATTGAAGGATGGTTTCTAGGTTCTTTCTTTGATCATGGTTTTCAGGTAGTCCAACAATTTTTTAAATTATCTCTCCTGGATCTATTTTCCAGGTCAGTGGTTTTTCCCATGAGATATTTCACATTGACTTCTATTCTTTCATTTGTTTGGATCTGTTTAACAGCACTAGCTTCCCTTTGGTCCATTCTGAATCTGAAGGAAAGATTCTCCTCAGTGAGTCTTTGAGATTCTTTTTCCATCTGGCAAATTCGACTGTTTAAGGCATTCCTCTCCTCATTGCCTTTTTCAGCCTCTTTTGCCATTTTTTAGTCTTTCTTTAGGGTATTATTTTCCTCAGTAAGGCTGTTGACTCTTCTTTCATAATTTTCTTGCATCATTTTCATTTCTCTTTCCAATTTTTCCTCCACTTCTCTTTTTTGATTTTCAAAATCTTTCTTAAGGTCCTCTATGGCCTATAACCAGCTCATATTTTCATATGGGGCTTTTGGTGCAGGGGTTCTGACTCCCCAGTCCTCCTCCTGTTCTGTGCTTCAATCCTCTTTGCCCCCAAAATAGGAGTCTAATGTTGAATTTTTCTGTTTATTTTGTTTCCTTTGCCTAGGCATGTTGCCACTCAATTACTTGACTTTTGTGCTTGTTGCTACAGTAGGACTCTGCCACCATCCAGGGGAGCTTCTGTCCTAAACGCTGGGGTTTTCCAAACTTCTGGAGGTATTAGTTGGGTGCCCTCTCTGAAGCCCCCAGACACTCTGGCAAGCTGGTCACACAACCCAAGACCTCCAACCCATACCACAATCCAGATCCAAGAAGTTTAAAGCAAGAGTGATTACCCCCAAGACTGATCGCAGTATCCCTCTGCAGTTAGCAGGGCAGGAACTTAAGCTGCCATGTGTGTCCACGGGTGTGCTGAAGCTTCTCAGTGGCTTCTTGCCCCCCAGGATAGAGGCCGACGGGCTCTCCCCATTAATGAGTCCCAAAATCCTTACTGCACTATCCTTTCACTTTGTCCTAGGCATCTATATGTTGGCAATTCTGGAAACTCCACAGCTGCTGGTGTTCTGGGGTCCCTCCAGCTGGCTGCTGGTCAGGCCATCCTGGGGCTAAAACCTCAGACTCACGTGGGCCTGGTTTCGGCTCCCAGTGTGCTGTGCTGGCTGCTCCCTGCTGGGCTGCTGGACTGTCCTCAGCAGGAGGTTAGTTTCTCTGTGTCATTTTGTGGGTTCTGAAGCTCCAGAGCTTGTTTACAGTCCCCTTTTATATAAATTTGGAGTTGGTGGGAGCAAGAGCTGTGCAGAAGAGCTGTTTCTACTCTGCCATCTTGACTCTGTCCCCCCTCAGCTTTTTTTTTTTAAGCAATTGGCATTAAGTAACTTGTTCAAGGTTACGGGGCAAGTCATTTTTTATGTATGGGTGCTAATTTTCCAAGGCTGGAACTCCAGGGCCAGCACTGTTACTCATTGTGCCACCTAGCCACCCCTCTCCAGCTAATTTTATAGATGAGGAACTGAGACCACCAGGGTTAAGTGACTTTTCCAAGGTCACACAGCTAGTAAGTGTCTGAGGCTAGATTTGAACTCATGAAGATGTCTTCCTGATTCTAAGTCCAATACTATATGCCACCTAACTGGTCCCAAAACAATATTAGTATAATATATATGTAATAAGGCAGTTATATCCAAGAAATATAGGAAGCTAGCATAATATATGGCCAAATTCAATTCCCCAATAGATAAATGGTTAAAGGACATAAAGGAAGTTCTGAGTTCTAAAAAAAATAGGATTTGCAAAACATTATCAGTCATATAAAATTTCTAAATCTTTAATAATAAAATAAAGGAAAATCAAAGCAACTTAGCTTTCATTTAATAATTAATGAATAAACCTTTATTATGCAACTACTATGTTCCAGGCATACTCAGTAAATGGTAAAGATAGAAATAGATGAGAAGAGTCAACTTTGGATTAGTTTTGCAGAGAGAGGCATAGTCGTTTACAATTGGTGGAGCTTCGAAACATTTTGGAAAGCAATTTGGAATCATGCTAAGATCATCACTAAAATATCCATGTTACGTGATAGGATCTCTATCCTGCTTCTAGGCATAGAACTCAAAAAAGATCAACAATTTCTAAAGTTCAATTGATAACAAAATTTCCATAGTTATGCTTTTTGTAGTAGTATGTAACTAGAAACAAAATAGATGTCCATATGTTAGGGAATGGCTAATCAATTTGTATTAGAGTCATTTTTGCAAATAAATAAAACTACAGAGCTTATGGGGAAAATGGGGTTAGAAGCACAACATTCAAAAGCTCTGTAAGTGAAACATGTTAATATGTATTGAATGTTAAAGGAATACACAGATACTTTGATAAAGAATGGCTCTTGCCATGATTTTGGGTTACTGTTCAACCCGTGTCCCAGTGTCCATGGGTCCTAGACTGGCAAGGTTGATGACAACTAGATAGGGAGAAAGTTTATGTTGTTTGTCCTTCATTTTCAAAGAGGACCAACGACATCACAGGGTGATGTCTTGACTTTTTCATGAATTGGATTTAAGTGAGACAGAACTGTGTAAAGTCATCAGTCTCACTTTCTTCCAGAGTCATTGAAGTCCAATAGCAAGACAAAAATAAAAAAGGAGTGGAGATGATCTGGGATGTAGTGGATGACCTTGGCATCTTAGATGTCTAAAAAAGTTATGAGGGTTCCACTGCGCCTTCTTCAATCACCTTCATGGCCTTTGGAACAAATTGTTCTCATCCAATTATTACAACTGGGAGGAGTCTCCACACAGTTGAAGTAGATACTCCCCTAATTCATTAATGGGTTTGTGGCCTACTGGTTACCTTCAACCTGGTTGGGAGCATCTACTGAGATATTTTTGTCAGGGTATGGCTGCTGTGCATACTGTAGCTTCTTGGAGCAACAGGAGAGACTTGGTGAAAGGTGTACACCAAAGATGGATGAATAGCTCTGAAAAGGACTCAGTAAGCCTTTATACCAGAGGTACTAGATGACCTTTAACACCCTATACATCCCCAAATGAAGGTTGGTAGGGAGAAAGGGTAGAATATTTTGTTTGGGACCAGTCCTCCACCACCTACATTTCCTAAGAAGATATGTGATACAGTTTTCTTCATTTTCTCTATGTATTAGCAATTCCCAAATTCAAGTTGTACTTTATTTATTAATGTATTAATTGATCTAGAACAAATTCATATTTGTTACAATTATTAAAACAGAACTAACTACATGATGGATAGGAAGGATTCTAAGGAACAATGGAAAACTTAGATGAATCATATAAATTGTAAATAAATCATTTATATTTTCTTCCAAATCACATTTATTTCTTCCTGCATTGGTTCCTACAAGCTTTCTTAAGTGCTGTAACTGTAATAAAAGTTTAGTAACTAGAACTAGAAAAGTAATGTTGACAATGACTTCAAAATACATTGACAGAGTAATAATAACAAATAAATCAAAATGAAATGCTATGACATTATAATATCTTTAGCCTTAAAAATATGACAGTGTGCTTCATTCTCTTATATGCAGAGGAGTGTGTGTGTGTGTGTGTGTGTCTGTGTGTGTAAATGTGAAACACTGCATACAGAGTAACACTTGAAATGAATTGGTTATTTTTACCGAATTTTTTTCATTTTTTTTATTCTTTGTTATAAAGGATAATTTTCTGGGATAGAGATGGGGGATATATTGGGAAATGAATGTAATGTAAAAACAAAAGAGTTAAATAAAACATTTAATAATGCAAATCCAAGCATCTGGGTAAGGTGTGGAGTGATCAGGGTGCAGTGACTATATATATATATACATATATATATATATGTATACATATATGTATACATATATATATGTATATGTATATATATGAGGGAGAATTGCATAAAGATAAGAATACTTCTCTTAGAGTCAGAAGGAAATTGTGTTCAAATTCCTCCTCCAATACCAAGTCATTTAGCTTCTTTGTAACTTAGGAAACTTCCTGGGACTTGTCTATTAAGTCTAGGACTTTTAGAATGTATTTTAAACTCTTTTCAAGTTTCAAAGCTCTAAATCAGTCAGCAAATATTCATAGAATGTCAACTGTGATTATAATTTTCATGTCCATAATCATTTCCACACAATTCTAACTATGTCTAGTATGATTTTCCTACTTACTTTTAGCCATAAAGAAGAAGATGGTATAGGAGAACTATTATGTATATATATATATATATATATATGTATTTATATATATATATATATTTTTTTATATATATATATTTATATATATATATATAATTACTTAAAGGAAAAATATATATAATTACTTAAAGGAAAAACCACCCCTAATGTCCAGGTTGAGCCTCTGTTTCATACTCAGAGGCAGAATAGAAATGATTGTATTCTTCTCTCCACAATTGTTTTCCAATACTTCACTGACAACATTAAGAGCCAAAAAATACCTCCTATGTATTTTCACATACAACCTTTTACCGTATTTCTTTATAGGCATGCTTGATTTTCTAGTGATTATGATCTCTTATAGAATAAGAATCGTTTGTTATTTATGTCTATGCCCCTTTTTATGCAACTACATTGCTTTATTTAGATTCTCCAAAATGTTTGTTAAATAAAATTTATTTGAATTGAGGATCACTCACAGTCTTTTAAAAAATATTTTTGAAACTCTTCAGATATCACTTTTATTTCCCAGTGACTCTCCCTATCCTACAATGGAACCCTTCCTTATAACAAATAAATTTAGTTAAACAAATCAATATATTGGCCAGGTCTAAAAATGTATGCATCATTCCATAGCGATAGTCTATCACTTCTCTGCTCCTACTTGGGAGACGTGGTTCATTATTCGTCTTCTGTATTTATGGGTCACTAAATTTATCAGAGATCTGATATATGTGAATGTTGTATTGCTTAATTATTGTAAACTTCATGTAAATTTTTTCTACTTTTTTCTACTTCCTTCTGCATCAATTAATTCATGTCTTCTTAAGTGCCTCTGAATTTAATCACCATTTCTTGTAGCTCAATATCTCATTTTATTCAAATAACAATTTGTTTTGTCATTACCGAATGGACACAAATTTGTTTATACATTTCTTTTTTTGTTTCAACAGATGCCCCCCCATCTTTCTCTGTGTGTGTGTATACATATATATGTATGTGTGTGTATATATATACACACACACATACAAACATATATGTGTGTATACCTATATTGAATATATGAAATCTTTTTCTCTGTCTTTAACTTTATTTGGGCCATATAACTAGAGTTTTCACTTGGTCAAAGTGAATGCCCCGTTTAGTGACATTTTAGTATAATTCCATATTGTTGGATCAATTCATAAAGCTCTCCCAATAATATGTCAATGTATCTATCTTCATATATTCCCTTAAGTGAATCTGATTATCATTTTGTTTAGTTCTATAAAGGGGCTGTTTGGTAGTACGCTTGGTATGACAGAAAGTCTCTTGATAAGATACTATGCTAGGTCATTAGAGATACAAATACAAAACAACGAAACAAACCTATTCTCAAGGAACTTATAATTCTTCAGTGGAGACAGCATTCATATATGTATGTGTGTGCATATATATGTATATTCATATATGTGTATATATGCATATATATATATATTTACTTGTATACAGAATAAATTTGTGCAGGATAAATACAAAGAAACTTAATACAAGTTGGGGGATTAGGAAAGGTTCCATTCAGAAGGTAGCGCTTGAGCAGACTCGAAGGAAAAGAGGAGTTGTATAAAGTAGATAGAAAAGGGTAATGATCTCCCCTACCTCAAATCTTTTATTGAATTTTGCATTTCTTCTAGGCATGAAGTAAATGCCTATTTGTATTAGCATAGTGCCTGGCACATAGCATAACATAATTCATGTTAGTTGATTGATTATGATTATTTGTATCCCAAAATAATTTCTTTGAAGAGAATGTGAGTTCCTTGAAGGTAGATGATGGCTCTTTTCTTTCTATAGCAGTACCTAACACATAATAAGTACTTTAACAAGTATTTTATGTGTCAATATGAAATTAGAGTACATTAAGAATAAAAGGGGCATTAAAGCTTTGACTTTCCAAAACCTATCATTTTATAGAGGAGAAAAATGAAAATTTCTTAAGTATGTGCTTAAAGTTTGGTTTTAGTGCATTAGTGGCAAAGCTGAGAATAGAAAACAGATTCATGTTATATTGGAGATATGAGATATGCCAAAAGTCATCTAATAAAACCCAAAATAGGCATAAATCTTTACAGGTCTTTTTGATCTATCATGTGGAAATGCAGAGAATGATCCCCAGAAAAATTGGACTACAGAAAGGATCATGTTGATGTAGATATTGAACTAGATGACCTTAAAAGTCCTTTTAAACTCCCATGTTCTATGGTTATGTGCTTCACCATGTCATCTGTATGAGTCAAGCAAGTACCCAAACCAACCAAGTAGCTGATTCATGAACTGATGGTATCTTCCTCTAAAAAAATCTCATCATAAAAATTTAATCCTGATGATAATGTTTAAATAGAAACATCATCAAGGCAATGCATTTCTCTGGATTAAGAGAGAGATTGAATGGGGCCTACCAGATTAGATAATGAATTCAGAGAGCCTAATGTTTGCCAAAGTTAAGGGGCCCAAGCTTCACACTGTAGCAAGAACTACTCATTTTCCTAGGTTGTTTAGTGCTGGGATGAAGTCTAAAGTGATTTTGGTGTTACTTATCACACTTGAGTGAGCTTCTCTCTTAAGGCTATTGCTATCAGGAGTCTTTTTGGATGCAAACACAAAGTAATCCTTTACTCAGCAACATGGTCACTCTAAGACTTTTAAAAATTACAATGCATAAATATACTTACTTAAAGGAAAACCATCCCTAATGTCCAGGTTGAGCTTCTGTTTCCTACTCAGAGGCAGAATAGAAATAATTGTATTCTCTCCACAGTTTTTTTCCAATATTTCACTGACAACATTAAGAGCAAAAAATAGTTGAAGCCTAACTATATTCCTAAATTTGTTCCAATATTGTGGGGGATACAAAAATAATAATAGTAATACTGCATAATCTCTGCCCTTAGAGAGTTTATAATCCATCTTGAGTGGTAAAAAATGCAAACAAAGAAATATAATACCAGGTCAACTTTGAAAGCACAATAAGAGGGTTGCCAACTTCTCTGAATGTCAGAGAAGGGAAAGATCAATTCTTGCTGTGCATATCATAGAAATATTTGATAGAGAGGAAAGATTTGAGCTAGAAATTCAAGTCCAGGTAAGGATTAAATAGACAGTCCTAGTAGAGAACATTGTAGATAGAAGCACAGGCATGAAGGCAGGATAGCCATACATGGCCAAGGAATGAAAAATATTCTAGTTTTACTGAATCCTAGAGGGTATGTGTAGTAAAGTAATGATAGATGAGGTTAGAAAGATTGGGTATATCTAGATTGTTGAGGTCATTGAATATTGAGGGCACTTCTTATTTGACTCCATTGTGGGGATTTTGGAGGTTTTTATTCAATGGGTGAGATGACTTAACTGTGCCTTAAGAAGACTGATGGCATTGTGAAGAATAAAGTGAGAGTCAAGAGACAGAAAGCTAATTAGGATAAGGGATAAGGACCAGAACTTAGAAAAATTCAGTTGCAGAAACTATTTTCTTTGAAAATTATAGTCTTAAAGGATTATATAGATTACTGAGAGGTTAGTTAGGTGACTTACTCTGGGTCATATAAATATTAAGTGTCAGAATTAGGACTTTCAAAAGCCAGGGCACTCTCTATTGTCTCACCCTTGGTTTCATAATTTAGAATGATTATTTTTATATTAGAAAGGGGAAATGGAGACCTTCAGTTGGATGGTAGTCATTTGAAATATAAAAAATTGAGATAGGTATAAGACATATTGCAAAGTTTTTTTGTCAAGTAGTGAGTGGTTTGAGAGGGAGAGAGAGGCATACAAGAGGACAGGGGTTTTGAGTTTGGTCAATAAAAGACATGGAAAGAACTGTAATTGTACATGGTATGACTTTATTAAGCATATATGCTTATTTATTTATTTTTTCTTTTTGGAGGGCAATTGGGGTTAAGTAACTTGCCCAAGGTCACATGGCTAGGTTTTTTTTTTTTTTTGTTTGTTTGTTTGTTTATCTGTGCGTTAAGTGTCTGAGGTCAGATCCAAACTCAGGTCCTTCTGACTCCAGACCCAGTGCTCTACTCACTGCGCCACCTAGCCGCCCCAAGCATATATATATTTAAAAAGGATATAAAGATTGAATGTAGGCTTATAAACAATCCTACCCCCTTTGGATATATATATACACATGTACACTGTTATATACTATATGTGTGTGTATATATATATACTGCTATATACCATATATATTTATATATAGTATATTACAGTATATGTTTATATACTATATATAAATATACTGTTTTCTTTATACTATATATAAATATACTGTTTTCTTGTGATAAATTTAATCTTTCTTAACGAATAGTGATTTGATTTTGCCCATCACTTACTGGGGCCATAGCTAGTAAGTTAGACAATAGGAAGGCCAGTAGATCAATAGTTAGCGTATTCTTTGTGGCACTCAGTGCTGTGTATGTGGAATAGGAAGCTTCTTGTGTAGTATGTTTTCAAAGGTGACTATAGAACTCTCTGATCCATGAATGCAAAGATCTTGCAAATATACTAGCAGAAGACCAGAATACACAACTAGGAACAAAAGGAAGAAGTCACATAGAGACAAGCTGTGTTGCATGGAATGGAAAGACTCATTTTACAATGAAATACTAGGCTTAGAATGTGCTATGAGAGCTAAAGGAATGTCACTTAATTGACAGGTTGGTTAAAATAACTACCAGATCCTTTCCAAACATAAGGTTTAGATGTAGTTGGAAGAGAAGGAAATGAGTGTCTAAAGATAGCAGGAGCATAATGGTAATTATGGCAGGACAATCTCTCCTTCAGCAGGGCAGAAATAGCTATTACTTAACAAGAACAATTAATTAAAATCTACAACTCTGAAATGGTAGGTGGGTTTCCTCCCACTGGCTGCCCTATCCCAAATAAGAAACAGTCTTCTACTCCCCTACCTATATATAACAGAATGACTTTCCTATGCCTTTGACACTTTTATATGTCCCACAAAGGGGACAAAAAATAGAAGAAAAAAATGGGTTGGACTGAGAACTTAGAAACAGCATGAAACTTGGCTAAAGACTGTGTCGTACAAATTTTCTTATTATTTCCCTCATTTTCAAGGTGTTTTCTCTCTTATCATGTCGATAAAACTTGATTTTTATCATACATGTCTTTGACTTTCTGATCATAGATTTCCACCAGCATGGTGGAAAGAATATTGAATTAAAAATGAAAGGAACTGGATTTCAATAACAGCTTTTCAATTTATTATAAGCAAAATGGGAAGAAAGGAAGGAAAAAAGGAAGGAAGGAAGTAAAGAAAGGAAGAGAAAGAGAAAAAAATGAAAGAAAAAAAAAGAAAACTGAAGCTTTTTGTTTACTAATTCACCATTATGGAATGAAAATGACATTGGGTTCTGGATGACCTTACCATTCGAGTCTGGCAAGGTCTACCACATTGGAAAACTTCCATGGATGATCCTTGCTGAAAAACAAATATACAAACAAAAACCAAAATAACAAAAGCAAAACAAAAATAACTAAGCCTCAAGGAGTTGTTGCTAAGAGAAATGTTTGTAAAAGTATTGTAAATATGAAAGTATTCTACAAATATTAATTATTATTATTATTATAATACTTATTTTATCAATGAAAAACTGAAGTCTGTTGGCAGAGAACTGATGCATCCCCTTCCCCCATCACACAGCCAGTAAGTGATAGATCGAGGATCCAAATGTCATCTACTGACTGAACCTAATGTGCTCTCAGATAAGAAAAGAGAGCTCAGCTTGGCAGTCAACTTAAATTAATCTCTATCTGTGTCTTGGTGTTCAGTAGATTACCATAGCATACAGATGAAGTGAGATGCTTTGATAGCACCAGATATTTTTAAAGTTAATCAACACAAAGCTATTTAGCACAGGTGTTTCTGTATCCAGGGCAATTTCTATAATGAGAGGCAAAGGTAAAATTCACAGTATTCATTTGGTGACTCTAAAAAAGCCCAGTTCCATATACAGTAAGTACCTACTTGATTTCATGTTAATGTCTAATAACAGGTGCGTGGAAATTTTTTAAAATGCTACCAGTTAAGAATTAGTCATGCATATACTGAATCAATAACAGGGAACTTGGTCAATGACTGCCAACTGGCTCTACTGAAATACCTCTTCTCTATTCAGGAGTAGAACTAGTTGTGAAGTTCTTGCCTTTTGATTTGGAATATAAGGCTCTGCTAAATTGGGTTCAATTCATTAGTCATTTATGAAGTGATTACTGCATGCAAAGCACTGTGCTAGAGGCTTTGTATGCAAGGATAAAAATGAAACAGGCCCTATCCTCAGGAGGCTTATATTCTAATCAGAGGATATAATTTGCATGTGACTAAGTGAATGCAAAAATTATAAAACACAAATACGGTGCAATTTCAAGAGAGATCACTAACAGCTAGGGGGATCAGGAAAGGTCTTATGTAGAAACTAGCAATTAAACTGATACTTAATGGAATAAAGGGATCAGGAGAGACTGTGTTTTAGAAATGTGGGACAGTTTGTGGAATAGATGTAGCAGATAGAATGTCATGTTCTGTGGACTTCATGTTGGTTGGTTTGACTGACCAATAAGGTATTTAAAGAGGACTTATATAGGATAAGACTATGAAAGAAGAAGGAAATGAAAAACTAAAGGTTTGTACTTGGAGGAACTAGCTTTTGAAGACATTTGAGCAAGTGTATAACATTATCAGACCCATCCTTGAAGCATGATGATTAGTGGAATAAGGGGGCTAAAAACTGAAGGATAGAAAACAGTGTAAGACTAACCTGGAAAATATAATGTCAAGATTGTCAAGGGAGGAAAGTGAGAACACAACATGCAAGGGTAAAACAGGACGGAGTAGCTAGAGGTTACAGTGAGGATGCCAAATAGGTTTAGGAGTAGTGAGGAAGAGGGAGAAGTGGAGGAGTAAGGAGACTGTAATCAGAAAGAGAATCATGGTGATACAGAAAATATGGGTAAAGGTGAGATCAAATGTGTGATTGTTATTATGTATGACTGAGGTAGAAGGAAGGAGCAGTTGATGGAAGTTAAGAGGTGATGAATTAGAAGTCCAAGAGAGTTGAGGAGTCATTTACATGTGTGTATTTTGAAGTCTCTAAGGATGTGGCCAAGTACTGGAGTGGAGGAAAAGATGTAAAATCTTGAGAAGGGAGAGCAAATTGCCTGAGGGGACCAGCTGTATCCTATAGATATAACCAGCATCTACATTGATCATTATGGATAGAGGTGAAAAACCTTAAGGGTGGAAAGGTGAATTATGGTAGAATTTGTGGGGAGTAGGTGAAAATAATAGCATTCAATGCTGGAAAAGTTAGAGTAGGTTTCAGAGCCTTCTGAGATGACCTCTTTCTTTTGAATACATAAAAATGGAGAGTGTGAGGCAAAGAAATGTATCTTATAGTGCTCAGAATATAATAAGTACTTAAATTTTTTATCCCCATATTATTTCATCAAGAACAAAAGGCAAGTTAATTAGCAATATAATAGGGATTTCAAAGGGCATGATGGAAGGGGGAGAGAGAGTGTTAGAATCATGAGAGTTAGGACTGAGGTAGCTGAGGATGAAGGAGTAGTGAATGGCAATAGGAGAAGGAATTTTTACTTAGAAAGCAATAATTCTTTATCACAATTATTAGAAAAGGAAAAGGTAGAAGTTTGCTGCCCACAATTCAAATGGGCATTCTAAAACAAAGGTCCTGGAATTTGTATAAATCATTATAAGAAATGTTTCTCTATAAAAGAAGGTGGAACTGCCATATTTGGATCATAACATCCCAGTCCTCTATTTGCTTATAGAGGTGATAAAATAGCATGAAAGAGATCACAAATCAAAGAAACAATTGGTTTAGATTGTGTGTGGAGAGGAAATTCATGTCAGACACACCCCAATTTTTAAGATGGTTCATTTAGTAAATATTTATTAAGTAACTACTAAATAAGAAGCATTGTGCTAAATTCTGAAAATACAAAAAAAGACACAAGACACCCCCTGCCCTCAAGGAATTTACAGTCTAATGATGGAGATAACAATCAAACACATATATACAAAGCTATCTGTATTCAGGATAAGTAGGAAATAATTAACAGAAGGAAAGCACTAGAATTAAAAGGGGTTGGGAAAGGTTTCCCATAAGAGGTAATATTTTATGTGGGACTTAAAAGAAGTTGAGGAGTTCAGTAGTCAGAGTAGAGAAGAGGGAGCACCCAGGCATAGAGAATAGACAGAAAGAATACCTGGAACCACAGGGTCTGAGGCTTAATTTTCCACCTCTATAAATGCAAATGATGCTTCTGTTCTTTAACTCTTCTCATCTCTTTGCCTTTTAATCCTACACATCATCAAGTCATGTTATTCTTTCCTTTGTATTACCTCTTGTTACTGTGCCTTGGTTTCCCTCTTCAATGTTAATAAACAGGTTCAAATCCTGATGGTGACTAAATTCTGATATGATTTTTATATTTACATTTTTTTTTGCTTTTTTGGAGGGCAATTGGGATTAAGTAACTTGACCAAGGTCACATGGCTAGGTTTTTATTTGTGTATGTGTTAAGTGTCTGAGGCCGGAACCGAACTCAGGCCCTTCTGACTCCGGGGCCGACGCTCTACTCACTGTGCCACCTAGCCACCCCTATATTTACATTTTTACATGACAACAGCTTTTTTCACTGGTACCTCCAACCAGTCTTGTTACTATATATACCCAATATTTTCTGACTAAAGGATATGTTGACTTAAACATCTTCAGCTTGGAAATTAAATGGCTTCTAAAATTTTCCAGTGCTTTACAGAAAATCAAATTTATTAAAATACATTTCCATAGTATGATGGTGACCAGAAAAGTTGTATACAATAAATAATGCACCAGAAGATAAACTCATGAAAACTGGGAGATCTGGATTATTTTGATAGGTTGAAGAAAGAGAGGTTGTCACTATGATATTTGAAATTACAGTGGTAGCATTTTTTGGTTTCCAGAGCAGTCCTACTAATATTCCCACATATGGGTTTTATTTGGGCTTACATTAAGATGTGTGCAATTCACAACATGCCTTCTCTGCAAAGTATAGATTTTACAAACTTCTCAAAGTTCTTCAATTTATATAGGTTTCTTCTTCCACAAAAGACATAGGCAGCCTATTGGATAATGGTTTCTTGTCTGGTTAAACTGTCAAATAGATTTTTTTTTTTAAAACAAATACTTTATTAACTTCTGTTTTACATCATTCATTTCCGCCAGATTTTGAGTTACAATCATTTTCCCCCCATTATTCCCCTACCCAACCTCCCAGAATAGCAGTCCCACAAGATATCGCTTCCTCCAATCTGCTCTCTCCCATACCTTCTCCCATACCCCCATCGACTTTTCCATTAGAGGAAGATGAATCTTTGTGTCCCAATGCCTGCACATCTTATCTCCCAATTATAGGCAAAAGAGTATTAATAATAGTATTTATATATATATTTGAAACATTTAATGTTACGATCTTGAATTTCAGATCCATTTCCTTCCTCCCTTGTCACCCATTCCTTCTTGGTATATAAGTAATTCAGTATATGTTGTACATGTCTAGCTATGCAAAACATTATCATAGTAGATATATTGTACAAGGCTGCTTATAATTCCCTCCCACTCATCCCACCCCCCACCTGGTCCATTCCCTACATGATCCTGTCCCTCTTCTATAGTGGGTACTTCCAACCTCCCCTCCCCCCAAGGATGCCCTCCCATCCATCATCCCTCCTCTCATCCCCCTTCCCCCTATCCTGCTGCAGGTTGAGATATCCCATTTAGTATGTATGTCATTTTCTCCCTGAACCAAATTCAATGTGAATGTGGTTTTGCCTTTTTAGCCTTCCTTATTCTCCCCCTCCTTTGCACCCACTTCCCCTACATGAGATAGTTTACCCTACCATGTCTCTCCCCATCTCCTCTTGCCACTTTCCTCTCTCACCTCATAATTTCATCCCTTGAGTACTCTCCCTTCCCAACAAAATCAACCTATGCCCTCTATCCATATATAACTGTAACCATATACACACACATTCACATATGTATTCATATGACCACACCCCCTTCTTCCATTATTTTCATAGTGAGAAAGATATCATCAGTCACAGTTATTGCTTTTCCATATAGGAATGTAAATAGTTCAACTTTGATAAGTTCCTTTTGATTTCTTTTCCCTGATTACCTTCTCAGGCATCTCTTCCTTCTTGTGTCTGGATGTCAAATTTTCTATTCAACTCTGGTTTTTTCCTCAAGAATGCTTGAAAGTCCTCTATTCCACTGAATGACCATATTTTCCCCTGAAACAAAATACTCAGTTTTGCTGGGTAGGTGACCCTTGGGTTCATTCCCAGCTCTTTTGCCCTCTGGAATATCATATTCCATGCCCTTCAATCCCTCAGTGTAGAAGCTGCCAGGTCCTGGGCTATTCTGATTGTGTTTCCACAATATTGAAATTGTTTCTTCCTGGCTGCTTGTAGTATTTTCTCCTTGATCTGGGGATTCTGGAACCTGGCTATAATATTTCTGGGAGTTTTCTTTTTGGGATCTTTTTCAGGAGGTGATCGGTGGATTCTTTCAACCTCTATTTTGCCCTCTGGATCTAAAACATCAGGGCAGTTTTCCTTGAGAATTTCTTGAAGGGTGATTTCTAGGTTCTTTCCTTGATCATGGCTTTCAGGTAGTCCAATAATTTTTAAATTGTCTGTCCTGGATCTATTCTCCAGGTCAGTGGTTTTTCCCATGAGATATTTCACATTGCCTTCTAATCTTTCATTTGTTTGGATCTGCTTAACAGCATCTTGATTTCTCATAAAGTCACTAGCTTCCATTTGCTCCAGTCTAACTCTGAAGGAATGAATCTCCTCAGTGAACTTTTGAGATTCTTTTTCCATCTGGCAAATTCGACTTTTTAAGGCATTCTTCTCCTCATTGCCCTTTTGGGCCTCCTTTGCCATTTGAGCTAGTCTATTTTTTAAGGTGTTGTTTTCCTCAGTCAGGCTGTTGACCCTCATTTCATACTTTTCCTGCATCCTTCTCATTTCTCTTTCCAATTTTTCCTCCACTTCTCTTATTTGATTTTTAAAGTCCTTCTTAAGGTCCTCTATGGCCTGCAACCCGCTCATGTTTTCCCCTGGGGCTTTTGGAGCAGGACTTCTGACCTCACAGTCCTTTTCCCGCTCTATGCCCCCAAAATAGGAGTCTAGGGTTGCATTTTTCTGTTTCCTTTGCCTTGGCATGTTGCCACTTAATTGCTTGACTTTTGGGCTTGTTGCCACACTATGGCTTTAAGGCCAGATAGAGGAATTTTCGTCCCGAACGTGTGGGGGGCAACTTCCGTTTCTGGCAAGCTGTAAACCCACCCACAACTTCCACCCTAGATCACAATCCAGATCCAGGGAGGTTAAAGCAAGAGCGATTACCCCCCAAGACTGATCGCTGGATCTCCCCACAATTTGTAGGCTGGGAGCCGGAAATGCCTCTGAAAACTACAAAATGGCGTGTCTCCTCAGTGGCTTCTAGCCCCCAGGGGAGGGAGCCGACGCATTCCCAAATACAGGTCCCAAAGTCCATAGGACACTAACCTCTTACTTTGTCCTAGGCAAGTCTATGTTGATAATTCTGGAATCTCCACAGTTCCTGGTGTTCTGGGGTTCCTCCAGCCGGCTGCTGGCCCTGCCGCCCTGGGGCTAAAACCTCGGCTCACGTGGACCTGGGCTCGGCTCGGCTCCTGCGCTCTGCGCGCTGCCGGCTCCCAGACCACTGCGCTGGTCCTTCCTGCAGGGTGCTGGGCTGTCCTCAGCGGGAGGTTAGCTTCTCTGTGTCGTTCTGTGGGTGCTGGGGCTCCAGAAGATTTTCAGAGTCCTTTTTTACATAGTTTGTGGAGAATCTGGGGGCAGAGAGGCTTGGAGGAGCTGTTTCTACTCCGTGTCAAATAGATTTTTGCAATTAAACTTTTGCTTATGTGTCCTTGATCAAGTTGTTTACACTATCTGCATCTCAGTTTCTTCATCTGTAAAATAATGACAATAGTACATACATTAACTCAAAAGCTTATCTTATAGAATATACTTTGTAAATATTAAACTGCGCTAATAATTTGAAGTCTTATTAGTCCCTTTAAAAACACCAAGTATAACTAACATAATATCTTACACATTATATTTATAATTCAACTTATTGGCATGGTAATATTAATGAATAATTAGTATTTGTGAATTGGTGATGAATTAATAAATTGGCTTTTGTTACTAGTTTGTAATTTCTGAATTTGAGTAGCAAAAGTCAACACTTTTTAAACACTTAGCAACACAGAAAAAATTGAAGATTGAGGTTCAAGACCTTAATCAGACATTCTACCAATCTATTATATCAATAATCCTCTCATGATTTTTTCTTCTTTCATTAGCTCTTATTTCTATAGAATGAGAAATTAGAGTTGGAGATTAGGTAACCTGAGGAAGTCAAAATTATTTTATCTTTATAAATGGATCTCAAAGAGTATTAAAGCTTGAAAGTACATTAGATAGTATCTAATCCAGCTCTTTTAGTTTTTACAGATGAAGAAACTGAAGCCCAAAGAAATGAAATGACTTGGTTAAAGTAATACAAGTATCCAAAAAGATATTACAGTATACTTTTTCTCTACATCACATGGCCTCCCTTGTGGACTAGTTTATATATTACACTGAATCCTATGTGCATTTTCCCCAAACAGGGACCCTCTCTTTTAAGATTTTCAATGAGTGACTTATAATTACTTCCCAAGGCAGCTTAATGTATTTTTGATCATCTACAAGTATTAGGAATTTTTTTACAAAAGTTTAAATCAAGCCTAAATTTATTTTTGCCATTTCTACATGTTCTTTATTCTATCATTTAGAACTAAGCAAAACAAGTTCTGTCCCTCTTCCTGCTACCTACCTTCAAATTCTTGAAGATATCTTTCATGTTGTTTTTAAGTCTACTTTTCTTCAGGTTTAATATTTCTGTTTCCTTCCTTCAGTATTTGAGTAGTGTGAACTTAATTCCCTTCACCATTCTGGTTGACCTCTTGTTTATTAGTATCCTTACTAAAAGAAGTGAATTGAAGACAGTATTATAGATGTTGTCTGACTGTGGTTGAGTAGAGCAATAACATATACATATCCTAAAAAATGATCTAGATGTCCAAGAATCTGTCATTTGATCATATGTAGATTCATTTTCAGCTCTTTTAAAAGTTTTTTCTTTACATAATTATAGTTTTAACTATCATTGATAAATAGTATGATTTGAAAAGTTATTTGTAGAGCTCTATTGATTTACCCATGACAAAAAAAAATCCAACCTCTAAAAGGAATTGTAGATTGTTTCTTCCATTCTCTTCTCCATCCCCAACCCATACCCTTCCCCAGAAATTAAAAAGTATTTGGAAGGTTTGTTTCCTAAAACTTTTAAAGAATATTACCTTTGGGTGAAGCACAAGCTGTGAATATATAATAACACAATTAAATAGGTGGAAAGTGAGAAATTTAATCAAACAGCAAGTGTCATTTTTTCCCAAGAAATTCAAAGCAATGATTTGATATTCTCACCAAATTAACTGAATTCACCAGCTGTTTTGTCATCTTTTAAAAAAACAGCCTAGAATGAAAACTTCTGATCATAGATATTTGAGATGTAGAGCAGTGAGACTAGAGTCATATGACTGTTCTATTCCATTAAAATATTTGGAGAGAGAATTCTCCAAACTTTCATGTTATCTTAGGTTTAGAATGATCATTTCTAATTACACATCTTTTCATGGTTCTTGTCATATCAGAGTTGGCAACTTTGGATGCTTCCTTTGGTGAACAATTCAGATCTGATTTATCAAATACTTATCCCCCAAAATCCCAAGTACTGCCTGGGCAAAATTAAAATGTAATTGGGAAGTATTTGACAAAATAAATGAAATATAAATATAAGACATAATGTTAACATGTGGTTTAACAGTCATTATGTAGAACTCTGGAAGCCTTATATGTGGTTTAGTATCCACCATTCCTATCTGAGTTGACACTATTCATTTCCTTTCATCCACTATGTAAACAAGTAACAGATTTCTTGATTTCCCATTGGCTTCCCACCAGTCTTTTGGTGAGCATACATCTCACTCTTTTCTTCCTTGACTGATCTTTATTTTTGGAAGGCTATTGATCAGGGTTATTTTTGTTATGTATTCTAGAGAATCTATATGGATCAGAGACACCTATTGCAAGAGATCCATTTATGTCCCTAGTACATAAAGGAAGAACAAAAATGGTGCAGTATGTTCAATATTAACTTGGAACAATTTCTGGTCTTGGAAATACAACTCTACCATAGAAAATTAAACTTATATGTTTTAAATATAATTTGCTTTTATGCAAATTTCTGTATTACAATTATTCTCATCCCAACGTCCCAAAGTTTCCATGAATTCCTGTGGAGTGATGGAGAGTACCCCACTCATCTCTGGCAATGAAAGTGAAACTCTGAAACTGCATTTTTCTACCATTACAGAAAGCCTTCAAATATGTTCCTGAGGAGAGCCCAGGTCTACTTTCTGAGTATCAGTCTTTCTAATTATGGTGAGATACACAAGATATAGGTTAACCATTTGATGTTGATTTAAATATTTGTCCATGGTATAATATATAGCAAAAAAAAATAATTAGCACTTTTGTGTGGCCTCTTTCTATTTTTGTAATGGTGTCAGCAAAACACACATATAGTAGATAAGTATATATGTGTGTGTGTATGTGTGTGTGTGTGATTTTCTATCTAATCCATGATCTCTCTATCTATCCACCTATCTAAGCCCTTTTACTTATCCCACACTTCCCATAACAACATTTTAAAAATAAATTTTGCCAATGTTGCTATACGACAGCAAAATCTAGGACATCATTTTACTTTTCTAAAAAACTAAAAATGATCAAGGATAGATCAATGGAGAAGTGTTTGTTGGATACAGACAGGCTATAAAATAGAATCAATTATAAACAATGAAGAAAAACAAGATTAAATGAAGTAAACAAATTATATGACAGAAATTAAGATGGTTTGGTAATGTGATAAAAATAAGGGATGACAGATTTCTGGAATGTTCCACTAGTACAAGATGTTGGGAGAAATTATGGAAGGGCCTTCAGCATATCCAATCAACTCTCTATGGGAACTTTTTGGAGGATATGGGTGAAAGTAATTTCGAATATAATAGTTAAAATTAGTATTTGGAATGGAGAAAATAAGTGGGATTTCAGGCCTAGTTCTATATTCACTGCATCATCTAGCTGCCTTTGTATTATATATATATATATATATTGGTAACAATTGATTGGAAATTTGAGCCTTGCTATAACAGTTGCAATTTCAATATTACCTTTAGTAGTAATCTCTAGGGGTTTAAAACCACCATTAGTTAGGTTTGTATGTTCATATATTTGCAAGAAAGAAATAGCATTTGCCCTCCTTTTATGTGGCATCTTATGTTCTGTTTTGCAAGGCCCATAGATCAGAGGATAAAACAAATGAATTCAATTAGAAACACTGGATGCATTTGGCCATTTCACTTGACAATTAGAGATGGAAAACAAGGCTATTTAAAGCTTTACTCTAAAATCCTATTAAGCATTGCTTAAGTGAAATCTACATATGACTAGGAAAGGCTTGCATCAGAAGCATTGGAGTATGGATGAAGTGTGCACTGAATTATGATTCTGTCATATTGCAAATCACATATAAATTTAAGTACATGAGAAAGTACAGAGCAAAAGTGTCAAAGGAAATATTATTAGTGATTTCATCTTAAAAAGCTTATTGCTTAGGGGATCAGATTTTTATTTACTCATTAGTGCCTAAAAATTCTAGTGACATAAAAGGATATATATGCATATATATACATATACATATATATACATACACACATATATGTATACATACATATATAAATTTTAAAAAACAAGGATACATTTTTCTCCAATTGATAATTTGTAAAAGAATATTAAATTAAGTTTTAAATAGAAGATTTAAAACAATGATTATTTCACAACATGCTTCAACTTATTGATGATAAGAAAAAAATCTAATAAAAGAACTTCAGAGGTTTTAGCACACATTTTAGGAATAGCAAAAAAAATACTCTCAAATGGGAAGTCAACACTGGAGAAACTACGGGAAGATGGGCACCCTAGCACACTTTATTGGAGCTGTGAATTGGTCCATACTTTTAGAAGCTCTATCTACTCTGCAAACTCTAAAGATAGCTCTTGGCACACTGTTGACCTGAAATTAAGCAAATGGTTTCAAATCTAACCTTAGACACTAACTATCTCTGTGATCCTAGGCAGTTAGTTTTATTTCTATCTTAGTTTCCTCATCTATAAGAATCAACCAACCAATCAAAATTTATTACATGCCTACCATGTCCCAGGCACTGTGCTAAGTTCTGGGGAAAATGGGGACATCATCATAAAATATAATACAATATCTAGTTAGCTAGCTAGCTAGTTATATAAAACAGGGACCCGTATAGCACCTGCCACTCATGGGTTGTAGTGAGGGTAAAATTAGATAATATTTGTAAAGTATTTTGCAAACCATAAAACAGTATATAAACGCTACTGATAATTAGCTATTATTGTACATTATGTTTCCATTGAAATATCAATTTGGAATAATTCAAGAAAAATAATTAAACATACCATGATAGAGGAAGAGACATGATAGCAGATTAAAGCATTCCAGCGTACCTCTCTCATATTCCTCTCCAAACAACTTTAAAATAACACCTCAACTCAAAATTTTGAGCAGCAGAACCAACAAAAGATAAGAATGAGTCAATTTTCTGAACTAAGAAAACTTGAGGTAAGCAGAATTTTGTGATACTAGTGTAGAAGCTTATCTGGAGGTCACATAGTCAGTGGCAGCAACAGCAGCAGTATCAGGAGTTCTCAACCCAGAGACAGAGACCAGGATGTTGAACCACAGGTCAGAAAGAGATTACAGTGGACCCTTTGCTGGCACTGGGTACTACCAGGACTAATTAGCAACTTTCTTGTCCATATACAGTTCTGGGTCACAGTTATAGTTTGGAGAAGAGAATTGGGGATCCATTACAAGGGAATAGGTTGCCCTAGTCACAAGTTGCAAGGCAAAGAGAGCTTTCATTTGTGACTTCAGGGGACCAGGGCCCCTTCCTGGCTAAAGACCAGGACACAGACCAGGAAAGCAGTGACAACACCTCTCCCATGATCTAACCAACATGGAAGCAATTACAATTTTATGCTCCCAAGACTAGCTCTGAAAACAGCAGGAGGAAAAAACCTGAAGCATGGGCAGTGCATTGCAATACCGGTGAGCAGAGTCCAACTTTCACATGAAGTACAAAGTCAAGACATAGGCTGGAATAATGAAAAATTACACCAAAAAATAACTTTACAACAGAATAGCTTCTATGGTGGGAGAGAAGACCAATACATAAATTCAGAAGAAGACAACAATGTGAAAACAACTATAAACAAAGTCTCAAAGAAAAATGCTTATTAAATGCAAGTCCAACAAGAATTTCTGGAGAAAATTTAAAGAAAAAAACTAAGAGCGGTAGAGAAATAATTGGGACAACAAGTTAAACTAATGCAAGCAAAGTATAAAAAGAAATTAGCCTGGGGAAAGAGTCCCCCAAAATAGTGGAAAAATGACATCTTTAAAAACACCCCCCCACACACCCACACATCAGAATTGGCCTAATGGTAAAAAAAAAAAGCATGAAAATTCATTGAAGAAAAGGACTTCCTAAAAAGCAGAATATACTAAATAAAAAAACAATGTACAAGTTCTCACAGGAAAAAAATGCTTAAAATTAGACTTCGGTAACTACACAGACATCAAGAAACAAAACAAAACAAACAAAAAAAAACCCCAAGAAAAATATAAAATAAAATGTGAGATATATCATTGGAAAAACAGTTGACCTGGAAAATAGATTGAGGAGAGATAATTAGGAATTATTGAACCAACTGAAAGTTATGATAAAAGAAAAATTCTAAACGTCAGTTTTTAAAATATATTCTTTTCCCCTAGTTATATGTAAAGGCAATTTTTATTATTCATTTAAAAATGTTTTTGACTTCCAGATTTTCTCCCTCCCTCATTAACCTCTCCAATCTATGACATGGTAGGCAATTTGATACATGTTACACTTGTTAAATTATGCAAAACACAATACCAAATTAGTTGTTTTGTGAAAGACAGCCTGAAAGGGAGACACATACACATGCACACACACAAACCAATACAGAAAGCAAAAAAATAATATGTTTCAATCTGTATTCGGACTCCATCAGTTCTTTCTCTGGTGTTGGATAGCATATTTTAGCATAAGTTCCTTGGAATTGTCTTGGATCACTGTATTGCTGAGAATTGCTAAGTTATTCACCGTTGATCATCATACAGTATTTCTATTACTATGTGCAATGTTCTCCTGGTTCTGCTTAGTTAATTTCATATCAGATCATGTAAGTCTTTTGAACTTTCCCTGAAATCAGCCTTCTCATTTTTTACAGCACAGTAATATTTCATTAGAATAATATACTACAACTTCTTCAGCCATTCCCCAATTGATGGGCATCTCCTCAATTTCTAAATCTTTGTCACTACAGAAAAATCCTTTAAATATTGTTGTACAAATAGGTCCTGTTACCCTCCCCCACAGCAATCTTTTTCAATCTTTTTAGGATACAGACTTAGTGGAGGTATTGCTGTATATGTATAGTTTTATAGCTCTTTGGGCATAGTTCCAAATTGATCCCCAAAATCATTGAATTAGTTCACAACCCCACCAACAATGAATTTCTTATATGTAATATTACAAGAAGGAGGGAGTTGATCTATATACTCTCTAACGTCTTTCCCAGTTCTATTATTTTGTGATTTTTTGATCCATGGTGTTCTACCTAGACCAGAAATCAGCACATTATTACCTGGTGTTTAAATCTGGTCTGTTGCTTGGTTTTGCATAGTCCAACCTAAAGTACAAATGTTTATTTTGCATTTTAAAATAAAGTTTTATTTATTTAAAAATATAAAAATTCATTTTGACTTCCTGGTCATAAGTAAAGAGCCTGAATGCTGTTGGCATTTAGGTTATACTTTGTAAACCCACATCTAGATAGATCTGGTGATATAGCCATGGAATACAGATTGAGTTGTTCTTGGCTTCTTTATTTCAGGCATCTAAACTGGTAAACTCCCTAGATCATTAGAATATTTCAACTGACAATAACAGACAGTTTTCTAATAGCAAAGCAATCACTAACTATAGGTAAGGCAGCTAAACTCTTTCTTCATCCCATGGTGATCTTTCTCTTCTCCAAATATTTATAAGACTTGCCTTTATAATATAATCTACAAAATTATTTTTGTTATTCACCAAAAGCTAAAGGGTAAGAGATTAAAGCCCTAATTTACTCATCTGTAAAATTAGAGATTGTACCAAATAGATATTTAAGTCATTGTTATCATTGTTATATCATTAATATAACATGTCTATCAAAGAAACTAAGATTTAGAAGGAATTATGATTGACAAGAACAATAGCAATGACCACAAGTATTTATTAAATGTTCACTATGTGCCAGGCAATGTGTTAAGTACTGGGAATATAAAAAAAAAACAAGGTGAAAACATAATACCTATCTTTAAAGAACTAATATTCTGATGAATGAGACTATATGCAAAATAGAATAAAACAACCTCCCCCAAAATATTGTCCAAAATATTGTCTGATCTATATCTCAAAAAGTCAACTCCCCTACAATTTCTAATATGTATAAGTGACAATCCAGTTTTCAACTACAGATCTCCAGTAAGAGGAAACCTGCTATCTAATGTGGTCTGTTCCATCTTTGGATAGGTCTAAGTGGTAGGTAATTTCTTTAGTTTATTTTTGTTTTTCTTTACGTCAAACATAAACAAACTTCGGTAAACTGAAACTTCCACCTAATTCTAGAAGCTCCTCATTCTTCTTTCTGGGGCTAAGTATAATCAGACTAATAATCATTCGTCCAATCAGATAGTTCTTCAAATAGTTTCAAAAATTGTCACATCTCTCTCCAAGTCTTCTTGTCTGGAGTTTAAACATTCCAAGTTCCTATTACTTATCTTCATACAATATAAACGTGGTCCTTCCCTATTCTAGTTGCCCTCCTCTAGACTAGAAAGACCACCAATCTGTGATTTACTTACTTAGACAACATCTGATTCCCTCTATTCAATTTAAGGCATTGCATTTTACAAAGAAAAAAATTATAAACAGAAGAACCTTAAGAATAAGACAACCAGCTTGAAAAAGGGACCTTGAGTTCATCTTACAATGTGTCTAGTACAAAAAATTTGGAAGGTTTAGGCCTTTCAAAGAAGAACTTTTTCATCATGTTAAAAGACTTGTTCTTCTCTTAGATTGATGTTTAGAAGTTATAAAGAGGTAGATTTTGGCTTGATATGATGGAAATACAATAACCCAAACTTACCAGTATTAGAGCTATACCAAAGTGGAATGGACTGCCTTACTCATTACTCCTCTGCCTCTCACTAGAGGTTTTCAAGCAAAGCATGAGTGACCACTTTTTGCATATGCCATAGAGATAATTTTGTGGAGATATTGGTTGGACTATGAGGCTACACTTAAGTCCACCTTCCAAATCTGCGTTAAGAAGATTGTAAATCCAAATCTAGGACCTATCTTAAATTTTTCTCCCCTGTACCATTTATCTACCATATCTAAATTCCCCATATTTATGGGACCCCAAGTGTATGCAATCCAAAATAGTGCTCCAAAGTTCAAAGTTTAACTCCCAGTTCCATCAACTCATTTTTACCACATGCAGAAATAATCATTTGACACTTCATTCCCTATAAAAACCTAATGAGAGTCTAAAAGTGTGTCAAATATCTAAAAGTGGTTTTATATTTTTTCTTTCTTAAGAAAAATCACTATGTGAATCTCAGGGCATTATAATTGCTATTATTACTATTTTTAAAAATGATTGTTAATCAGTATTCACAAAATGACTATGATAGGAAGTGCTGGGACTGAAGATGTAGTCTCTACTGTGTGGGCTTTTAGCCGATTAGGCGAACATCATGACTTCTTTCTGCCTGTCGGACCACAGGAGTTTCTGGATACTAATGTATCTGTGAAATGCAGCATATTCTGTTTTCCATAAGTTGAACCACTACTGTCACATTAAATCCTGAAGTGGAAGAAATGAAGATTGCATGTTAAAATTGTCTTATACTTGTCACTGAGTACTCTCAGAAAAATGAAAAATAAATGATAGAGTGAACTGGTTTAAACCAGTCTTTTTAGAGAATATTGGCTTCAGACTTGGGAACCACATTTTAGGAAGGATATTGACAATATAGAGCATGTGGAGAGGAAAGTGATCAGTGTGGTGAAAGAACCAGAGGATCTAGGGATATTTAGTCTTGAGAAGATGAGACCTTTGGGGGATTGATCATAAAAACTGCTTTCAAGACTTTGAAGCCCTATTATATGGAAAATGGCATTATGTTTGTTTTTCTTTTCCTCCAGAAGCAGGACCAGGGACGACAAGGGGAACTTACAATGTAGCAAATCCAGGTTTGTTGAAAAAAGGGAATGAGTTTCTACAGAACAGTGTTAAGATCCTGCGTAGTCTAGCTCCAGTCTACTTTTCCAACTTTATTTGACATTGTTCCCTTTCGCATTCTCTATGAATCATCCAAGCTAGAATGTTACATGCCATCTTCCATGTCCATACGTTCATCGGGCTATCCTTCATGCCCACAAAGCACTCTGGCTGCTTCTCTGTTTTTCAGAATTCTTATATTCCATCAATGTGTGTCAATCTTTTTGGTTATTAACTCAGTTGAAAGAGTGTTCCCCTTCCTCAAATATTTCTTGGACATGTTAGGTAGTTATCACTACTCTACTCACATCACTTCCTACATTATTTTGTGTCTACCTTTGTATATACTGAACATCTTTCCTAACCTTACCCCCAAAATGCAATGTGAACTTCTTGAGGACATGGACTTAATCGTTTTATATTTGCATTATTTATATGAAGACCAGTATTTTGCACATAGTATAAACTTTTCTATCTAAGTATAAATATCAATTTGAACATTATATTCCCATCACTGGAGGTCTTCAAGACAATGCTAGATGAATATTTGTAAAAGATATCATAGAATGGATTCATTTACAGGTAGGTTGAAACAAGCTGCCTCCAAAGTCTCTTCTTTACCCTCTGAAATTCAATGAGATCAATAAACCAGGTCATCTGGTATGAAAGGAAATTTAATTTTTAATTAATGCTATACTACTACTGTCAAAGTGACAGATCCCACCAGTACTTCTATAGATTACAAAGTACTTCTATAATCACAAAAGTCAAAGGCTAAGTTCTTGCCCTATTTCTTCCAGTTGTTCAAATTGGAAGAACTTAATATCGTTGTGAAATCATCATTTCTCCTGCATGAGCTACCTTATAGAACTTGATCTCTCAGGGAAATAAAAATCACACTTCTGTCAATTTCTGGACAGCCTGTTTAGGGATTTTGCTGATATAGTTGAAAGTGAACTGTGCTACCACAACCCTCATACATGAAAGGGAAATTTTCCACCAGCAGGAGCATATACAGGGTACAACCTGTATCCTTCCACACTGTTCTAATAGCCCTGTATCCCCACACCTAAAAGAGTAATCAGATCAATGTAAACTAATTCCAAAGGATTGCATAAATAATTGGTCTAAAAGAGGCATCAGTTTTACTTAATAGTAAGTACCTGTACTATGTGCTGAGTAATATATAGTGATATGTATAAATTTATGTATATATGTATAATGTATATAATATATAGCAAATTATTTTCTATTTGTAAGGAGTGGTTAAAAGTTAGTGCATTCATTTCTCCCAATCTCACATTGTACTTAATCATTGTTGAAAATACTCTACTAACTTATTTGATAAGACCTAGACCTTTTTTTGTCCCTTTTTATAGGTCTTCGATGACCATAAAAAAAAAAAAAAACATTTCAGAAGCTTAATTCTAAATTTTAAAATTCTTCTCAAGGAATTTACTAAAGTAATGTACTGTGATATAATACTTATTATGATAGGATACCCATATGTTACAGTATAATAGATACACAATGTCTATCACATCGTATTTATCATGCATTTTCATTAAGCTATCATATCACAAAAGATATAGCATATTGTATCAATATCATATAATTTCATATGATATATATCTTGTTCTTTCTGTTTACTTTAGAATTTTCATTTACACACATATATACTATAGAACATGGAAGCTTTTATAATTACTATGATATTTTTTGTCAAACCATTTCTGTC
>WOXC01011354.1:0-375962 GCA_011680675.1 Gymnobelideus leadbeateri | reverse complement strand
TTTTTTTTTTTTTTTTTTTTTTTTTTTTTTTTTTTTTACTCTGGATTTACAAATCTCTCTCCATCATGACTCTTTTGGGGTTGACTTATAACTCTGCATTGCTGAGAAGAGTCCAGTCAATCAAAGTTGGCCATCACACATACGTTGTGTATGTAATTTTTTACTTATTTTTCCTGGTTCTACTCTTCTCACCTAGCTCCTTGTTTCATTATTTATTAACTTTTTTTTTTAATTCATAGGATTCAATTCTGTAGTTCCTTGAGTTTCAAATTACACTTCACTCCCTCCCCCACACCCTAGGATGGCATATAATCCAGTATAGGATCTGCAAATACTTTCTCATTAGACATTAGTAAAGTTACAAAGGCATATTGTCCTAGATGGAATGAAAAAAGGTAAAGAGGAAATAAAACCAAACAATGAAAAGAAAAATATCAAGTAGTTTGCTTCCTTTAGGATTCAAATTCAGTTCTTTCTAGTTGTTTCTCTGGATGTAGGAATCTCTCTCCTTCATGAGTCTTTTGGGATTGTCTTATTTCTCTGTATTGCTTAGAAGAGTCCAGTGTGTCATAGTTGGTCATCACACATATGTTGTGTATGTGATTGTATACAAATTTCTCCTGGTTCTACTCTTCTCACTCAGCATCAGTTTGTATAAGTCTGTCCAGGTAAATATGAAGTCCATATGCTCCTTGTTTCTTATAGCACAATAGCATTCCATTACATGCATATGCCACAACTTGTTCAGTCACTTCCCAATTGATGGACACCCCCTTAATTTCCAATTCTTTGCCACCACAAAAAGAGCTGTTATAATTTTTTTTTTTTTGTACATATGGGTCTTCCTCCCACTTCTTTGATCTCTGTGGGATAAAAACTTAGAAGTGGTATTGCTGGGTCAAAGGGTATGAAATTATTTAGAACACTTTGTGCATAATACCAGATTGCTCTCCAGAATGGTTGGATCAGTTCACAACTCCACCAGCAATGTACTATTGTTCCACATTTTCCACATACTCTCGAGCATTTGAAATTTTCCTGTTTTGTCAACTTAGCCAATCTGACTGGTGAGATGCGGTACCTTAAAGATTCTTTGATTTGCATTTATCTAACCAGTAGTAGTTTAGAGCATTTTTTTCATATGCTTATAGATATCTTCTAATGTTTTCCTCTGAAAAGTGCCTGTTCATATCCTTTGACCACTGACCAATTGGAGAATGACTTGTATTCTTATAGATTTGACTCGATTTCCTGTATATTTTAGAAATGATGCATTTATCAGAGATATTGGCTATAAAAATTCTTTCCCAGTTTTCCACTTCCCTCTTAATCTGTGTCACATTGGTTTATTTGTGCAGTATGTACTGTTTCTTCTGTCTAGGAATATACACACAACATACATGACATATATACAAATAAACACAAACACCTATATACATACTCCTATCTATACCTTTCTACATTTATCTACCTATAATGTGTGTCTATGTGTGTGTGTGTGTATACACATACACATATATCTATGTATATGTATATGTATATATATAGACATGTATATTCATTTCAATTGTCCTAATAAGGAAAAAATGTCTCCTGAGTTACAAACAACAGGTTTTCTATTTTTTATGTTCACCCCTGATCTTTTCATCAAGAATGCTTGAAAATTCTCTATTTCATTTAACGTCCATTTTACCCATGAAGCTAGGATTAAAACCAAAAATCACCTACACGGCCTCAGAAAATGAGTAACCACACATAAACAATGACTGGCTGTGTAACGCTGAGCAAGCCACCAAACCCCAATTTCTTTTAAAAAAAAAAAGAAAAAAATACACACACACACACACATTCACATATGTATTCATATGTCCATATATCCTTCCTAAATTATTTTCATAATGAGACAGGTTTAATCAGACACAGTTATTGTTTTTCAATGTAGGAATGTATAAAGTTCAACTTGATAAGTTCCTTTTGATTTCTTTTCCCTTTTTACCTTCTCAAGCATCTCTTGCTTCTTGTGTGTGAATGTCAAATTTTCTATTCAACTCTGGTTTTTTTCCGCAAGAATGCTTGAAAGTCCCCTATTCCACTGAATGACCATATTTTCCCCTGAAACAAGATACTCAGTTTTGCTGGGTAGGTGACCCTTGGCTTCAATCCAAGCTCTTTTGCCCTCTATAATATCACATTCCATGCCCTTTGATCCCTCAGTGTAGAAGCTGCCATGTCCTGGGCTATTCTGATTGTGTTTCCACTATATTGGAATTGTTTCTTCCTGGCTGCTTGTAGTATTTTCTCCTTGATCTGGGAGTTCTGCAACCTGGCAATAATATTCCTAGGAGTTTTCTTTATGGTATCCTTTTCAGGATGCAATCCGTGGAATCTTTCAACCTCTATTTCCCTCTCTGGGTCTAAAATATCAGGGCAATTTTCTTTCAGAATTTCTTGAAGGGTGATTTCTAGGTTCTTTCTTTGGTCATGACTTTCAGGTAGTCCAGTGATTTTTAAATTATCTCTACTGGGTCTGTTTTCCAGGTCAGTGGTTTTTCCCATGAGATATTTCACATTGCCTTCAATTCTTTCATTTGTTTGGATCTGTTTAACAGCATCTTGATTGCTCATAAAGTCACTAGCTTCCATTTGTTCCAGTCTAATTTTGATGGAATGATTCTTCTCCTTGAGCTTTTGAGATTCTTTTTCCATCTGGCAAATTCGTTTTTTTTAAGGCATTCTTCTCCTCATTGCCTTTCTGAGTCTCTTTTGCCATTTGAGTTAGTCTGTTTTTAAGGCGTTGTTTCCTCAGTCAGGCTGTTGACTGTCATTTCATACTTTTCTTGCATCTTTCTCATTTCTATTTGCAATTTTCCCCCACTTCTCTTATCTGCTTCTTAAGGTCCTCTATGGCCTGTAGACAGCTTGTATTTTCATTTGGGGCTTTTGGTGCAGGATTTCTGACCTCACAGTCCTCTTCCTGTTCCATGCTTTGATCCTCTTTGCCCCCAAAATAGGAGTTTAATGTTGCAGTTTTCTGTTTATTTTGTTTCCTTTGCCTAGACATGTTGCCACTTAATTTCATGATATTGGGGCTTGTTGCCACAGTAGGACTCTGCCACCAGACAGGAGAGCTTCTGTCCCAAACATGGGGTCTTCACAACTTCCGGAGGTTGGGTGGCCTCTGTAAAGCTTCCACCTGCTCTGGCAAATTGGATACCCACCCCAGCCACCACCCAAGACCACAATCCAGATCCAAGCAAGTTAAAGCAAGAGCAATTAACCCCCAGACTGATTGATGGATCTCTCTACAGTTCGCAGACCAGGGGCAGGAGCTACCACTGAGGCTGCAAAATGGCCTCTGTGCTGGGTTTCCTCAACAGCTTTTCACCCCAGGGAAGGAAGCTGATGTGTTCCCCAAATAGTGGTCCCAAAGTCCATAGGGCACTAATCTCTCACTTTGTCCTAGGCATATCTGTGCTTATAATTCTGGAATCACCACAGCTGCTGGATTTCTGGGGTTCCTTCAGCTGGCTGCTGGCCTGGCCAACCTGGGGCTAAAACGATGGCTCATGTGGGTCTGGGCTTGGCTCCCAGAGCACTGCTCTGCCTACTCTCAGAGCATTGTGCTGGCCACTCCCTGCTGGGCTGCTTGGCTGTCCTCAGTGGGAGGTTAGCTTCTCTGTGTTGTTCTGTGGGTGCTGGGGCTCCAGAAGTTGTTCAGATTCCCCTTTTACATTGTTTGGAGGTGCTGTGGGTTAGGGAACCTTGTAAGTGCTGTTTCTACTATGACATATTGGCTCCTCCCCTCCATGGGATCTTTTTCAAAAGGTTATGGGATGATTCTGACAATTTCTATTTTACCCTCTGGTTCTAGAGTATCATAGCAGATTTTCTTGATAATTTCTAGAAAGATTATACCCAGGTTTCTACTGATCATGACTTTCAGGTAGTCCAATGTTTTTTTGTTTTTTCCTGGATGTATTTTCCACATCAGTTTTTTTTTTTCCTTTCAGGTATAATGCATTGTCTTCTATTTTTTCATTCTTTTGGATTGTTTTATAATATCTTGATTTCTAATGAAGTCTTTAGCTTCCATTTGTTCCATTCTGATTCTAAAGTAATTATTTTCTTCTATGAACTTTTGGACTTCTTTTTAAGGAATTCTTCTCATTGACTTTTTGAACCCCTTTGGCTATTTGAGTTAGTCTATTTTTTCAGGTATTATTTTCTTCATTACTTTTTTTTTTTTTTTTGGTCTCCTTTAGCAAGGTGCTGACTCATTTTTCACTATTTTCTGGAAAACTCTCATTTCTCTTCCAAATTTTGCCTCTACTTCTCCTAATTGGTTTTCAAAATCCTGTTTGAGGTTCTCTATGTCTTGCAACCAATTTACATTTTTCTTAGAGGCTTTTGTTGCAAGGGTTTTGATTTTGTTATCTTTTTCTTTTTTTTTATTTAAACAAATGCTTTATTGACTTCTGTTTTACATCATTCATTTCCGCAAGATTTTGAGTTACAATCATTTCTATCCCCCTGTTTTTTCCCTACCCACCTTCCCAGAACAGCAGTCCCATGAGATATCGCTTCCTCCAATCTGCTCTCTCCCATATCTTCTCCCATACTCCCTTCGACCTCTACATTAGAGGAAGGTGAATCTTTGTGTCCCAATGCCTGCACATCTTGTCACCCAATTAGAAGCAAAAGAGTATTAATAATAGTACTTATTCTTTCTGGGGGCGGAGCCAAGATGGCAGAGTAGAAACAGCCCGTCCAAGCCACTCTGCCCCCAGATTACCTTCAAACTATGTAAAAAAAAAAGTCGAGTGTGGTTCATTTTCCCCTTAAAAATTCTTTCTAAATGTACACAAATAAAAAACTTTCCTCTCTCACCTCACAACTTCACCCCTTTAGTATCCTCCCTTCCCAAAAAAATTAAACCTATGCCCTCTATCCATATATAACTGTAACCATACACACACACATTCACATATGTATTCACATGACCATGAACCCTTCTTCCATTATTTTCATGGTGAGAAAATTTCCTCAGTCATACTTACTGTTTTTTTTTTTCATATAGGAATGTAAATAGTTCAACTTTGATAAGTTCCTTTTGATTTCTTTTCCCTGATTACATTCTCAGGCATCTCTTCCCTCTTGTGTCTGGATGTCAAATTTTCTCTTCAATTCTGGTTTTTTCCTCAAGAGTGTTTGAAAGTCCTCTATTCCACTGAATGACCATATTTTGCCCTGAAACAAAATGCTCAGTTTTGCTGGGTAGGTGACCTTTGGGTATTGAAATTTTTTCTCCCTGGCTGCTTGTAGTATTTTCTCCTTGATCTGGGGATTCTAGAACCTGGCTATAATATTCCTGGGAGTTTTCTTTTTGGGATCTTTTTCAGGAGGTGATCAGTTGATTCTTTCAACCTCTATTTTGCCCTCTGGATCTAAAACATCAGGGCAATTTTCCTTTAGAATTTCTTGAAGGGTGGTTTCTAGGTTCTTTCTTTGATCATGGCTTTCAGGTAGTCCAATAATTTTTAAATTATCTCCCCTGGATCTATTTTCCAGGTCAGTGATTTTTCACATGAGGTATTTCACGTTGCCCTCAAATGTTTCTTTGTTTGGATCTGCTTAACAGCATCTTGATTTCTCATAAAGTCATTAGCTTCCATTTGCTCCAGTCTCACTCTGAAGGAATGAATCTCCTCAGTGAACTTTTGAGATTCTTTTTCCATCTGGCAAATTCGACTTTTTAAGGCATTCTTCTCCTCATTGCCCTTTTGGGCCTCCTTTGCCATTGAGTCAGTCTATTTTTTAAGGTGTTGTTTTCCTCAGTCAGGCTGTTGACCCTCATTTCATACTTTTCCTGCATCCTCATTTCTCTTTCCAATTTTTCCTCCACTTCTCTTATTTGATTTTTAAAGTCCTTCTTAAGGTCCTCTATGGCCTGCAACCTGCTCATATTTTCCCCTGGGGCTTTTGGAACAGGACTTCTGACCTCACAGTCCTCTTCCCGCTCCATGCTTCAACCCTCCTTGCCCCCAAATAGGAGTCTAGGGTTGCATTTTTCTGTTTGTTTCCTTTCCCTTGGCATTTTGCCACTTAATTACTTGACTTTTGGGCTTGTTGCCACACTATGGCTTTGCTGCCAGACAGGGGAATGTTCGTCCTGAACATGTGGGGGGCCAGCTTCCGTTTCTGGCAAGCTGGAAACCCACCCAAGACCTCCACCCCAGATCCCAATCCAGATCCAGGGAGGTTAAAGCAAGAGCGATTACTGATAGCTGGATCTCCCTACAGTCATCTTGACTCCTCCCCTATGCTCATAATTCTGGAATTGCCACAGCTGCCAGTGTTTTTGGGTCCCTCCAGCCTTGTCTTCCTCTTTTACAATGTTTTAATGATCAGGATCATAATACTGATTTCCCTTAGTCTAATACTCTTTGAATTTTGATATGCTCCCTTTTACTATATCCTCTTTTCCTTTGGTTTCAATTTCCTGTTCAACATTTTTTGTATTTAATCTTTTCTCTTACAGAAATCTCCTTAGAAGATAAAACAAAAAAAAAAATTAAAAAGTGAATATTTTTTCTTCTCATCCATATCACTGCCCTGTAGAACCCAAACCTGTCACTTTATCCTTTCTTTGATCTTTGTTTTGTCTTCATCATCTTAACAAATATTCTTTTTGTTTGTATTTCCCATTTTTTGTAATGTTTAGCTTATTCTGATATTTAACATTCCCTTTAATATTCATATAGGACTCTGCCATTTGTCTTTATTCCATCTCTAACTTTTCCTTTCTCCAGTTTCCTGTAGCTCTCTGTTTAACTCTTGGTTCATGAATATCCAAAGAGTTCTTTTCTGTAGAGCACTTTTTTTCATCACTAATAGTCTTTGAATTTGTGTCATTAGAATTTTAGTTTTTAATGTCCTCTCATTCTTTTGAGGTGACTTCTCTAAATGTTAGTAATGCAATACTAGTTATCCTTTCCCTGAACTATTTGAAATGTCCTGTCCTGGAATCTATGACTATATGGAAAATTTTGCCAGCCTTCTTATTCTAACCTACCACAAACTTTTGCCATGGTATTGTGGAATCCTTCCAATGTATTGGCCTTCAACATTCCAATAACAAAATAAAAAGATTATTAAAAAATAATAAATCTAGGGATAGTAGTGGATTGGGAATATGCAGAATGACCTCACTCCACCTTGTGCCTAAACTATCCATTTCCACTTCCTAGAGATAGTCTTCTTAGGAACTGGTTACCTGGATCAAACTCCAAAACTGAAAAATACATAACACTCAAAACTTAAATTAACAGCAAGGATATAGTCTCCTGAAGGCTTTATCCTTGCTAAGGGGACCAGTTCACTGTATTACTGACTTCAAACATTCCCTGAAATTATAACCTGCTTATGTCTCTCTAAAAATTCCTGGACTTGATAGAATCCGGTCTTATCATCATTTCAACAGGTTAAACATAAAACCTGATCTATAATCATCACCATCATAAGACTGGATTTTGAGAAATTCTGAGATATGGAAATGACATAGGGTTGTATTACTTAGCAAAATAATCTATACATTCAAAATAAAACTGACATTCTGTGGGCCAAAAATTTTACACCAGATGCCCAAACAACCTTAGATGGTATTTGCTAATGCAAATATTGTATTTTTTCCTCACAGTGTCTCCAAGAACTCTCTACTTTAGCCAGCTCTAGAGAGGGACATGTTCAAGGATGTGTATTGATGCAGATATGATGAATTTTCCCATGAGCCATTTTCTCCATTCAGGAGCCTGAAGAAAGTCTGGAATAACTTTTTTTTTCCTTTTTCAAATCTGGAGTTTAGAAAACATTAATCTCTAACTTCAAGTTTACAACAATTTCACCCTTTATACAGACCAGAAACAGTGAGTAATCAATTCCCATTAATTAGGAAGTTCCCAGTAAATGAACTTTGAGAAGAAAGGTAAATATATGTGTGTATCTGTGTGTACACATGCAAACAAATATACACAAAAATACAAGTATATATGTATATGCATATGTATTTAATTCAATATACATGCATGTAAATAATATACATTTTATTTGTTTATCTGATTCCTCCATGGTCATTTATATGGGATTAATAATTTCAAGAAATCATTGAGAATTTATTAATTTTCTGCTGTGTACCAGGTACTATGCTAGGTGTAGGAGATTTAAATGATTTTTGTGAAAATATTCCTACAAACAAGGGAATGAGGTGTGTGTGTGTGTGTGTGTGTGTGTGTGTGTGTGTGTGTGTGTGTGTGTGTGTGTTATCTGGACAGCTTGGTGCCATAGTGGAAAGAGATCTAGGTCTGAAGTCAGGAAGTTTCATCTTCTTGAGATGAAATCTTACCTTAGACACTTAACTAATTCTTTGATGCTGGGTAAGTCACTTAGCCTGGTTTGTGGGTTTCATCAATTTCATGATCTGTAAAATCAACTGGAGAAGGAAATGGCAAACCACTTCAGTATCTTTTCCAGGATGGAATCACAAAGTGTCAGAAATGACTGAAATAAGTGAGCAAAAATAGCATGTTTTCTCCCTTCAGAGAGTATAAACTCTATGAAAGCATGGAGTATTTAATTATTACTAATTTTGCTATTGGAATTCCTAGCATTTAATTCAGTAGTACATAGTAGGTACTTAATGTTTTTTTTAATGACTTATTTATTTGAGACAAGCATTATGTCACATTTATCTTTTTATAACCAGTAGCAAGAACATGTCCTTACATTTGAAAGATGATCAATAAATTCTTGGTCTTTCTTCAGGCAGCTAGGTGGAGCAGTGAATAGAGCACCAGCCCCAGAGTCAGAAGGACCTGAGTTTGCATCTGGCCTCAGACACTTAACACACACAAACAACAAAAAAAAAAACCTAGCCCTGTGACCTTGGGCAAGTTACTTAACCCCAATTGCCCTCCAGAAAGCAAAAAAAAAAAAAATCTTGGTAAAGATGTGCTACAAAATATCAATATTATTCTTTTAGTTATTTTCTAGGATTTTAATTATTAAGTAAAGAGAATCAGTAAAATGAGAAACATCACAGAGTCAAGAAAGTGTGAAAAGAACATAAAAATTAATGTCAGCTCTATTTTTTCTATTTAAACTATTATCGTTATTATTTATTTTAGTATATTCCTATGTCAACATTATTTAGAGACTTGATAGATTTGTTTTCTAAGATATTTACTCCAGCCTAGCTCAGTTTGAATGTCTTGAAAGAAGATAAATAATACCACTTTAAAAATTAATCTTCTGACTTTCAGAGCTTTCACAGAATCCTCTATTGTTTCCTCCTTTTCCCTATGTACTACAATGAGAATGAGAGAAGTCCCCTCTCACTGCCTAGATTAGAGAAACTTTTCTCACCTTTTTACATGTCCATTAGTCATCTGATTCAGGAAAGTTCCATGAATGTTTTAATGAAAATACGCAGATGATAATCAGTATTTTTTTCATAATAGAATATTTTTTAAATAGGACAAATTGGCAGCAGAATGAATAGAGCATTGTGCTTGAAATCAGAAAAAAATAAGTTAGAATACTACTTCAAACATTAGGTACCTATGTGACCCCAGGTCACTCACTTAATACTTTTTCATATACTAGATTCCCAAACATATTCCAATATACCAAATTATGAAAAGGTTTAAGAAATTATCTCAACTACCAGCTCAAACTTTATTTATTTATAAATATATTTAAATACATTATAATTTATTTCATTAAATATTACCAAATTATTGAACACTCCCCAAAAGGCAATTAACTTATGCATTCTGTTTTATCCAACAAAACCCCTGAAAGGCATGTATCCTGAAAAGATTATAAAAGAGGGAAAAGGAACCATATGTACAGGAATATTTGTAGCAGATCTTTTAGTGTTTCAAAGAATGTGGAATTGAGGGAATGCCTATCAATTGGGAATGGATAAACAAGTTTTGGTATGTGAATTTAATAGAATGCAGTTATGCTATAAGAAATGATGAAGAGGCAAATTTCAGAAAAACCTTCACAGTCTTACACGAACTGGTGCTGAGTGAATGACAATCAGGATAACACTGTATACAATATTAGCTACATTGTACAAAGATCAGATGTGATATACTTAGCTCTTGTCATTAATACCATGATCTAAAACAGTTCCAAAAGACTTCTGACAGAAAAGGCTATTGATATACAGAGAAAGAAATATGGAGTGTGAATGCAGATTGAAGCATGTTATTTTGACATTTGTGAGTGTGTGTCTTTTCTTTTTTGTTCTGTTGTTTTTTTCACAACTTGACTAATATGGAAATACATTTATATGACTGGACATATATAACCTAAATCAGATTCCTTGCCATCTTAGGAAAGGGGAATAGGAAGAAGAGAGTGA
The DNA here is from genome assembly GCA_011680675.1 of Gymnobelideus leadbeateri. Taxonomy (NCBI): domain Eukaryota; kingdom Metazoa; phylum Chordata; class Mammalia; order Diprotodontia; family Petauridae; genus Gymnobelideus; species Gymnobelideus leadbeateri. The sequence continues at coordinate 365,536 of WOXC01011354.1, read as the reverse complement.
GAGGGAATTTGAAATTCAAAATCTTTTAAAAAATGAATGCTGAAAACTATATTTACATATAATTGGAAAAATGCTATTTATGAAAATAAATGGATTTAACATTCACTTCTGAAAATTTTGAATATCTACTTATAGCCCCTTCTTTACCCATTGATACAAGATAAGGACTATGATATAAGTCATACATGTAATCATATGCAAAATATATTTTCCTGTTAGGCATTTGGGAAAAGAAAACAAACGTACAAATAAAACAATAAAATAAAGTTTAAAAATATGCTTCAATATTCACTCATTTACTCACCCCCCCCTCTTGTGAGATTGTAGTCTTTTGCAGTTGATCATTCTTATTAGAACAGTATACAATATTTTCTGAATTCTACTCCTTTCACTTTGTAAGAGTGTATAAGTTTTCTGAGGGTTTTGCTGAAACAATCTTGCTTTCCATTTCTTATAGCACAATAGAATTCCATTATAATCGTATGTAACAATTTGTTCAGTCATTGCACAATCCGTAAGCATCCTCTCCATTTCCAATTCTTTGTCACCACAAAAATAACATTATGTATGTATGTATGTATATATGTATATATATACATATATATGTACATATATATATGTACACACATACACACATACATATATACACATATTCATACAAAAGGTCCTTTTCTCTTACATCTCCTTGGAATTTTGCCTCACAGTATCCTTGGAGGGAAAATGTTATGCATAACTTTTATGGCATTTTTGGCATAGTTCCAAATTGCTCACCTGAAGAGATGGATAAGTTCATAACTGTACCCACATTATGTTAGTGTCCTAAATTTCCCACATCCCCTTCCAGCATGTTTTTTGAATTATTAGTCAGGCTGGTTGGTGTGAAATATTTCTTCAGAGTTGTTTTAATCTGCATTTACCTAATCTACAGTGATTTTGAGAATTTTTATGTGCATATTGATAAACCATTGCTTCTTTTGCAAGCTGCCTGTTCAAATCCCTTGGCCATTTTTCAATTGTGGAATAGATTTTGTATTTATAAATTTGTCTCATCTACCTATATATTTAAGAAATGGGGCCTTTATCAGGTATACTTGTAAAATTTCCAACCCTCCTCCAGGTTCCTACATTCCTTCCAATTTTGACTGCCTTAAGATTTGTTTGTGGGGGAGAATAGTTTAAAAAGTTTTATAATCAAAATTACTGATTTTACTTCTGCTTATCCTTTGGTCATAAATTATACCCTCATCTATAGGCAGACAGGTACTTTTTTTTACCATATTTTCTTTTTTTTTTTTTTTTGCACCACAAACATTAGCATTTATTCATTTTTTTTTTTTTTTTTTTTTTTTTTAGCAAATGACAAAGACCCAGTTTACCAGATTTACTTTTTTTTTTTTGCCTAGGCTTAACATTACATATTTAAACAATTGTCAAAACTTACTAAGTTTTGCAGCATTCATGCACAACTAGAAAACATCCTTAATTTATTTCAAACCAGAAATGTATTACCATTAACGCATTAGTACCTTTTACTACTAAATACTTAAAAAAAATTTTTGAAAGTAAAAAAAAAAAAAAAAAAAAAGGAAAGGATTCATCCTGGAAATGTTAACTTCACAGCAGACTTAAACTACTACTTGGCTCACATTTCAAACAAAATGGAAAAGCAAGATTCATGCTGGTGTTAGTGTACATTTTGCCCTAGCACTACTAAAGGATCACTGGTCACCTTGGATTAATTTTAATAAAAGCAAAGTGCATACAGAAATTTACAACAATTTTAAAGACAAAAAAATGGTCCTATTAATGTGGTCCCAACAATAAACTCAAAAGTCTATGACAAATAGGTGCTTCGATGAGCCGTTTATAAATACTTTAGATTAGATACAATTATACTGAAAGAGTTCTTTTGAAATCTTCAAAAAAATGTTCCTGTTAATCCTCAAATGGTGCTTGTAATAGCTTAATATTTCTGTTAAATGCGTGCGTTGAGTTACTTGTTATCCAAGCGTAGCAGCTGCTCCTTACCATTTATTGTTAAGGACTTTAACTGGCCATCTTCTTCAATTTCTACTCTTTCTTGACCATTCTCAACAATTCTCTTTGTAGTGATTTTTCGGCCATTTACTATTTTAGTCGTAGTTGATATGGATTTGAAGTTACCCATCCCACTACCACCAAATGACGTAGAAGAGAATGAAGTAAGGCCTCCATGCCCCACTGAACCAAATGAAGTAAATCCTGTATCAAATGAAGAAAGTCCACCTCCAAAACCTGGAAATCCACCAAATGCAGAGAAAAAGGGTCCTGCACCTCTGCTTCTGTTTCCACGAGTCCCTCTTCGATTTCCAAAAAAGTCCTCAAATGGATCTTCAAAGAAGTCAAATGAAAATGGGTCCCTTCCACCAAAAAATTCCCTGAAGACATCATCTGGGTTCCGGAATGTGAATCCATATTCAAACGGATTATCAAAATGACTTCCACCTCCTCCACCTCCACCATTTAATCCTTCTTTTCCATATTTGTCATAGATGTCCCGTTTTTTGGCATCTGATAACACCTCATATGCCTCAGCTACTTGTTTGAATCTCCTTTCTGCTTCTTCTTTATTTTCAGGATTTTTATCCGGGTGCCACTTAAGTGCCAATTTACGATACGCTTTTTTAATATCCTCGGGTGAGGCATGTCTCTGCACACCTAGAACTTCATAGTAATCCACCATGTTTTAATAGTTTGTTGGAACAAGTCCTTTACAGCCTTTTTATTGCTCCCCTGAACCACCTTCAGTGATTTCTGAAAAATCAGACAGGAAAGGTATGCCTCAGGAGTGGAGATGGGCAAACACAATCCCAATTTCCGAAGGGGGTTGGTAGCTGACGGCGGGGAGGAGGAGGGGCTGGGCGGCGAGGCCCGCGGTCTCCTCTCGGCTCCGGTGCTGCTGGCGGTGGTGGTGGTGGCGGCGGCGACTCCTCGCGCTTTCCTTTCTCACCATATTTTCCTAAATTATTTTATTCATCTTTATATATAATTCTTTTATCCACTTTCATGTTATCTTATCAAATGCCATGAGATGTTGTGTATATATAGTTTCTGCCTAGTTTCTTTTTTTACTCTTTTCCTAGTAATTTTGGTCAATTAATGAGCTCTTACCACAAAAAATTGAATTTATTAAACATTTATTACTATGGTATTTTTCCTATGTATCCGTTTCCTAATCTCTTCTACTGATCCACAACTCTATTTCTTAGTCAATAGCAGAATTTTTCGAAGATTTCTATTTTCTAATATAGTTTGATATTTGATACTGGTAGGTAATCTTCTTTTTCATTTTATTTTTCATTGATTTCCTGGATATTCTTGAACTGTTGTTCTTTCAGATGAATTATGCTCGTATTTTTTTTTCTTTTACCTTCATGAAATAATTTTTGCTATTTTGATTTTAAGGCATTAAAAAGTACATTAACAGGTATAATTGTCAATTTTATTATATTAGTTCAGTCAACTCATGGGCAATGTACATTTCTCTAAATGTTTATATGTGTTTGTGTGTGAAAATTGTTTTGTAGTTGCCTTCATATAGTCCCTGAATTTTTCTTGGTAAGTAGACTCCCAAGAATTTTATATTGTGTGAAATTATTTCAAATGTAATCTCTCTTTCTCTTGCTGATGGTTTTTGTTAATAACATAGAAATGCTGATGTAGATTTATTTTATATCCTGTAACATTGCAGATGTTTTTTTTTTTTATTTTTAAAAGTAGTTTTTTTTTTTTTTGGTTGATTCTCTAGGGTTCTTTGATTATAGACTCAAATAAAGAGCTGAATGATAGTTTTCTTTCCTCATTCCCTTATTTTACTCCTTCTATGAATATTTAATTGATATAACTAAGATTTCTAGTACATTGTAGAATAATAATGGTAATAATGGATATCCTTCTTAGTAAAGCTTTAAGTTTATGTCCATTGATAATTACACTTGCTCTTAAATTTACAAAAGTAGTATATTTTAAATAAATACTCTATTTTATTTATTTTTATTTTTTTCTAGTGTTACTAACAGCAATACATTGTACTTCCTCAAAACCTTTTTTCTGCATTTATTGATATAATCATTAGAATTTTGTTTTTGCTACTGAAATGGTCCATTATGCTTATAGTTTTCCTAATATTACATCAGTAATTCATTCCTAGTATAAATGCCATCTGGTATAGCATATTATCTTTATGATATACTGCAGAAATTTCCTTGCCGTTATTTTATTCAAAATTTTTGCATCAATACCAATTAAGAAAATTAGTTTGGGGATGGAGCCAAGATCGTGGTGTAAAAGCATGGAATTGTGCGAACCTTCCCCCACAAGCTTAAAATATTTGTAAAAAATGATTCTAGGAAAACTATAAACATGCAGAATTCACAAAATGACAGAGCAAAACACATCTTCAGTCTAAGAGATCCCTAAAAGTAAACAGGAAGGGTCAATTAAGGAAGAAACAATTTCAATATTGTGGAAACACAATCAAGATAACACAGGATCTGGCAGCTTCTACATTGAGGGATTAAAGGGCTTGAAATATGATATTCTGCAGGTCAAAGGTCCTGGGATTAAAACCAAGAATCATCTACCCAGCAAAACTGAGTATCATGGTTCAGGGGAAAATTTGTTCATTCAGTGGAATAGAGAACTTTAAAGCATTCTTGAGGAAAAAAAAAAACAGAGTTGAATAGAAAATTTGACATTCAGATAAAAGAAGCAAGAGATGCTCGATAAGGTAAACAGGGAAAAGAAATCACGATGAACTTATCAAAATTGAACTATTTGCATTCCTACAGGGAAAATCAATAACTGTAACTGATGAAACTTTTCTCAGTATGAAAATAGTTGAATAAGAGTATATGGGCATATGAATACATATGTGAATGTGTGTATATGTGTTTTCAGGTATACATAGATAGAGGGCCCAGGTCGAATTTAATAGGAAGGGATAATACTTAAAAAGTGAGGTTAAGAGGTGGGAGAGTAATGTGTTGAGGGGGAATGGGGAGAGACAATGGGGGTGAACTGTCTCATGTAGAGGAGGCAGGGGAAGGTGGTTGTAGGGGAGGGGAGGAACAGGAAGGCAAGAAGGCAAAACCTTATTCTCATTGAATTTGTACCAGGGAGAGAATGGCATGCATACTTAATAGGTTGTCCCACCCTACAGGAGCATGGGAGGGCAGGGGGATGGGGGAAGGTGGTGGAGGGGAGAGCAGGCTTGGGGGGGAAGGAAGTTGGAAGCAGCCTCTTTTGTAAAGGGACAGGATCAAGGTGGGGAGTGGACCAGGTGGAAGGTGGGATTGGAGGAAAGTAAATATAGTCAGTCTTTTACACTATATCTTCTAGGGTAATGTTTTGCACAGCCACACATGTACAGCATATACTGAGTTGCTTATCTTCCTCCTAAAATCAATTTTAAAAACATATATAAATAATGGATGGATAGATAGATAGATAGATAGATAAATAGATAGATAGATAGATAGATAGACATATTCAATCAAAAGATGCCTCTCTGAAAATGTCACCTATTGTTTTTAATTCTGTCCACTGGGATAATTACAAGACTAATACCTCTTCCCTGGAATAATCTTTTAATTATAGTTTTCTACCCTACTGCCAAACCAGTCATCTTTTATCCATGGCATATATGCCTGTATGTTTTAAAACTCCCGCATATGACTAGACTTCTTATCTTTCCCTTGTTTTTGGCTGTCCTTTAACTAACTCTATTTTGGAATGGCTTTCAAAAATATAGTACCATCAATTACATTTAACTTTTTCTTGTTATGTCTGAGTCTTTGTGACTATATTTGAAGTTTTCTTGACTGAGATGCCATACGGTCTTGCCATACCCTTCTCTAGCTTATTTTATGAATGAGGATACTGAGGAGAGCAGGGTTAAGTGGCTTGCCTGGGGCCCCACAAATATTAAGTGTCTGAAATGAGATTTGAAATCAGGAGTTTAAGTCTTACTGACTACAAGTCCATCACAATATCCACTGTGTAATAGGGGATGCATAAAATGATATGTGCAGGATATATTTTATATTTATATTTTTATTCATTTTATCTCTTTATATTTATTCATTATTATTACATTTAATATATTATATGTTTATTTATTTATTATATTTTCTTCCATCCTGACCCACCTCCCACTTATTCTATTTTCTCCTTGGACCCTACCCTTTTTACAAAAATGTTTACTTCTAACTACCCTTTTCCCTCAATCTGCCTTCACTTCCATCATCCCCCTCTCTTATCACTTTCCCCCCTATTTTCCTGTAGGGTAAGATATATACTTGAGTGTGTATGTTGTTCCCTTCTTAAGCTAAATTGAATGAGAATATGGTTGTCCCATTCCCTTTCACCTTCCTGCTCTTCCCCTCCATTGTAACAGTTTTCTCTTGCCTCTTTTATATGAGATAATTTACCCTAATCTATCTCTCCCTTTCTCCTTCCCCAATAAATTACTTTCACTTCATAATTTATTTTTTAGATATCATCCCTTCATATTCAACTCACCTTGTGCCATCTGTCTATTTATAAATGAACATACATATACCCACACTTACACAAGTGTATTTATATACATAGTCACCCTCTTACACATATATGTAGTATGTATTCATGTATGTGTGTGTGTGCTTTCCCTTCAATTATCCTCATACTGAGAAAATTTTTTTTGAGTTACATTTATTGTTTTTCCATGTAGGAAGGTAAATAATTCATAATTTCCTTTTGTTTTCTTTTTCCTGATTACCTTCCCATGATTCTCTTCTTTCTTGTATTTGAAAGTGAATTTTTTTTTCAGGTCTTTTTTTTTGCATTAAAAATGCTTGCATTGGGGCGGCTACGTGGCACAGTGAGTAGAGTGCAGGCCCTGGAGTCAGAAGGACGTGAGTTCGGATCTGGCCTCAGTCACTTAACTCACAGACAAACAAAAACCTAGCCGTGACATTGGGCAAGTGACTTAACCCCAATTGCCCTCCAAAAAGCACAAAAAAAAATGCTTGCATTGGGAGGCGGAGCCAAGGGGTAAAGTAGAAACAGCACTTCCATTGTGCTCCAGGCCAAACCACATCAAAATCTTGTAAAAGGGGGACTCTGAACAAAATCTGGAGCTCCAGCAGCCATAGAAAGACACAGAAAAGCTAACCTCCCACTGAGGACAGCATGGCAGCCAGAAAGGGAAGAGCCAGCACAGTGAGCTGGGAGCCAAAAGTGCTCTGACAGCTGACAGCTCAGCACTCTGGGAGCCGAGCCCAGAATCACTTGAGTCAGAAGTTTTAGCCCCAGGGTTGCCTGTCCAGCAGCCAGCTGGAGGAAACCTGACACACCGGCAGTTGTGGCTTTTCAAGAATTTCCAACACGAAGTGAGAGGTTGGTGCCCTCTGGACTTTAGGAGAACATTGGCTTCTTTCCCTGGAGGCTAGAAGCAGCTGCAGGCATGACACAGCTGCCATTTTGTCTGTGAACTGTAGGTGGATCTGGGCGATCAGTGTGGGTGGGTAATTGCTCTTGCTTTAACCTCCTTGGATCTGGATTGTGGTATGGGATGGAGAAGTTGGGGTGTGTGTCCAGCTTGCCAGAGTATAAGGGGGCTTCAGGGAGGGGACCCAACTAATACATCTGGCAGTTGAGAAGACCCCAACGTTTGGGACAGAAGCTCCCCTGTCTGGTAGCTGAGTCCTACTACAGCAACAAGTACAAAAGTCATGTAATTAACTGGCAACATGCTTAGGCAAAGGAAACAATATAAATAGAAAAATATAACATTAGACTCCTATTTTGGGGGCAAAGACGATTGAAGCATGGAACAGGAGGAGGACAGTTAGGTCAAAACTCTTGCACCAAAAGCCCCAAATTAAAATATGAGCGGATTACAGGCCATAGAGGACCTTAAGAAGGATTTTTAAAATCAGTTAAGAGAAGTGGAGGGGGGGCGGAGCCAAGATGGCGGAAAGGAAGCAGTAACCTTGCTGAGCTCCTCGTTCACTAAGTCTCAAAGGGTGAATCTGAGCGGATTCCGGAGTGACGGGGCCCACTGGAAGACACAGAGTGGCAGAGTCCAGCCCAGGAGGTTGCCCAGTGTGCCCAGACAGGACGATCGCAGAGCGAGTGGGGTCTGCATAGGTCAGACCTAAGAGTAGACAAGCAGACTACACCAGAGAGAGAAAAAGCCAAAGCCTGCAGACTTACCAAGGGTGAATCACAGTCATCGGGTGGAGGGAAAGGATCATTGGAGCCAGGTAGGAGAGTTGGGGCCCCAGTGGAGAGAGTGGCTTCTCCAGCTGCATTCTGCCCCAACCTGGAAGTTTGGAAACTGCCTGCCTGTATAATACAGGGGCTGGAATGGCAAAGTAAATTCTAGCTGCTCTGATCCTCCCATCCCTCCTTCATGAAGCAAAAAACCCAAAGATAAGTCTACCACCCAGATTGAAATCCCAAGTTAATGGAAATAGCCTCAGGCTTGAGAGTCTCCAAGAAGGGGTGTAACTGAGACAGCAAGGAGTCTGAAGAGAAGAGAGGGAAGGGTCTAAACAAGCCCCACCTCAGCTCACCAACAAAAACCTACTTATAACCCAGGGGTTATAGAGGCAGAAATCTGATGTGGTCAGACACCCCCACCTACACATCTACATTCCTCACTGATTTCCCTGACTTTAGCCATAAACTAGCCACCCAGAGGGATTCAAAGTCAAAGATCAGGCCCTAAACTCATAGCCTGAGAAACTAAGAAACAGGAAGTCACAATGGGAAGGAAGGAAGCTGAGAAGGAGAAGGGGAAGGCAAGAAAGTCTATTCGAGCCTACTATGTAGGGGAAGAACAACTAAATACACAGGTCAATATAGCCTCTCTACCCACACCTGAGACCACAGAAGGAAACATGATCTGGTCTCAAGCCCAAACAGCATTCCTGGGAGAGCTTAAGAAAATTTTTAAAGACCAAATCAGTTAAGTAGTGACCAACTTGGAAAAAAGTCTCAGTGAAGAAAACTAATCCTTAAAAAGTAAAATTAGTGAAGTAATTGGATAAAATACCTCCCTAAAAAAGGAACTTCAAAAACAAACTGAAGACCATAATTCCCTAAAAATTAGATACAATCAAACTGAAACTCAGAACTCTATGATGGAGCAGGAGTCAATAAAAAAAAATGATCAAAAAATTGGAAGAAAATGTAAAATATCTCACTCGAAAAACAACTGACCTAGAGAACAGATCCAGGAGAGACAACTTAAGAATTATTGGTCTAAAAGAAAGTCACGATGAAAAAAGCAGTCTAGACAACATCCTCCAAGAGATTGTCAAAGAAAACTGTCCTGAGGTCCTGGAATCAGAAGATAAAATAGCTATCGATAGAATTCACCAGCCTCCTCCTGAAAGAGATCCCAAACTGAAAACTCCAAGAAATATAGGAGCCAAATTATAGAATTACAAGATTAAAGAAAAAATTCTACAAGCAGCCAAAAAGAAACAATTCAAATACCGAGGAACTACAGTTAGGATCACACGGGACCTATCAGCTTCTACATTAAAAGAGTGGAGGGACTGAAATTTGATATTTCGGAGGGCAAGAGAGCTAGGACTACAACCAAGGATTAACTACCCGGCAAAACTGAGCATAATCTTTCAGGCAAGGAGATGGACGTTTAATGAAATAAGAGACTTCCAGACTTTCCTGATGAAAAAGCCAGAGCTCAATGGAAAATTTGATCTCCAATTACAAGACTCCAGAAAGATATAAAAAGGCAAACAAGGGAAAAACAGACTCACGCATGCATAAGTGCACACATCCACACCCACAAACACATGCTCATAACTTGGGATGCAACATGAGCAAAATGTTCACATCCCTATATGTGGAGCTGATAACTGTCAATACTCGAAATCTTTATGATTATCATGACCTTCTAAAGTGTTATACTTAGATAGAGGGTGTGGGTATGAATGAACTAACATGAAGTCTAAAAAAATAAAAAAAGACTATTAAGGGGATCAAAGAGACTGTAATGGGAAAAAGGAAAGGATGAGCTAGGAAAAGGTAAAATATGCCATCTGAAGAGGCATCAAAACAAACTATAGAAGAGGGGAAAGAAAGAGGAAGAAGAACATCATTTAAACACTATTCTCACTGGCTCTGGTCCAAAGAGGGATCAAATTAATCAGTGAAGTTTAAGATTCTAAGGTGAATAGACACATAAATTCATTAAACAGAGGAAAAGGAGGGAGGGAGAGGAGCACTGTTTGAAATTTACTTTCATTGGTTTGGAATCAAACAGGGAGTAATTTACTCTGATAAGTATAAAAATTTATTGTGTCTTATAGATAGCGGAAGGGTAAGGAGGGGTGAAAAGGAGGAGACTAAAGGGGGGATTAGAAGGGAGGGAAATAGTAGTAAGGGGAGAGGATAGGTCAAGAAGGGGGGTCACTGGGTGGGAACACTGAGGGAGGTGGCAGTCAAAAGGGAAAACTTCAAGGAGGGGAAGGGAGAAGGAAGAAACAAAAACACAACCAGGGGAAGGGAATAGGATGGAGGGGAAGAGACAGATAGTCATCATTACTGTGAATGTGAATGGGATGAACTCTCCCATAAAAGAGAGGAGGATAGCAGAATGGATTAAAAACCATAATCCTATAATATGCTTTCTACAAGAAACACATTTGAAACAAAGGGATACCCACAGGGTAAAGATAAAAGGTTGAAGTAAAATTTATTTTGCCTCAGCTAAAGTAAAAAAAAAAGCAGGGGTAGCAATACTTATCTCAGATAAAGCAAAAGCCAAAATAGATCTAATTAAAAGAGATAAGGAAGGAAACTATATCCTATTAAAAGGCACCATTGAGAATGAAGCAATATCACTACTTAATATATATGCACCAAGTGGTATAGCATCCAGATTCCTAGAGGAGAAGTTAAAGGAATTAGAGGAAGAAATAGAGAGCAAAACTATATTAGTGGGGGACCTAATTCCGCCCCCCCCTCTCTGAACTCGATAAATCTAACCTCAAAATAAACAAGAAAGAAGTTAAGGAGATTAATAGAATCTTAGAGAGACTAGATATGATGGATCTCTGGAGAAAACTGAATGGTGTTAAAAAGGAATTTACTTTCTTCTCAGGAGTGCATGGTACATACTCAAAAATAGACCATGTACTAGGGCATAAAAACCTCACAATCCAGTGCAAAAAGGCAGGAATATTAAATGCATCATTCTCATATCATGATGCAATAAAAATTATATGCAATAAATGGCCAGGGAAAAATAGACTAAAAACTAATTGGAAATTAAACAATTTAATCCTGAAGAATGGATGGGTCAAAGAAGAAATTATAGAAACAATCAATAATTTCATTCAAGAGAATGATAATAATGAGACAACGTACCAAAATTTGTGGGATGCACTAAAGGCAGTTCTCAGGGGAAGTTTTATATCCCTGAGTGCATACATGAATAAATTAGAGAAAAGGGAGGTCAATGAATTGGACATGCAATTGAAAAACTAGAAAAAGAACAAATTGAAAATCCCCAATTTAGTACTAAATTAGAAATATTGAAAACCAAAGGAGAGATTAATAAAATTGAAATTGAGAAGTGGAGGAAATATTGGGAAGAGAAATGAGAAGGATGCAGAAAAAGCATGAAACGAGTGTCAACAGCCTGCCTAAGGAAAATGACATCTAAAAAATAGACTAACTCAAGTGGCAAAAGAGGTCCAAAAAGGCAATGAGGAGAAGAATGTCTTAAAAAGCCAACTTTGTCAGATGGAAAAAGAAAATCAAAAGCTCACTGAAGAGATTCATTCCTTCAGAATTGGACTGGAGGAAATGGAAGCTAATGACTATGAGAAATCAAAATGCTGTTAAACAGATCCAAGCAATTGAAAGAACAGAAGGCAATGTGAAATATCTCATGGGAAAAAAAAAAAAAAAACACTGACCTGGAAAATAGATGCAGGAGAGATAATTTAAAAATTATTGGACTACCTTAAAGCCATGATCAAAGAAAGAACCTGGAAACTATCCTGCAAGAAATTGTCAAGGAAAATTGTCCGGATGTTTTTGACCCAGAGGGCAAAATAGAGTTTGAAAGAATCCACAGATCATCTCCTGAAAACGATCCTAAAAAGAAAACTCTTAGGAATATTATAGCCAGGTTCCAGAATTCCCAGATCAAGGAGAAAATACTACAAGCAGCCAGGAAGAAACAATTTTAATATTGTGGAAACACAATCAGAATAGCACAGGACCTGGAAGCTTCTACATTATGGGATCAAAGGGCATGGAATATGATATTTCACAGGGAAAAGGACCTGGGATTAAAACCAACAATTAGGTACCCAGTAAAACTGAGTATCTTGTTTTAGGAGAAAATATGGTCATCCAGTGGAATAGAGGAATTTCAAGCATTCTTGAGGAAAAGACCAGAATTGAATAGAAAATTTGACATTCAGATTCAGGAAGCAAGAGATACTTGAGAAGGTAAATAGGGAAAAGAAATCAAAAGACACTTATAAAAGTTGAACTATTTACATTACCACATGGAAAAACAACAACAATGACTGCTGAAACATTTCTCAGTACGAAAATAATTGAAGTGTATATGGGCATATGAATACATATGTGCATGTATGTATATATGTTTACAGGTATACAGGCATAGAGGTCACAGGTCAAATTTGGTGGGAAGGGATGATACTTAATGGTTGAAGTTAAGAAGTGAGAGAGGAATGTGGCAAGAGGATATGAGGAGAGACAGGGGAGAGGGGTAAACTATCTCATGTAGAAGAGGTAAGGGGAAGTGGTTGCAGGGGAAAGGAAGAACAGGAAGGCAAAAAGGCAAAACCATATTCTCATTGAGTTTGGGTCAGGGAGAGAATGACATACATACTAAACGGGATGTCTCACCCTGCATAAGAGTAGGGGGGAGGTGGATGAGAGGGGGAGATAGAGGGGAGGGCATTCTGGGGGAAGGGGAGGTTGGAGGCACCCACCTTTGATGAGGGACAGGATCAAAATAGGGAATGGACTAGGTGGAGGGATGGGTGGGAGGGAAATATAGTCAATCTTTTACAATATATCTACTATGGTAATGTTTTGCATAGCTATACATTTACAACATATACAGAAATGCTTATTTTCCCAGCGGGAGTGGGTGACAAAGGAGGAAGGGAATGGGATTTGAAGTTTTAAAATTGAATGTTTCAAATATATATATATATATATATATATATATATATATATATTCTATTATTAATACTATTTTGCATGTAACTGGGAGATAATATGTGCAGGCATTGAGGCACATAGATTCACCTTGCCCTAATGGAATAGTCAAAAGAGGTATGAGAGAAGATAGAGGAGAGAGCAGATTGGATGATGGGATATCCTGTGGGACTGCTATTCTAGGGTGGTGGGTAGGGGAAAAATGGGGGAAAAGTTGCAATTAAAAATGTGGTGGAAATGAGTGATGGAAACCAGAAGTTAATAAAGCATTTGAAAAAAAAATGCTTGCAATTCCTCTATTTCATTGAATGACCTTATTTTCCCCTATAGCATTATACTCAGTTTTGCTGGATAAGTGATTCTTGGTTTTAGTACTAGCTCCTGTGACCCCTGGAATATCATATTCCAAGCCCTTCGATCCCTTAATGTAGAAGCTCCCAGGTCTTGCATTATCCTGATTGTGTTTCCACAATACAGAAATTGTTTTTTTTTCCTAGTTTGGCCTCTGGTTCTAGAATATCAGGGAAATTTTACTTGAGAATTTCTTGAATGATGGTTTTTAGACTCTTTATCTTTTATCATGCCTTTCAGGCAGTTCAATAAATTTTAAATGATGTCTCCTGGTTTTATTTTCCAGTTCAATGTTTTTTTACTTTGGCTTCTCTTTTTTCATTGGTATGGGTCTGTTTTATCTTGGTTTCTCATAAAGTCATTAGCTTCCCTTTGCTCCAATGAAATTCTTTTTTCCAACTGTCCAATACATCTTTTTAAGGCTTTCTTCTCCTCACTTGCTTTTTGGGCCTCTTTTGCCATTTGAATTAATCAAATTTTTTTGCATTATTTTTGCTCAGTGTATTTTTGGTTCTCCTTTAGCAGGCTGTCTATTCACTTTTCATGATTTTCTTGCATCATTCTCATTTCTCTTCCCAATGTTTTCTCCACTTATCTTACTTGATTTTCAATATCCTTCTTGAGTTCCTCCATTTCCTGTAACCAATTCATACTTTTCTTTGAACCTTTTGATGTAGGTGTTCTGACTTCTTTTTCTTCTTCCCATTCTATGGCTTGATATTTTTTGTCCCCCCCAAAAAGGATTCTATGGTCTGTGCTTCCTCTGCTAGCTCATATTATCAGCCAATTACTTGAATTTTGATCTCTTTGCCACAATAGAACTCTGCTTTCTGAATGGAGAGAGTTGTGTTTTTCACAGCTGCTAGAGCTTTTAGGTGGGTGCCCTCTCTACAACCCTCAAACAGCCCTGAGATAGTTTTATTTCTGTTAACCTGGGCATTATAGATGGATAGATAGATAGGTAGGTTTGTGTCATTGATTGTGTATCCATCCATCCATCCATCCATCCATCCATCCATTCATCCATCCGTCCATCCATCCATCCATCCATACATACATATATACATACACATATGTATGTGTATGTGTATGTGAGTGTGTATTGTGTGTGTATGTATATATGTATATATAGAAGGAAGAAAGATATTTAGGGTAACTGATAGTGATATTGGTGTAGCTGTCTGGGACTAACAATGTGACACTTGACAAGTCATTTAGGTGCTTAGCAAATGAATCACTGTATCATAACATAGTATAATTTACATATTTTTTCTTTATATAGATTAATAAAGATATATAGATACAATATGTTTATATCTTATTTTATACACATATATGCATATATCTATACATATACATATATATTACAGATTTATGTTTTATAAATTATGACCTTTACAAAAATTTAAATTTCAAATCAATAAATGGAAAACAAATTTTTAAAAGACACATTTATACTTGAATAGAGATCTAGAAGACTGTAAGCTGCAAGGGACAGTGGACCAATAACAGTAGACCAGAAACTCTCATCTATGAAATATTATTCTAGCATACATGGGAACCTTAAGAGGTCTTTAGACACTAGCAAAGAAAAAAAAAACTTATCTTAAACATAGGGTAGGGTAAATTGTGAATTTGTATAGAATCTCTATATTATGTTTAGCACAGAGTATTCATTAATATAATTTCTCCTTTGTTTTCAGTTCCTTAGAGATGCAACATTTGGATTACATTTAGAGGGGGGCAAAATTGAATTATCACTTTATTAGTCTTTTAAGAAATATAGGACTCTGTTTTTTCTGATATTGACCCTGGGTTCCACAGATCAAGTTTTGCTTCCTTGGAAGAAAAAATTCCAAGGCATTGAAAAGTTTTTCTACCTATCATCTTTCCATCTATTTTTACTCCAAATGCAGCTAGATGCTAAGACAAAACCCCCAGTGAATTTCTAAAACAGAAGAAATTCCAAGTCCAAAAGTTTATACCAAAAGACCTGGAATGAACAAGAGTCTGATCATAGTTTACAAAGATTATAAATGCATTTATTGGCTGCGAATAAATTTGTAAGCTTGAGACATGAGACAATGTTTTCATCTATTTAAAGGAGAATGAGAAAGGATTAGTATTTTTTTTTTACATATTTGAGGCATTTAAGTCAGGATTAAGGGAGAATTACAAGAAAGTGGAAAGTCAGTGAGAAGTGGGGGTCCAGGGAGAAGATATCTGTAAATACAATGAATCAGAAAGCAGGATGTTTGCTGCTATTTGGAGAAGTAAGAAGCCAAGATGTGCACTTCACTTTAGATAAGCAGGAAATCAAGATATTTGCTTTTCTCTATGAGCTGGTCAAGACTGGTTTCAGCAGTTGAAGACATCTCTGAGTTCAACTAAAGTTTGCTTTATGAAGGATCAAGCAGCTGTAAGAATTAGAAGTCCTTCTGATTGGCTAATTGTGCTACTACATTGTCTGGTTCTTCTGTGAAAAAGGAAATCTCTAGCACATTGAATTGGTTAGTAGGAACATTAGAGAGCTCGTTACACAATATGAAATTTCAGATTCACCTGAAAGAGACCAGTTCTGACAGTGCAGTAAAACACATTTTTGTTGTTGAGTCATTGAGCCATGTACAACTCTTCCCAATCCTACTAATCATAGTACACTATGCTGTTTCTATCCTGCACTATGTCTTCAAGTCTGTTCAAGTTCATGTTTGTTTCCATGTTACTGTCTATATTTGTTTTCTGCTTTTCCCCAGTAACATATTGAACACCTTCCAACTTAAGAGTCTTATCTCTTGATGTCCTCTCTTTTCATTTTAATACTGTCCATGAGAATTTCTTGGAAGAGATATTGGAGTGACTTGCCATTTCGCTCTCTATCGGGTTACTTTTTGTCAGAACTCTCCCATAGTACATATATATCTTGTGTAAGTCTTCATGACATAGCTCATAATTCCTTTGAACTATGGAAAGCCCTGTCAGATAAGGTAAAGATCTAAGATTTTTGTTTGTTTGTTTTGTTTTGTTTTTCCTCTGAACTTGGAATTTATTTGGCTTAAAGAATTCCTAATGAATAGATGTCATCATGCATACGTCCCCTTATTCTGCAATTTTTAGTTCTAGGAAATCATCTATAGTCAATGAAAATTTAAGATACTTGCTCAGAGCTACACCATCATTATACATAAAAGGCAAAAAAAAAAAAATTAAACCAATGTCTTCCTGTCATATCCCAGTTTATTTTTTATTATGAGACCAGACTGCTTCCCTTACTGCATATTGCTACATGTTAGTTGCTACCCCTCTACATTTCTAATACAGGTTTTAATTATAACAGCAAAGCATGATTTCTTTAACACTGAGAGCTTTTTTTAACTTGTGACACATTACATCCTCCAAATATGAACTCATTTTATTTTAAGATTGCTCCTTTGATACAACATATCATGATTTTTCAATAGAATATGAAAATAGATCATACTTCTACAAAACATCTATCTGTAAATCTGTGCATATATGCATATATATGTATATATATATATGTGTGTGTATATATATGTATATATATATATATATAAACACGTGCAGATAAATTCTTAACTATTGTTTCTTATTTTCCATATGAAAGGGATCATTTGAAAGAGAGAAACTATTGAAAAATCAAAGGTGCCTGCTTTAATTACTCTTTTACTCTCTCATATTAGAAACTGTTTTAAACAAAGATATAGAATGTATTTTTATACTACTCTCTAGTTATTTTTTCCTTGTGGGCAAACAAAATCAGATCTCTTTTGTTTTTAATTTTCTTGATTTTCTCTTTTGATTATAGGAAAACCATTCTTATATCAAGAAATCTAACATGCCCATTTTCAGAGCACAGAATGTTCTACAAAGCCAATGGATTTTATTGAGCAGATCTGAAAACAAACCTTTGTCCCTAAGGAGTCATTAAGGATGGTTTCTTTTTCATGCTTAAAGAGCAAAGAAAATCTCTTCCTGGGTAAGCACCATTGAGACTCAAGATGTTCTTGCAGTTTATTTCATTGAAAATAACTTTATTTGCTTTCATTTTTATACATGTCTAAATAGTTTCAATATTCTGTACCACATACACTCTGCAAGCTATTAAACTTTATTGTTCAATTGACAATATGAAAGTCTTATTATTTTTTTCCTCAATTTTAATTTTAAGGAGGATCTGAGGTGTTTTTGTTTTTGTTGCTGTTGTTGTTGTTGTTGTCATTGTCGTTGTTGTTGTTTGATTGTTTGGTTCATTTGGTTTTGTTTAATTCCATCTCACTTCAGGGTAAAACTTCTGGCTAAAACTATCATCTTCAGTGAATCCTCCTCAGATAACATTGTCAATTTTCTTCTTTATTTTTCCATGCATACATTGGCTAGAATTACTGCTTTTGCCTTAGCTAAGAATTCTGGCAACAGTGAATAAAAATGTTCCTTCTTTTCTCATTTTGAATTGATATTCTATGGTATTTTAAACTTTTTCTGTGTCAACTAGCTTCCACCTTTCAGGGGTAGTAACTGCTTAGCACACAATCATTTCACTGACCATGTATCTTAGTAGAAGAAGCAATTTATATAGTCTTGGTAAAACCCTCAGATACCAATTAAACTTTAATTTTTGCAATAACCTCTCCAGAGTTTCAGTGGCTATAAAATTCAAGATATCATTTACTTGCTAGTACTTGTGATTCTGTCTCTTTGGGGAAAGACTGACCAGTCTAAATGAGATGTTTCTGTTTTTTCTACTTCAAATAATTTTATGATTTTATATCTGTTTATTTGCTCCTCTATTTGGATACTCACAAGGCTATTTCCAACTTTATCAAAGAGAGACTTAAAATTACTCCCAATGATTTAATGCAAAAATCCTTTCACTTAAAGTATATACATGTAATAAAATATTTGGAAAAGAAAGAATAAAAAATAAATAAAATAGTTTTAGGATAATCTATTTCATCATTTATAAGAAATACTTAGTTAAGTAGAGAGGCCATACCATGCAAGGAAAAATGAGAAAGCATAAATGTGAATAGAATCTTTCCTGGCCAAAAGACAGAGGTGTTTTAGATAAGAAGTGGAGCAGCATCAAAGAGAAGAATATAAGAATTGTTTTTCATGATTATAGTATAAAGAAGAGATTCTGTGGTCACTCACTGACCAAGCACAGACCAGCAAAGTTGTGATCTCCTTAGATCGTGCCACTTGGAAGAACTGAGGGTCTGAAGATTCCCAGAAGCAGCCCAGAGGCAAAAAAAAAATGCTGGACACTTTTCCAGTGTCATCGAAGTACAATGGCAAGACAATATTCAATTCATCAGGATAACTTGGAGATGGCCCAGGATGGAGTGGGTGACTTTAGAGTCTTTGATGGGTGAGCAAACCCTAAGTGTTCCATAGCATCTGTTTCAACTGTTTCCATGACTATTACAACGAGTTGTTCATTTACACATTCTGCTAGGGCATGCCTTCACATGGTTCACATCCCCCATTCACTTATTCTGTGATGGATTTAGACTATCTACCAAAAGGGTGTGGCTGTGCATGGTGCAGCTACTTGAAGCTACAGGTGATAGTTGGGTGAGAGGTGAAAACTTTAAAAATTTATTTTTAAGGAACTAAATGTTTCTTTGAATCAGTCCACTATTTTTCAAATGGTTTGTAACATCCCACAGCCCAACCCTCTATATCTCATTATATAGCATTTTGATGACTTAAATTGCGAGTAAATATCAATTATTTTCTCTCCTGGAGAACAAATTTTAAGATGCTTGCCCTCACAGATTGACATTTTTGTTAATGTAAACTGGGGCATATTTCATTTCAATTCCTATCTATCACTTACTTATTGAAAGGGCTTTGCCTAAGATGAACTGAGGTGTGGGAAAGACCTTAATTTAGAAAAGCCAAAGTCACCTACTGAATCATGATCCACAAGCCACCTTGATTTATGTCTTGCCACTGAACTTCTTCTCTGACTTTGGAAAAGAGAGAGAGAGTCTTACGACTTTACACATTTCTGCCTCATTTAAATATAACTCACAAGCCTTAAGACATTGATTTCCTGAAGTTATTGCTCTTGAAGAATAGAAGCATGGGGGGGGGGGGGGCGCAGAGACAGGATGGACGAGTAGAAACAGCACTTCCAAGTGCTCTGCCACACACCAATTTCAAACAATGTAAAAGGTGGACTCTGAACAACTTCTGAAGCCCCAGCAGCCACATAATGAAACAGAGAAGCTAAGTTCCCACTGAGGACAACCCAGAAGCCCTGCAGGGAGCAGCCAGAACAGCACAGCACAACACTTTGGGAGCCGAGCATAGGACAGCATGAGCTATGGTTTTAGCTCCAGGGTGACCCAGCCAGCAGCCAGCTGGAGGGACCCCAGAACACCAGCAGCTGTGGCATTTCCAAAATTATCAGCACAGATATTCCTAGGACAAAGTGATAGGTTAATGTCCTATGGACTTTGGGACCAGTATTTGGGGAATGCGTTGGCTTCCTCCCCTGGGGGCAAAAAGCCGCTGAGGAAAAACGGCACAGAGGCCATTTTGCAGTGTCAGTGGCAGCTCCAGCTCTTGGTCTGCAAATTGTAGGGAGATACATCAATCAGTCTGAGGGTTAATCCCTCTTGCTTTAACCTGCTTGGATATGGAATGTGGTCTGGGTGGGAAGTCTGGGTTGGGTATCAAAGTTGCCAGAGCAGGTGGAGGCTTTACAGAGGCCACCCAATCTCCGGAAGTTGTGAAGACCCCATGTTTGAGACCCAAGATCTCCTGTCTGGTGGCAGAGTTTTACTGTGGCAACAAGCTAAAAAATCAAGTAATTAAATGGCAAAATGCCTAGGCAAAGGAAACAAAATAAACAGAAAATGCAACATTAGACTCCTATTTTGGGGGCAAAGAGGATCAAACCATGGAACAGAGGACTGTGAGGTCAGAACTCCTGCACCAAAAGCCCCAAATGAAAATACAAGCTGGCTACAGGACATAGAGCACCTTAAGAAGCAGATAAGAGAAGTGGAGGAAATATTGGGAAGAGAAATGAGAAAGATGCAAGAAAAGTATGACATGACAGTCAACAGACTTTCTGGGGAAAATAACATCTTAAAAATAGACTAACTCAAATGGCAAAAGAGGCTCAGAAAGGCAATGAGGAAAAGAATGCCTTAAAAAGCCAAAATTGCCAGATGGAAAAAGAATCTCAAAAGTTCACTGAGGAGATTCATTCCTTCAGAATTGGACTGGAACAAATGGAAGCTAGTGACTTTATGAGAAATCTAGATGCTGTTAAAGAGATCTAAACAAATGAAAGAATAGAAGGCAATGTGAAATACCTCATGGGAAAAACCACTGGCCTGGAAAATAGATCCAGGAGAGATAATTTAAAAAAATTATTGGACTAGCTGAAAGCCATAATCAAAAAAAGAACCTAGAAATCATCCTTCAAGAAATTCTCAAGGAAAATTGCACTGGTGTTTTACACCCAGAGGGGGAAATAGAGGTTAAAAGAATCCACTGATCACCTCCTGAAAAAAATCCGAAAAAGAAAACTCCTAGGAATATTATAGCCAGGCTCCAGAATTCCCAGATCAAGGAGAAAATACTACAAGCAGCCAGGAAGAAATAATTTCAATATTGTGGAAACACAATCAGGATAACACAGGATCTGGCAGCTTCTACACTGAATACACAGGATTGAAGGGCATGGAGTATGATATTCCAGAGGGCAAAAGAGCTGGTATTAAAAGCAAGAATCACCTAACCAGCAAACTGAGTATCTTGTTTCAGGGGAAAATATGGTCATTCAGTAGAATAGAGGATTTTCAATCATTCTTGAGGAAAAAACCAGAGTTGAATAGAAAATTTGACATTCAGATACAAGAAGCAAGAGATGCTTGAGAAGGTAATCAGGGAAAATAATCAAAAGGAACTTATCAATTTGAACTATTTACATTCCTACATGGAAAAACAATAATTGTGTCTGATGAAACCTTCCTCATTATGAAAATAATTGAAGAAGAGGATATGGTTATATGAATACATATGTGAATGTGCATATATATATATATATATATATATATATATATATATATATATATATATGTATACATGGATAGAGGGCACAGGTTGAATTTTGTGGGAAGGGATGATACTTACGGGGTGAAGTTACAAGGTGCGAGAGGGAAGTGGCAAGAGGAGATGGGGAGACACAGGGTAGGGTAAACTATCTCATGTAGAAGATGCAAGGGGAAGTAGTTGCAGGGGAAGGGAGGAACAGCAAGGCAAAAAGGCAAAACCATATTCTCAGTGTTTGGCTCGAGGAAAAGAATCAAATACATACTAAATGGGATATCTCACCCTGTAGGAGAGTAGGGGGAAGGGGGATGAGAGGGGCGATGATGGAGGGGAAGGCATTCTGGGGGAAGGGTAGGTTGGAAGTACCCACTTTGGAAGAGGGACAGGATCGAAGTAGGTAATGGACCAGATGGGGGGGTGGGATGAGTGGGAGGGAAATATAAGCAGTCTTTTACAATATATCTACTACGGTAATGCTGTGCATAGCTATATATGTTCAACACATTCTGAATTGCTTATTTTCCCAGAGGGAGTGGGTGACAAGGGGGGAAGGCAATGGATCTGAAATTCAAAGTTTTAAAATTAAATGTTTCAAATGTATATAAATACTATTATTGATACTATTTTGCACGTAATTGGGACATAAGATGTGCAGGCATTGCGGCACAAAGATTAACCTTGCCCTAATGTTAAAGTTGATGGGGGTATGGGAGAAGATATGGGAGAGAGCAGATTGGATGAAGGGATATCTTATGGGACTGCTATTCTGGGGTGGTGGGTAGGGAAAAATGTGGAAAAAATTGTAACTCAAAATCTTGTGGAAATGAATGATGTAAATCAGAAGTTAATAAAGCATTTGTTACAATAAAAAAGAGAATGAAAGCAGAGAAAACAGCAAAAACAAGTGTTGTATGCAAAAAATATCTATTTTCTTTAATCTGTTTTCTATGCCTTATTCACATTATTGTGAATTTATGTAACATTAACTCTGTTTTCCTCTGATTTTTTTTTTCACTTTGATTGGGCCAGTCGTATCCATTATAACAATGTATATCTGCTATTTGAAGGCCAACTAAACTAAGTTGGAAATAAGTTCATGACTCATAATCTCACTGCTTGTTGTTTACATGGATCTAACATTAGCATTTTCGTAGTTCAGGCTTGATTTGGCGCTGAAATGAATCATTGAATAGAGGTTTCACTGGCCATTTAAAACACAAATCTATTCCAAGAATTCACTGGTATTTATCTGGATCTTAGGTAGGCAAGTCCTCCCTTGCTTCCTCACATTTACAGGTCTAATAAGCAAGTCTACAGTATGTGGTGACTTTGCAAGGTTTTAAACAACCACCAAGTCTTAGAAGATTTATCTACATAAATTAAGAATATTTCTGAACTCAGACAGAAAACTGCTTTAGTAAAGATATCCAACAGTGATAAGGACTGTGTTGTGGAAGTCAGGAAGTCACTGGTCCTTTCAAAGTTGGTAATGAAATGCTCTGTGGAAACTTAATAACAAAGTAAATAATCAAATCGATACTCAGTCCTTTGTGTTCCTTTCTCCTCCATTATGGCAGAGTAGTGGAAAAAGAGCTAAAGGACAATATGAATGACCATGTTAATTTCACTTTTGGTATATTAATTTCATATTCCTGTCAAATGGTCAATATGTTGACATAGGACAGGAAGCATGAAATCATATAAAGACATCCAATTGCATTATGACTTCAGTCAGAATCCTGCTAACTTCCTTCATTGAAGCATTCCTATTGTGTGCACCCCAAAACTGTTTGTAACAGAGATCCTTACCCAAATAACACTCAGAGGTTTCTCAAGGTAGGAAGCAGAGAGGAATGGTTTATTATGATCTCGAGAAAGGGCCACCCTCTTAAAAAATGTTTAGGGAGGAGAAGCAATTTACAAAAGGAAATGGTGAAGTTAGAAAGCCCTAATGTGGAATTTTCCCCCACCCCTCTGCTGACCCTCTTTTTCCATTGGCTAGAAGTTAGGTGCACAATCTAAGGGAGGCAATCAACCTCAAGAAACAGAACAAGGAAACAATGAAACACCCAATGTACTTTTGAGAAAACACTTCTGTCCTTATTTGGCATAGTTTATGCAGAGGTGTCGCTGAGGAGAGGGGTGACTCCCTACCTCTCTGAATTTTGAGTCCTTGTAAATCATATGATTTCTGGTGAAGGGGAACTTGAGCCTGTTTCCCATGAAAAGCCTTACTGGATTTTAGAGTATAGTCTGAGAAGTTTTCACTTCTTTCACTCCCTATCCAGACACTACTTATATGTTATCTCTTTCACCTAATAAAACGTAATTTCCTTGAGTACAGGGTAGTGATAATATTTTTATGCTCAGGGTTTAACACAAAGCCTAGCACAAAGTAAGCATGGAAAAATGTGTTTTTTTTAATTTATTCATTCAATTATGTATTTATTCAACATTTTTAAGAGAGAATCAATTAAAATTGCTCAAAATACAATGAGAAAATAAATTCTCACCATATCTATATATTATTAACAAAGTTCAACAGCAAGAGATAAAAAGAGAAATTTAATTTAATGTTGCCATAGACATCATAAAATATCTGCATTTCTACCTATCAACACAAACACAGAAACTATGCAAACACAATTACAAAAAGTTTTTCACCCACATAAAATCTGATCTATATAATTGGAAAAAACATTAATTAATTGTGGATTGGTAGAGCCAATATAGTAAAAATGATAATCCTGCCTAAATTAATTTCCTTATTCAGTGCCATACCAAACAAACTATCAAAATTTAATTTGTAGAGATAGAAAAAAAATTCATCTAGAAGAGCAAAAGTTCCAGGATATCAAGGGAATTAATGAAAAGAAATGCTAGGGAAGGGAGCCTAGCCATACCAATTCTTAAAATCTGTTCTAAAGTAACAATCAAAAAAAAAAAAAAAAAAACAAACACTTGGTACTGGCTAAGAGACAGAGTAGTGGATAAGTGGAACAGTCTAGGTACACAAGACACAGTAGTCAAGAATTATAATAATTTCCTGTTTGATAAACACAAAGACCACAATTTGTGGGACAAGAAGTAACTATTTGACTAAAACTGCTGGTAAAACTGGAAAACAGCATGATAGAAATTTGGCATAAACCAACATCTGACACTGTATATGAATATAAAGTACAGATGGGTAGATATTTTAGATGTAAAGGCTGATACTATAAGTAAATACAAGAGTAAGAAAAAGTTTACCTGCCAGAATCATGGAAAACAGAAGAATTTATGTCCAAAAAAGATATATGAATATTATGAAATGAAAAATATAAAATTTTCATTTCATTAAATTGAAGTTTTTACACAAACAAATCCAATGCAACCAAAATAAGAAGGGAAGCAGAAAACCAGTGAAGGATTTTTGTAAGTAGTGTCTCTCATTTATAAAATATATAGATAACTGCATCAAATTTATAAGAGTGCAAGTCATTCCCCAATCGATAAATCGTCAAAGGATATGTTTTCAGAGGAAGAAATCAAAGGTATCTAGTCACATGAAAAAAATACTCTAAATCACTATTGCTTAGACAAATGCAAATCAAAGCAACTATGAGGTACCAAATCACACCTATCAGTTTCACTAACATGACAAAAGATAAAAATAAATTCTGGAAAAGATGTGGGAGAATTGGGACACTGATGCAGTTGTTACTGGATTTCTGAACTGATCCAAGCATTCTGGAAAGTAACTGGAATTATACAAAAAGGGCTATCAAAATGTGAATACACTTTTACCCAGCAATACTGTTTCTAGGTCTATATCCTGTAGAGATCATACAAATGAGGAAAAAAACCAAACCGAAACAAAACAAACAAACAAACAAAAAAACACATGTACAAATGTGTTAATAACACATCTTTTAGTGGTGGCAAAGAACTGGAAATGGAGGAGATGCCCATCAATTAGGGAATGACTGAACATGTAGTAGTATATGAAAATAATGTTATTTTATCATGTTATAAGAAATGATGGGGGTGGAGCCAAGATGGCGGAGTAGAAACAGCTCATCCAAGCCACTCTGCCCCCAGATTCCCCCCAAACTACGTAAAAGGGGACTCTGAACAACTTCTGGAGCCCCAGCACCCACAGAACGACACAGAGAAGCTAACTTCCCTCTGAGGACAGCCCAGCAGCCATGCAGGAAGGACCAACGCAGCGGTCTGGGGTCTGGCAGCACGCAGCGCGCAGAGCGCAAGAAGCAGAGC
The DNA here is from genome assembly GCA_011680675.1 of Gymnobelideus leadbeateri. Lineage (NCBI taxonomy): Eukaryota > Metazoa > Chordata > Mammalia > Diprotodontia > Petauridae > Gymnobelideus > Gymnobelideus leadbeateri. The sequence goes on along the minus strand of WOXC01011354.1, from coordinate 339,562 downwards.
TCAGCGGAGCCCAGGTCCACGTGAGCCGAGGTTTTAGCCCCAGGGCGGCAGGGCCAGCAACCGGCTGGAGGAACCCCAGAATACCAGCAGCCATGGCAACTCCAGAATTATCAACATAGACTTGCCTAAGAAAAAGTAAGAGCTTAGTGTCCTATGGACTTTGGGACCTGTATTTGGGGGAATGCGCCGGCTCCCTCCCCTGGGGGATAGAAGCTGCTGAAGAGACACCCCATTTTGTAGTTTTCAGAGGCAGCTCCAGCTCCTGGCCTGCAATTAATTGTAGCGAGATCCAGCGATCAGTCTTGGGGGGTAATCGCACTGGCTTTAACCTCCCTGTATCTGGATTGTAAACTAGGGTGGAAGTCATGGGTGTGTTTACAACTTGCCAGAAACGGAAGTTGCCCCCCACACGTTTGGGATGAAAATTCCTGTATCTGGCCTTAAAGCCATAGTGTGACAACAAGCCCAAAAGTCAGGTAATCAAGTGGCAACTTGCCAAGGCAAAGGAAACAGAAAAACGCAACCCTAGACTACTATTTTGGGGGCATAGAGTGGGAAAAGGACTGTGAGGTCAGAAGTCCTGCTCCAAAAGCCCCAGAGGAAAACATGAGTGGGTTGCAGGCCATAGAGGACCATAAGAAGGACTTTAAAAATCAAATAAGAGAGGTGGAGGAAAAATTGGAAAGAGAAATGAGAAGGATTCAGGAAAAGTATGAAATGAGGGTCAACAGCCTGACTGAGGAAAACCACTCCTTTAAAAACAGAATAACTCAAATGGCAAAGGAGGCCCAAAAGGGCAATGAGGAGAAGAATGCCTTAAAAAGTCGAATTTGCCAGATAGAAAAAGAGTCTCAAAAGTTCACTGAGGAGATTCATTCTTTCAGAGTTAGACTGGAGCAAATGGAAGCTAATGACTTTATGAGAAATCAAGATGCTGTTAAGCAGATCCAAACAAACGAAAGATTAGAGGAAATGTGAAATATCTCATGGGAAAAACCACTGACCTGGAAAATAGATCCAGGAGAGACAATTTGAAAATTATTGGACTACATGAAAGCCATGATCAAAGAAAGAACCCAGAAATCAGCCTTCAAGAAATTCTCAAGGAAAATTGCCCTGATGTTTTAGATCCAGAGGGCAAAGTAGAGGTTGAAAGAATCCACCGATCACCTCCTGAACAAGATCCCAAAAAGAAAACTCCCAGGAATATTATAGCCAGGTTCCAGAATCCCCAGATCAAGGAGAAAATACTACAAGCAACCAGGAAGAAACAATTTCAATATGGTGGAAACACAATCAGAATAGCCCAGGACCTGGCAGCTTCTACACTGAGGAATCGAAGGGCAAGGAATATGATATTCCAGAGGGCAAAAGAACTGAGAATGAACCCAAGGGTCACCTACCCAGCAAAACTGAGTTTTTTGTTTCAGGGGAAAATATGTTCATTCAGTGGAATAGAGGACTTTCAAACACTCTTGAGGAAAAAACCAGAATTGAATAGCAAATTTGACATCCAGACAAAAGAAGCAAGAGATGCCTGAGAAGGTCATCACGGAAAAGAAACCAAAAGGAACTTATCAAAGTTGAACTATTTACACTCCTATATGGAAAAACAATAACTGTGAGTGATGATATCTTTCTCACTATGAAAATAATGGAAGAAGGGTGTGTGGTCATATGAATCCATATGTGAATGTGTGTGTATATGGATAGAGGGCATAGGTTGAATTTGTTGGGAAGGGAGAATACTGAAGGGATGAAATTATGAGGTGAGAGAGGAAAGTGGCAAGAGGAGATGGGGAAAGACAGGGTAAGGTAAACTATCTCATGTAGAAGAAGCAAGGGGAAGTGGTTGCAAAGGAGGGGGAGAATAGGAAGGAAAAAAAAGGCAAAAACACATTCACATTGAATTTGTTTCAGGGAGAAAATGACATACATACTAAATGGGATATCTCAACCTGCAGCAGAATAGGGGGAAGGGGGATGAGAGGAGGGATGATTGATGGGAGGGCATCCTTGGGGTGAGGGGAGGTTGAAAGTACCCACTATAGAAGAGGGACAGGATCATGTAGGGAATGGACCAGGTGGGGGGTGGGATGAGTGGGAGGGAATTATAAGCAGCCTTGTACAATATATCTACTATGATAATGTTTTGCATAGCTAGACATGTACAACATATACTGAATTACTTATCTCCCAAGGGGGAATGGGTGACAAGGGAGGAAGGAAATGGATCTGAAATTCGAGGTCGTAACATTAAATGCTTCAAATATATATAAATACTATTATTAATACTCTTTTGCTTATAATTGGGAGATAAGATGTGCAGGCATTTGGACACAAAGATTCCCCTTCCTCTAATGGAAAAGTCGAAGGGGGTATGGGAGAAGGTATGGGAGAGAGCAGATTGGAGGAAGCGATATCTTGTGGGACTGCTACTCTGGGAGGTTGGGTAGGGGAATAACGGGGGGAAAACGATTGTAACTCAAAATCTGGCAGAAATGAATGATGTAAAACAGAAGTTAAAGCATTTGTTTAAAAAAATGATGAACATGCAGACTTCAGAAAAATCTGGAAAAGTTTACATGATACTGAGTGTAATGAGCAGAACCAAGGGAACATTTTACACTATAATAGCCTCATTGTACCATGACTCACTCTCAGATTTAGCTCTTATCACCAAATGAAGGACCTAAAACAAGCCCACAAGTCTTATGATGGAAAATGTCATTCATATCCAGAGGAAGAAATATAGAGTCTGATTACAGATTGAAGTATACCATTGACTCTCTTATTTGTTTAGTTTTGTATTTTTTTTTCTTTCTCATGATGTTTCCCATTCATTCTAATTCTTATATACAACATGACCAATATAAAAATGTGTATAATAAGTATGTATATGTAGAGCCTGTGTATAATAAGTTTGTATATGTAGAGCCTGAATTGCATGTTGTGTTGGGGAGAGGGAGGAGATGGAGGTGGATAAAACCGAAAACTTATGAAATAGAACATTGAAAACTAAAAAATAATTAATTTATTTATATAAAAAGTAAACCATGGGGCGAGACATGGTGAAAACTGGATTTTAAAAATCTGTGATTTTGTTCATATGAGAATTTTGTGCTATCACTTCACAACTAACCTATTGCAATAGCTTGCTCATTGGTCTCTCTCACTCAAGTATCTCCATACTCCATTCCATTCCTCAAATAGCAATTAAAGAGATCCTCATATATTTCAGGTTTGACTGTCTCACCACCACCCTTACTCAGTGAATATTTATAGATCCCTCTTACCTCTAGCATAAAATAGAATATGCTTAATTTTGATTTGATATCACTTCACAACCTGACTGCTTTTTAACTTTAGAGTCTTTTAACTTCACTCCTCTTATATTCTCTCTCAATCTAGCAATGTGATCCTTATTATTTTTGCATACTCTAATCCAACTTCTGTCTTGACACCTATTCCCTGTTAGTCCATCATGCTTGGAATCCTTTATCTCTTATACTTTCTGAATTCTTTAGTTTTAAAGATTCAGAGCTATCCCAGTTTTTGCAAGAGACCTTCCTTTCTACCCCCATTGCTAGAAACTCACTTTTGAAACTACCTCCTATTAACTGTGATATTTTATGTCCCTCACTACTCCAATCGTTTCTCACAGAGAAGGCAAAGTGATCCTTCTAAAGTTCAGGTCTTCCCATATTTTACCACCACCCTAAATCACCAAATATTTTTTGGTTCTATTACCTCTACTATCAAGTACAAAATGTTCTATGTAAATTATTATAGAAACTGGTCACCTTGTTTCTTTATTTTTTTTCTTTTGACAGTACCTGGATTAAACCTGTAATTTTAATTTTAAATTTTTTCAGGTTATAAAGGATTATATAAGATGGAATGAACAATGGGAAAGAGGAAACAAAACCAAACAAGAAAAATAAAAAGAGCAGGTAATAGCTTCAATCTGGATTCAAACTCTCTTCTTTCTAGTTATTTCTCTGAATGAAGACATCTCCCTCCATCATGAGCCTTTTGGGGATGACTTATAAACCTGCACTGCTAAGGGGAGTCCACGCTATCCACACATATGTTGTGTCTGAAACTGTGTACAAATTTCTCCTGGTTCTCCTCTTATCACTCAGCATCAGTTAATGTAAGCTTCTCCAGGTAAATATGAAGTCCATCTTCTCCTGTTTTCTTATAGCACAACAGTATTTGATTATATTTATATACCACAACTTGTTCAGCCATTCCACAACTGATGATCATCCCCTTAATTTCCAGTTCTTTGCCACTACAAAAAGAGCTGCTATAAATATTCTGTACATGTTGGTCTTTCTCCCACATCTAGGATATCATTGGGATACATCCCTAAAAGTGGTATTACTGGGTCAAAAGGTTTATAATTGTTTATAGCCCTTTGGGCATAATTCGAGATTGTTCTCCAGAATGGCTGGATCATTTCACAACTCAACCAGCAAAGCAAGAATGTTTTAATTTTTCCACTTCCTCTCCAGCATTTGATATTTTCTTGTTTTTTCATCTTAGCCAATCTGACTGGTGAGATGTGGTACCTCAGAGTTGTTTTGATTTGCATTTCTCTAAACAATAGTGATTTAGAGGTTTGGTTTTTTGGTTTTTTTTCATATCCTTACAGATATTTTTCATTTCTTTCCTCTTAAAACAGCCTGTTCAGATCTTTGACCATTTACCATTTGGGGAATGACTTGTATTCTTATAGATTTGACTCAATTCTCTATATATTTTAGAAATGAAAACTTTATCAGAGACATTAGTTGTAAAAACTATTTCCCAATTTTCCACTTCCCTCTTAATCTTCGTCATTTTGGCTTTCTTCATATAGAAGCTTTTCAATTTAATGTAATCATAATTATACATTTTGCATTTTATAATGCATTCTAATTCTTGTTTGGTCATAAAGTCTTCGCCCTCTCCACAAATATGACAGGTAAACTATTCCTTGCTTTCTAAGACAACTTACAATATCATCTTTTATACCTAGATCATACACCCATTTGGACTTGATTTTTGTGTATGGTGTTAGGTAATGGGCTATAACTAGTTTATACTACTACTAGATTCTCTAGGATTTTCTAAGTATATCATCATATCATTTGTAAAGATTGATAGCTTGGATTCTTCTAAACCTAATTTGATTTCTATGAGTTCTGTTGCTTCTCTAATTGCTACTGGTAACATTTCTAGTACCAATAAGAGGAGTGATACTGGAGACCCTTGTTTCACCCCTGATCTTATTGGAAATGCATGTATGTTATCCCCATTACATATAATACTTGCTGATGCCTTTAAAAAGATGCTACTATATTGCAGTTTTCCCAGCAGTTTTTGTCAAATAGTGACTTCTTATCACAAAAAATGGGGTCTTTGGATTTATCAAACTGTAGATTTCTATAATAATTGATGGCCGAGTCTCGTGTACCCAATCTATTCCATTGATCCACTACTCTATTCCTCAGCCAGTACCAAGTAGTTTTGATGACTGTTGCTTTATAATACAGATTATAATCTGGTATAGCAAGTCCACCTTCCCTAGCATTTCTTTTCATTAATTACCTTAATATTCTGGACCTTTTGTTCTTCCAAATGAATTTTGTTACTATTTTTTCTAGCTCTATAAAGTAGTTGTTGTTTTTTTTTTTTTTATAAATTGATTGGTATGAAGCAACATATGAAATTTAATTTGGGTAAAATTGTCATTTTTATTTTATTAGCTTGACCCAACAATGAGCAATTTGATGGTTTTCCAATTAGTTAGATTTGACTTTATTTGTGTGAAGATTATTTTGTAGTTGTGTTCATATAGGTCCTGGGTTTGTGTTGGCAGATAGATTCCCACATATTTTATAATGTCTACAGTAACTTTAAATGGGATTTCTCTTTCTCTCTCTTGCTGTTGAATATCATTAGAAATATACAGGAATGCAGAGGATTTATGTAGTTTTATTTTATATATTGCAACTTTGCCAAATTTATTTGATTTTTTTTGCTTGATTCTCTAGGACTTTCTAAGTATATCATCATATCATTTGTAAATATTGATAGCTTGGATTCTTCTAAACCTAATTTGTTTTCTATGATTTCTGTTGCTTCTCTAATTGCTACTGGTAACATTTCTAGTACCAGCTTGAATAAGAGGAGTGATAGTGGACACACTTGTTTCACCCCTGATCTTATTGGAAATGCATGTATGTTATCCCCCTTACATATAATACTTGTTGATGCCTTTAAAAAGATGCTACCCATTATTTAAATGAAGGATCCATTTTTACTATACTTTCTAGTGTTTTTAATAGGAATGGATGTTATAATTTGTCAAAAGCCTTTACTGCATCGACTGAGATAAGCATGTGGTTGCTATTCACATTATTGTTAATATGATCAATTACACTGATGGATTTTCCTGAAATTAAACCATCCTTGCATTACTGGAATAAATCCTATCTGATCAAAGCATATTATTCTTCCTACATGTTGCTATACTTTTAGCTAATATTTTATTTAACAAATTTACATTTTATCCCTAAGGGAAATTGGTCTATAATTTTCTTTCTCTATTTTATATCTTCTTGATTTAGGTATCAGTACCTTATATGTGTCATAAAAAGAATTTGGTAGGACTCCACTAATTTTCCCAAATAATTTGTAGAGTGTTGGATTGAGTTTTTCTTTAAATGTTTGATAGAATTTCCTACTAAATCCATCTGGCCCTGGAGAATATTTTCTTAAGGAGATTACTGATGACTTCTTTGATTTCTTTTTCTGAGACAGGATTTTAGAGGAAGTAATCCTCTTCAGTTAATGCAGACAATTTATATTTTTGTAAATATTCATCCATTTCATGAAGATTTAAAAATTTATTTGCATATATCTATATTTATGAGCAAATTTTCAAATTTATGTGCATACAATTAGGCAAAATAATTCCTAATTATTGTTTTAATTTCCTTTTCATTGGAGGTAGATTGACCCTTCTCATTTTTGGTACTTAAAATTGGGTTTTTTCTTTGTTTTTTTTTTTTGTTTGTTTGGTTGGTTTTTTTTTATCACATTGACTAAGGTTCTATCAATTTATTGTGTTGTTTTTTTTCATAAAACCAGCTCATAGTTTTATTTATTAATTCAATATATATATATATATATATATATATATATATATATATATATATATATATATAACATAATCTCAGTTTTAATAATCTCTCTTTTGGTTTACTGTATTTCTAATTTAGTATTTATTTGGGAATTTTCAATTTGTTCTGTTCCTAGATTTTCCTATTGCATGCCCAATTCATTGAGCTATATTTACTCTGATTTATACATGCATGCTAATAACTGCCTTTGCTTGTTGCCACAAATTGTTATGTTGACTCGTCATTTTCATTCTCTTGAATGAAGTTATTATTTTTTCTTTAATTTCTTGTTTGACCCACTCATTGTTTAAATTAAATTATTTAATTTCCAATTAGCTATTAGTCTATCTTTCCATAGAACTTTATTGCACAAGATTTTTACTGCATCATAATATGAGAAAGATGCTTTTTATATTTCTGCCTTTCTACACTAGATTGTGAGGTTTTTATACCCTAGTACCTGGTCAATTTTTGAGTATGTGCCATGAACTGCTGGGTAGAAGGTATATTCCTTTTAATCATCATTCAGTTTTATTCAGAGATATAACATATCTAGCCTCTCTAAAATTCAATTCACCTTCTTAACTTCTTTCTTTGTGTGTGTTTTTTTTTTTTAAAGCAATTGGGGTTAAGTAACTTGCTCAAGGTTACAGGGCTAGTCATTATTTATGCGTGGGTGCTCATTTTCTGAGGCCGGACCTGATCTTGGGTCATCCCAACTCCGAGGCCGGCGTTCTTACTCACTGCTCCACCTAGTCGCCCCTTTAGGGCAATTGGGGTTAAGTAACTTGCCCAAGGTTACACGGCTAGGTTTTTGTTTGTGCCGATTAAGTGTCTGAGGCTGGCTCCGAACTCAGGTCCTTCTGATTCCAGGGCCGGCGCTCTATTCACTGCGCCACCTAGCCGCCCCGTGTTTCTTTTTTTTATTTTTTAAAAATGCTTTATTAACTTCTGGTTTACATCATTCATTTCCACCAGATTTTGAGTTACAATTTTCCCCATTTTTCCCTACAAACCACCCCAGAATAGAAGTACCACAAGATATCCCCTCATCCAATCTGCTCTCTCCTATATCTTCTCCAATACCCCCATCCACTTTGCCACTAGGGCAAGGTGAATCTCTGTACCCCAATGCCTGCACATCTTATCTCCCAATTACATGAAAAGTAGTATTAATAACATTATTTCTTTATATTTGAAGCATTTTAAAACTTCGAATTCCAGATAGATTCCCTTCCTCCCTTGTGACCCACTCACTCTGGGAAGATAAGCATTTCAGTATGTGTTGTACATTTATAGCTATGCAAAACATTACCATAGTAGATATATTGTAAAATGCTGCTATATTTCCCTCCTACCCATACCACCCCCCACCTGGTCCATTCCCTACTTTGATCCCATCCCTCTTCCAAAGTGGGTACTTCCAGCCTCCCCTCTAGACAAACAGTCTAGAATTTCAAGGGAATTAATGAAAAGAAATATTAGGGAAGGTAGACTACCTATACCAGGCTTGCTGTATTATACAGCAGCAGTCATCAAAACTGCTTGGTACTGGCAGAGGTGTAGAGTAGTGGACCAATGGAATAGATTGGGCGCAGGAGACCCAGCAATTAATGAATATAGTAATCTATTGTTTGATAAACACAAATACCCTAGTTTTGGGGATAAGAATGCACTATTTGACAAAAACTGCTGGGAAAACTGAAATACACTATGGCAGAAACTGGGCATAGATCATTATCTAACACCATACACCAAAATCAAGTCTAAATGGGTGCATGATCTAGGTATAAAGGATGATACTGTAAGCAATCTGGATAAGCAAGGAATAGTTAACTGACAGATTTGTGGAGAGGGGAAGACTTTAGCACCAAACAAGAATTAGAGAGCATTATAAAACCCAAAATGGATAATTATGATTAAAATAAATTGAAAAGCTTCTGTACAAATAAAGCAATGTAACCAAGATCAAGAGTGAGGTGGGAAATTGGGAAAGAATTCTTACAACTTATATCACTGTTAAAGGACTCATTTGTAAAATCTTTAGAGAATTGAGTCAAATCTATGTGAATACAAGTCATTCCCCAATTGATAAATGGTCAAGGGTTATGAACAGGCAGTTTTCAGAGAAAAAAATTAAAGATATCTATAAGCATATGAAGAAATGATCTAAATCACTATTGATTAGAGAAATGCAAATCAAAACAACTCTGAGATACCACATCTCTCCAGTCAGATTGGCTAAGATGACAAAACAAGAAAGTGACAAATGCTGGAGTGGTTGTGGGCAAATTGGAACACTAATGCATTGCTGGTGAAGTTGTGAACTTATCCAACCATTCTGGAGAAAAATCTGGAATTATGCCCAAAGGACTATAAATAATTTCACACCCTTTGACCCAGCAATACCACTTCTAGGGTTATATCCCGAAGAGATCATAGAAATGGGAAGAAGACCCAAATGAACCAAAATATTTATAGCAGCTTTTTTCATGGTTGCAACGAATTGGAAACTGAAAGGGTGCGCATCAATTGGGGAATGGCTAAATAAGCTGTGGTATATGAATGTAATGGAATTTTATTGTGCTATAAGAAACAAGGAGGAGATGAATTTCATATTTACCTGTAGAGGCTTATACAAACTGATGTTGAGCGAGAAGATTATTATCAGAAGAAATGTGTATACAATCACAGACACAACATATGTGTGATGACCAACTACGGCAGACTAGACTCTTCTCAGCAATGCAGTGATATAAGTCAATCCTGAAAGATTCATGAAAGAGAGAAATGCAACATCCAGAGATATAACTAGAAAGAACTGAGCTTGAATCCTGATGGAAGCCAACTAATTGATCTTTTTCTTCACATTGTTTGGTTTTATTTCTTCTTCAGCATTTTCCATCCCACCTAGTACGATATGCCTTTGTAATTGGACTAATGTTTAATATGAATGTAGTTGCAGATGCTATTCTGGACTATATGCTGTTGTGGGGGTTGGGGGAGGGATGTAAAGGAAATTTGATAATCAAGGAACTATAGAATTGAATCTTGTTAACTGAAACTAAACTAATCAATTAATTTAATAAAAAAGAATGCTTGAAAGTCCTCTATTCCACTTAATGACCATATATTCATCTGAAACAAAATACTCAGTTTTGCTGGGTATGTGATTCGTGGTTTTAATCCCTGGTCTTTTGCCATCCCGAATATCTTATTCCATGCCCTTCATTCCATCAGTGTAGAAGCTGCCAGGCCCTGTGCTATTCTGATATTCTGTGCTATTGTTTTCTCTGTTTACCTTCTCAGGTGTCTCCTGCTTCTTGCATCTGGATGTCAAATTTTCTATTCAACTCTGGTTTTTTCCTCAAGAATGCTTGAAAGTCCTCTATCCCACTGAATGACCATATTTTCCCCTGAAAGAAGATACTCAGTTTTGCTGGATAGGTGATTCTTGGTTTTAATCCCAGCTATTTTGACCTCTGGAATATCATATTCCATGCCCTTCAACTCCTCAGTGTAGAAGCTGCCAGGTCCTGGGCTATTCTGATTGTGTTTCCACAATATTGAAATTGTTTCTTCCTGGCTGCTTGTGGTATTTTCTCCTTGACCTGAGAATTCTGTAACCTGGATATAATATTCCTAGGAGTTATCTTTTTGGGATCTTTTTCAGGAGGTGATTGGTCAATTCTTTCAACCTCTATTTAGCCCTCTGGGTCTAAACCATCAGGGCAATTTTCCTTGGGAATTTCTTGAAAGTTGATTTCTAGGTTCTTTCTTTGATCATGGCTTTCAGGTAGTCCAATAAATTTTAAATTATCTCTCCTGGATCTATTTTCCAGGACAGTGTTTTTTCCTGTATTTCACATTGCCTTCTATTCTTTCATTTATTTGGATCTGTTTAACAGCATCTTGATTTCTCATAAAGACATTAGCTATCATGTGTTCCAGTCTAACTCTGAGGGAATGCATCTCCTCAGTGAGCTTATGAGATTTTTTTCCATCTGGCAAATTCGACTTTTTAAGGCATTCTTCTCCTCATTGTCCTTTTGAGCCTCCTTTGCAATTTGAGTTAGTCTATTTTAAGGTGTTATTTTCCTCAGTCAGGCTGTTGACTCTCATTTGATAGTTTTCTTGCATCTTTTTTCATTTCTCTTCCCAATTTTTCCTCCACTTCCCTTATTTGGTTTTTAAAAATCCTTCTTATGGTCTTCTATGGTTGGCTCATATTTTCATTTGGGGCTTTTGGTGCAGAATTTCTGGAATCCAAATTCAGGAATTTGGATGGTACACCATTTGGTGCATATATGTTAAGTAATGATATTTCTTCATTGAGGATTGTGCCTTTTATCAGGATATAGTTTCCTTCCTTATCTCTTTTAATTATATCTCTTTTATCTGAGATGAGTATTGCTACCCCTGTTCTTTTTCTCTTTTTTTTTTTTTAACTAAAGCATACTATATTCTTCTCCAGTCTTTTTACCTTTACCCTGGGCTTTTCCCCTTGTTTCAAATGTGTTTCTTGTAGACACCATATTGTATGATTTTGATTTTTAATCCATTCTGCTATCTTCCTCCATTTTATAGGAGAGTTCATCCCATTCACATTCCCAGTAATTATGACTGTCTGTCTCTTTCCCTCCATCTTATTTCCTCACCAGCTCTAACAAGATCCAAGCAAAAAAAAAAGGCTGAACCACAATTTAATGGAACTTTGTGAGCATTCAGGAAGAAAGCTGAAAAAAGTTGTTTATTAATAAGGAGTTGTAAAGGTGTAAGCTGCCCTTTTATCACTTGGGCTCTTTAAGCTTGAACACACTTCCTTGAATTATTTATTTACCTTCATTAAATATATATATATATATATATATAATATATATATATAATGTATATATATATATTATATATATATATTATATATATATATAATGTATATATATATATTATATATATATATTATATATATATATATATATATTTAGTTTTCAAAATTCATTTCTACAATATTTTAAGCAAAAAGATTTCTCGCTGTCTTCCCCCTAACCTCCCCCCTAAGATATCAAGCATACTGGATACTCCTTCCCCCAAACTGTTCTCTTCTATATCCTCCCCTACCCACTATAGCAGCAAGCACCCCAAGATGCCCAGGGTGGCTGCCAACATGGGTTCTTAGATCTGCTTTTCTAAAGGAAAGCAACTCAAAATGGGTCAACAAGCTTTCTTTAATCAATCGAACATATTGTTTACTTAGTTCAGGGGAAAAAAAGTTAATCACCCCGAACTTCAAAGTATACAGACAGAACTTACAAGAAAGAGAAACAAACAGATCAAGCAGACAGGCTTCCAAACTGTCCAAACAGTACACATCAATACCAAATCACATTTGCCAGAGAGGGAAGCATCAACATCTGGGTTTTCAAAGCCGGGGGGCTCATCTGGTGAAATCACACAACACTTCTCAAAGTGAGCCCCAAAGCAAAGCCTCACATCAGGGATTATATAGCCTTTTCCTGGCTCAAAGAATGTAACCACCCTCTTAAACCCCTACCCAATCACACAGCATAAAATGTAGACATTCCTGAAAACCAAGCCTTCTGCCACAGGTTCCATGTGACCACATTCAGGGCAGAGTATATTTCAAATCAAGGAAGGCTCTCAGTGTCTCTTAAGCCAATCATAGGGCCTAGGGGCAGGGAAGATCTTTAAATTGGCATTTCCATTACACCCCGATAATTTTCTATTAGGGCAGGATGAATTTCTACATCCTAGTGCCAGTATGCCTTATTTCCCAGTTGCATTAAAAAACTTTTTTTTAAACATTGGTTTTTAAAACTTTGATTTACAGATTCTTTTCCTTCTTCCCTCCTCATCCACCACCACTGGGAAGAAAAGGAATTCAATGTAGGTTTTATTTGTATAAGTTATGCAAAATATTTCCATAATAGTCATATTATGAAAGACTAACAATATTTCCCTCCATCTTATCCTGACCCCCATTTACTCTATTTTCTGACCTGTTCTTTTTCAAAAGTGTTTGCTTCTAACTACCCTCTCCCCCAATCTGTCTTCCCTTCTCTCTACACCCCACTCTTATCCCTTCCCCCCTACTTTGCTGTGTGGTAAAATACACAATTGAGTGGGTATGTTATTCCATCCTTAAGTCAAATTCAAAGAGAGTAAGGTTGACCAATTCGTTTTCACCTTCCTCCACTTCCCCTCTATTGTAATAGTTTTATCTTACCTATTCTATCTGTCCCTTTCTCCTTCTCTTATCATCTGACTCTTACACCTTTTAATTTAATTTTAAGATATCATTTCTTCCTATTCAACTCATCTTGTGCCCTCTGTCTATGTATACATTTACACATATATATACACAAATATAAACATGTAGCTGCTAGAGCTTGGTGTTATCCTGATTGTGTTTCCACAATACTCAAATTTTCTCTTCCTGAAAGGTTGTAATATTTTATCCTTGATCTAGGATCTCTGGAATTTGGCTAATATATTCCTAGGATTTTTATTTTGGGGATCTTTTTCAAGGGGTGATTAGTGAATTCTTTCAATTTCTTTTTTGTCCTCTGATTGTATAATATCAGGGCAATATTCCTTGAGGAATTCTTGAAGGATGATTACTAGGTTCCTTTTTTTGATCATGGCTTTCAGGTAGTTGAATACTTTTGAATTTATCTCACTTGGATCTATTTTCACTGTCAGTGATTTTTCCAAAAGGTATTTCACATTGCCTTCTATTTTTTCATTTGTTTGGATCTTTTTCATATTATCTTGATTTCTGATAAAGTTATTAGCTTCTGCTTTATCCAATCTAATTTTGAAGGGCATATTTTCTTCAGTGAGATTTTGAAATTCCATCTGGACAATTATGTTTTTTAAAGCATTATTCTCCTCATTGGCTTTTTAGACTTCTTTTACCATTTCATTTATTCTATTTTTAAGGTGTTATTTTCTTCAGTATTTATTGGGTTTCCTTTAGTAGGCTGTTGATTTGATTTTCGCGGTTTTCTTGAATTATTCTCATTTGTCTTCCCAATTTTTCCTCAACTTCTCTTACTTGATTTCCAATATCCTTCTTGAGCTCCTCCATGGCTTTTAACCAGTTCATTTTTTTTTCTTGGAAGCTTTTTATGCAGGAGTTTTGACTTCTTCTGGTTCAGTGTTTTGATCCTTTTGTCCCCCCAAAAAATATTCTATGGTCTGAATATGCTTCCCCTGATTGCTAAACTTGACAGCCAATCACTTGACTTTCAAGCTCTGTTCCATGGTAGAACTCTGCTTCCAGTGTGGAGAGAGCTGTGCCCCAAATCACTAGGGGTTTTGCAGTTGTCAGAGGTCACCCTCTCTACAGCCTCCATAACTCTGGCAGACTGGCTGTACAGCTCAGGACCACCACCCAAGACTGCAATCAAGATACAAGCAGGTCAAAGAAAAAGCAATTAACCTCTGAATGATTGCTTGGTCCACCTACAATCTGCAGACCAGGACCTCCAAAGGCATTCACAAGGTGGCAGGCGCAGCCTCTGGGCCTCCCCAGCCTCTTATCCCAGAGACAGGGACTGGACCACTCTCTTCTCCATCTAGTTCTAACAGAGTTCCCTACTGACCTTTTACTATCTCTTTGGTGTTTATAGGTTGAGAAGCCCGGGAACCACTGCAGCTGCTGGTGATTCACTCTCCTGAAGTCTGCTCTAGCCTGTCTATGCCACTTGTTGGGGCTGCCCTAGGTCTGTTCCCAGTGGCTCACACAGGACTGTTCTTGGCTTGCAATATGGTGGGATAGACCCTTCCTTTTTACCAGGCTGCCTTCAGCAGGAGATTTATCCTCTCTGTCACTTTGTGGGTTATGTAGTTCTAAAGATTTTTAAAAGTCATATTTTTGCAGGTATTGGAGGTGGTTGGAACAGGAGCTCAGCCAAGTTTCTGCTTTCACTCTGCCATCTTGATTCCACCCTTTGTATTCTGAATATACTTATGAGAGGGTGAATCAAGGACTTTTAGATGCAAGTTTTTCTTTAACTCTTCATACTGTTTGGCATTAGGAAATATTCTTTTCTAAGTGCTAATTGAATTTACCTGATCAATAACCAACTCAAATCATGGTAGGGAAGCACACTGGTGGGACCTTAAGTGCAATCCTAGCTCTGAGAAGATGTGATACCTATAACTGACTTATCAGTTTTTTTGGGGGAGTTTGGTTAGACACTTCTGAGAATAAATTATGTCAGAATTCAAAGAAAACATAAGGGATTAAGAGATTTGCTATTATGTTGGAGTATTAGGGGAAAAACAAAGATTTGTTGCTTGATTTCTCCCTCTGCTAAGAGTTTTTGTTTGTTTATTTGTTTGTTTTTGTGATTTTCTTGAGCCTTAGCAAACTTTCAAGATATTTTCCCCAGGGCATTATGATAGTGAGATCTGAACAGCCTAGAGAGTCACAATGCTGATTTCTGAAACTTGAAAGGGATGAAATATGACCATCCCTTTCACTAAGCTATTAGAGGTAGGTACATTCCTTGGAAAGGATAAAGGTATTTCAGCAACTCTTTGAGGATATATTTTGGCCTTCTGGATGTCAATTCAGCACAGTTGTGAGATAGTTGAACCTGAAAGAATGAAATGAATAGTCACTATGGAAATGGTCAAAGAAAAAAAAAGATAGACATAGCATTAGTACTTAACCTGAGGGCAAGGAGGTTTGAACTTTTTTAAATAAAGCATTAGCCAGTATTCTCCCATTCCCCAAGTCTATACAAGCAGACTAGGAAATTTGGAGCAATTATATGATATGAAAGCAAGAGAAAGAAAGAATCTTGAGGCTTTGGTTCATCAGCTGCTCCACGAGGAAGTTCTATGATTGACAGATTCAGAGATAGAGCTAAATGTAGGAGGCAAGGATCTGTCCAGAGTTGTTTCATAGATGAATGAGTGGAATAAATACCAAAAGTCCAAGTGTGTGGTACAAACAATAAGTTCCATTAGTTCAGAAAAGAGAAAAAAATGTTGTGAAATGAGGATACTGTGCACCCAAGATACCAAGTCATCAATATTATGGAAAAATTAAACATGAATCTTGTGGGAAGGTGAGTATGAGAAATGCCACCCTTCTACTCACTTCTATAGCATCATAGAAACAGTATGAAGTCATGCTACTAGAAAAGCCATTAGAACTTGACCTCTGCCTTCAGTAATGACTACAACTAAATTACCCTATTTGCCATCATATTTTAATTATCTATTCTGCAATGATGATTCTCAAATCTAAAATCTTGATCTTGACCCTCAGCTCTTTATTTTTCCTTGAGTTTAATTCCTATGCTTTTAACTGCCTACTGGATTTCTCCGATTGAATCTTTTGCTTCCACTTGAGAATAAGGACATATAATATATCAAAGTCAGAATTCTCTTCCATCCCCCCTACTTAACCTTCTCTACTCCCTAGAAATTAAATTATTTTTTCTTACGTATCAGCTTTTGTCATCATTCAGATTACTTCCAATTTTTGAGTTATTACTGATTATTCCCTATCGCACCACGTTTTGTTGATTTATTCTGTTCGTTTATTCTGCATTTTTCCTTCAATTTATCTAGCCCTTTCACTGTCACCACCATAATACAGATACAAATAACAGAACTTCTGTAATGTTAAAATTGTGTAATTAGACTCCATGCCTATAATTTATCTTGCCAATATTTTTTTCTCAACACACTGAGCTATTTTGGGGAGTAGGAGGACAGGGCACAAATGATTTTTTGTTTGTTTGTTTGTTTAGGGAACTCCACATAACAACACTCATGGACAAGAACAAATTGTCAGGTTTTTTTCACAATGTATCAGTTTATAGCTTTAAGAAACTGATTAGGAAATTGAGTGCTTAATCTCATAGCCTACAGTAATACCTCCAATAAGTCAGGATGACTCAGTAGTCAGCTCCTTATTCACTATGTTGTGGTGCTTTTTTACTGACTGATGCATTAAATATTTTTTTTAGTGAAAGAGAAATGAAGGAATAGGTACAAGATAAATTTAGAAGTGGTATCAGTTGAGCTTTACAACTTATTGGATATGTGAATTGAGTGAGAGAAAGGAGTTTAAAAAGAGCATCAATCAAATATTGCTAGACATGTTCAATCAATAGTAGGTGTATCCTTTGGAGGTTTTCTGGAGGAAATGGGAACAGCATTCAAAAATATATCAGGGCTGGGAGGTTTAACTTTGAAAGTCATCCCTATAGAAAGGGTAAGTAAAATCAAGGAAGCATAGAGGATATCTTAATTGTGATCCTGACTAGAAGGATGGATAAGTCACTATCATGCTGAACATCTTTGCCCAAAGAATCTTTGGTATTTAAATCCCTACCCAGCTCTTTAATTTTACCTATGTTTACTACTACTGAAGACTTACACTTTGAACAAACACTTGCTATTCCTGGAAAAGGATCATGTGGGTTCCCACCTCTATCCATTTGATCATATTGGAGACTCATCTCCTTCCTCCACAGTGCTAGTTATGTCTGACCACTCTAGCCTACAGCTTCCTATCAACTTACAAGATAACCTTAGATGTAGTTTCAACTTCTTATTTTTCACTCTGCTATCTTGTAGCAGAATATTTGCAATGTGTGTCCTGCCTCTCCTAGCTTTCTTCCTAATCAGGGACTATATGTTGCACTTCTTTGCATATTTAGCACTTATCGAATGAATATTTACCTATTTATCTTTACTACAGCACTAGTGCATTCATATTGCTGTTGAATCTTTGCATATTTCTCTTCAATCTAATCACACAATATATTTTGAAAAATAAATCTTATTTTTAACTCCTATCACTGTCAAGAGAATTTTCCATTTGTCTACCTTAAATGTATAACTTCAAAATTTAACATAGTTATATCATCTTGTTGGGTACATATTTGAAGGAAAAATAAATTCATACACTCTATCATTGCTATTGCTAGGTAAAAATATTTTATTATCACCCTAGAATAAGAATCATAGATTTTTTTTTCTTTTAGTTATTTTAATCATTTTGTTATTCTTTCTTAAAAAGCTACCCAGGTGGCAGCAGGGTGAAGATGGTTGTTTAGGGCCAGCCAACCAGTAAAACTCTCCTAACATTCCCCATCAAACAATTGTAAAATAATGTGTCAAATCAAATTTTGGAGTGACAGAATCAACAAAACTCAAGTTTAGATACTTTTAAGGACTAAAAGAAATTAAGAGGTTATCAGGAACAGTATATAACACCAGGACAGAGTCCTGTCTAGAGCCAACACATGTGATATTGGGACCTTGGCCATAGCAGCATATTTGGAAGTTCTCAGCTCAGAAATAGTAAGGGTACCAGACAAATATTACAGGAGACACGTTTCTGGTACTCGTGATAGATGGCACTAATTAGGAAGCTTATTGCACATGTACAGTTCTGCTTCTCATTTACAGGGTGGAGAGGAATGCTGATTTTCAATCACAACAGAGCAGAGACACTGGTTACAATTCCAAATCAAAGAGGAACATAAGCTATTCTACCTGCAGGGAACCAGGGTCTCTTACTAGGTAATGAACAGAGTGCAGATTAAGAAAACAGTGATCATGATTCTACTTGAATAATTGAATATTGGAAGCACAAAACTTGTAGATTCACAGCATTACCTCTGAGAACAGTAGCACAAAAAAGCCTGAAGTGGTGGGGAGTGACACTCTGCTCCAAGGTGAGCAAAGCCTAACTTTAACATAAATTTCAAAGTCAAGAAAAAGGATAGGAAAGTTAGCAAACAATAACACAAAAATAATTTGATCATAAAAAGAGACTATGATGGTGTGGTGACAGGGAATACCAAAACTCTAAGGAACCTAAAATGTAAAGATAGCTACTTATGTAAAGTCTTACAGAAAAATTCTAATTTGACAAAAAAACTAACATGAATTCCTAGAAGAGCTAAAGAAAGAGAATAAAATGATAGAAGAATAATTGGGAAAGTAAATGAGAATGGTGTAAGAAAAATATAAAAAGAAAATTAATAACTTGGCAGAAGTGGCAGAAGAAATAGAGAAGCAAATACCTTAAAAATAGAATTGTCCAAATTGTTAAAAGAGGCATACATGGGAGCAGAGTCAAGATTGTGGAGTAGAAACAGCTCTTAAGTGCAGCTCTGGCTCCCACAACTTCAAAACCCATGTAAAGGGGAACTCTGAACTACCTCTGGATTTCCAGAACCCACAGAATGACACAAAAAAGCTAATTCAACATTAGACTCCTATTTTGGGGACAAAGAGGATCAAAGTATGGAACAGGAGGAGGACTGGGAGGTCAGAACTCCTCCACCAAAAGCCCCAAATGAAAATGTGAGCTGGTTACAGGACATAGAGGACCTTAAGAAGGATTTTGAAAATCAAATAAGATAAGTGGATGAAAAATTGGAAAGAGAAATGAAAATGATGCAAGAAAATTATGAAAGAAGAGTCAACAGCCTTACTGAGGAAAATAATTCCCTAAAAAATAGACTAACCCAAATGGCAAAAGAGGCTCAAAAAGGCAATGAGGAGAGGAATGCCTTAAAAAGCCAAATTTGCCAGATGGAAAAAGAATCTCAAAGGATCACTGAGGAGAATCTTTCAGATTTAGAATGGACAAAAGGCAAGCTAATGATGTTAAACAGATCTGAACAAGTGAAAAAATAGAAGGCAATGTGAAATATCTCATGGGAAAAACCACTAACCTGAAAAATAGATTTAGGAGAGATAAATTAAAATTATTGAACTATCTGAAAACCATGATCAAACAAAGAACCTAAAAATCATCTTTCAAGAAATTCTCCAGGAAAATTGCCCTGATGTTTTAGAACTAGAGGGCAAAATAGAGGTTGAAAGAGCTCACCAATCAACTCCTGAAAAAGGTCCCAAAAAGAAAACTCCTAGGAATATTATAGCCAGGTTCCATAATTCCCAGATGAAGGAGAGAATATTATAAGCAACCAGGAAGAAACGATTTGAATACTGTGGAAATTCAATCAGGATAGCACAGGATCTTGCAGCTTATACAATGAGGGATTGAGGGGCTTGGAATATGATAAAAAAAAACAGAGCTGAACAAATAAAAAGGGAGGTAGAAAAATTCAGTGAAGAAAAGAACTCAATGAAAAGTAGAATTGGCCAAAAGCCAAAAAGTGTACAAAATTCCCCTAAAGAAAAATGTTCCTTAAAAAAATGAATTGTTGGGCTGGCTAGGTGGTGCAGTGAGTATGAGCACCGGCCTTGGAGTTGGGATGACTCGGGATTGAAACTGGCCTCAGAAAATGAGCACCCACACATAAATAATGACTAGCCATGGAACCTTGAGCAAGTTACTTAACCCCAATTGCTTTAAAAAAATTGAATTGTTTTAATTGAATCTAATAAATCCATGAGACATCATGAAACAATAAAAGACAGTCAAAGGGTGAGAAAAATAGAAGGAAACGGGAAATATCTCATCAGAAACACAACTGACCTGGAAAATAGAGGAAATATTTGAAGATTTATTGGATTGCCTGAAAGCCATGATCAAAGAAGGAACCTAAACATCAAATTTAATGAAATTATCAATAAAAACTGTCCTTATATCTTAGATCAAGAGAGTAAAAAGAAATTGCAAAAACCTACCAATCAGCTCCTAAAAACAGATTAAGAAAATCACAGGTCTTGGGAACATTATAGTTAAATTTTAAAGCTCCTGGGTTAAACATGAAATATTTCAGTGAACCAGAAAGAAAATTCAAATCTCAAAGAGCAAAATTCAGAATCACACAAAGATTTAGTGGTGTCCACATTAAAATGTTTCATATTGCCGGGGAGAAAATGAGCTGAGATCATAAGCAATGATAAATTGGCTAGCAAAACTATATATAATTCTTCAGGGGAAATAAACAAACAAACATATATTTAATGAAAAGAAGAGCTCCAAAGTTTCCTGATAGGAAAAAAAATGAAAAACAGGTGAATAGAATATTTAATATTTAAGAAAAAACATAAAAATATATTCAAGAAATGGGATAAAGTTAAAATGCATGTTAACTCCTGAGGAATTTATGAAGGCTAGTAAAAGGTGTTACATAGCCACAAGGTGTGATTGTGGGTCCCTTATGTTGGAATGATGTCTAATGATTATAAAGAGATGATGAAGAGCAATGCACTAGGAGAATAGAAAAGATAAAGGTAGAATGGGGAATAATTTCTCACACAAAAGAGATGCAGAATGTAAAATTATTATAATATTTGAGGAAAAATCAGGGCAGGGGGGCATTCTAGGCAATGCTTGAGGCTTTATCCCATCAGAATTGGTTCAAAGAGGGAAGAATATGTATGTAAGCATGTTTGTATGTGTGTGTGGGTGTATGTGTGTGTAAAGCAATGTAATTTAAGAGAGGAAGAACATAAGACAAAGCAGGTTGATGTTAAAAAAAGGTGGACTAAAGGAGACAATGGTGAGAAATAATAGAGACTTTTCAGGAAGGAGAGCATAAAAAAAGAAAGATTTAAAAATAGGATAGAGGAAAATATTTCATAATCAAAATTGTTAGTGTAAAGGGCATGAAATCATCCATAAAGTGAAAACAACTAACTGAATGAATTATAAAACACAATCCAACATTCTATAGTTTGCTAGAGATAGAAAGAAACACAAGGAGTAAATGTAAGGGGTTGGAACAGAATATAATATGCTTCAGCTGAAAAAAAAAAGGCATGAGTAGAAATCATGATCTCACACAAAGCAAAATCAAAAATAGAAATAATTAAAAGAGATAATTAGGAAAAATTGATCATTCTACTATAGAAAATGAAGTAATATTTAAAAAATACAGCGTTTTCATGATAAAGTTCTCATTACTCAAATCTATAATGATCATAGATTTTAGTTAGATTTATAAAATTAAGATCCATTTTCCAACTGAAAAATGAAATAGTTTTCAGAAAAACGAAACAATTTTATTTATAATTATATGAAAATATGCCCTAAACCACTATTGATTAGCAAAAAGTAAATTAAAATGATTCTGTGGTACCACATCATATCTATTAGATATGAAAATTGCTAAAGGGAATGAGTGAAAAATACGTACTGAAATGCACTGCTAGTGGAATAGTGACATTGTCCAATCATTTTAGAGAATGATTCAGAAGTAAGTCTTAAACCACGGGTGGGGAACCAGTGATGTCAAGGAAACATATTGCCTTCTAGGTCAAGTGTAACCCTTTGAATGAATCCAAGCTTCCCAAATCAAATCCCCTTAGTAAAAGGATTTGCTCATAAAACTTGGACTCAGTCAAAAGCCTGCACTCATGGACCTAGGAAACCACATGTTCCCCATCCCTGTCCCAAACTGTTCATACCCTTTGATCCTAGAAACTACTAGATCTGTACTCCAAAGATATCAAAGAAAAAGGATCTATATATCCACAATTATTTATAGCAATACCTTTTATGTAGCAAAGATTGGAAATTGAGGGGATGCTTATCAATTGAGGAATGGCTGAGCAAGCTGTGGCATGTGATTGTGAGGTAGTAATATTATGATATAAGAAATGGTGAAGGGGTGGTTTCAGAAAAAAAAAATGATGAATCTATAATAACTGATCCAAAATGAAGTGAGAAGAACTGAGAGTTCTTGTGTAAGAGAAATGTTGTAATGATAATCAACTGTGAAAAACTTGGCTACTCTGATAAACATAATGATCCAAGGAAATTCCAAAGAACTTATGATAAAAAAAAACAAACACTTTTTAACTCTGACTACAAACTGAAGTTTAACTTTCTCACTTTATTTTTCTTGCTTTTGTAAAATATGGTTGATATAGAAATATGTTTTGTATGATTTCACAGGTTATAATGTATATTGTTTATTTTCTCTTTTTTACTTTATTTTTTTTAATTAAACAAATGATTTATTAACTTCTGGTTTACATCATTCATTTCCACCAGATTATGAGTTACATTTTTCCCCCATTTTTTTCCCTACCCACCACCCCAGAATAGCAGTCCCACTAGATAACACCTCATCCAATCTGCTCTCTCCCATATCTTCTCCCATACCCCCTTCGACTTTGCCATAGGGCAAGGTGAATCTCTGGGCCCCAATGCCTGGACATCTTATGAAACATTTAATTTTAAAACTTAGATTTTTAGATCCATTCCCTTCCTCCCTTGTCACCCACTCCCTCTGAGAAGATAAGCAATTCAGTATGTGTTGTACATGTACAGCTATGCAAAACATTACCATAGTAGAAATATTGTTAAAGACTGCTTATATTTCCTTCCCACCTGTCTCACCTACCACCTGGTCCATTCCCTATTTTAATCCTGTCCCTGTTTGATAGTGGGTACTTCCAATCTCCCCTCCCCCCAGAATGCCCTCCCCTCCATCATCCCCCATCTCATCCTCTTTTCCCCTACTCAGGAGAGTGAGTGAGGGTAAGATATCCCATTTAGTATGTATGTGATTCTCTCCTTGAGCCAACTTCAATGAGAATATGCTTTTGCCTTTTTGCCTTCCTGTTCTTCCCCTCCCCTGCAACTACTTCCCCTTGCCTCTTCTACATGAGATAGTTTACCCTACCCTGTCTCTCTCCATCTCCTCTTGCCCCTTTCCTCTCTAACCTCTTGACTTCACCCCTTAAGAATCATCCCTTCTGGGGTGGTCGGGTGGCGCAGTGAGTAGAGTGTCGGCCCTGGACCCAGAAGGACCCGAGTTCGGACCCGGCCCCAGACACTTATTGCACACACAAACAAAAACCTAGTCATGTTACCTTGGGCAAGCCACCCAACCCCAATTGCCCTCCAAAAAGCAAAAAAAAAAAAGAAT
Organism: Gymnobelideus leadbeateri; assembly: GCA_011680675.1. Lineage (NCBI taxonomy): Eukaryota > Metazoa > Chordata > Mammalia > Diprotodontia > Petauridae > Gymnobelideus > Gymnobelideus leadbeateri. The sequence continues at coordinate 315,534 of WOXC01011354.1, read as the reverse complement.
CATCCCTTCCTTGGGGCAGCTAGCTGGCGCAGCAAGCAGAGTGCTGGGCCTGGAGTCAGAAGGACCCGAGCTCCGATCCGGCACCAGACACCCTACACACAAACAAAAACCCAGCCATGTGACACCGGGCAAGTCACCCAACCCCAATTCCCCTCCAAAAAAAAAAAAAAAAAAGAATCATCCCTTCCCATCAAATTCAACCTGTGCCCTCTATCTGTGTATACCTGTGAACATGTGCCATGTACCATTCTTCAATTATTTTCATAATGAGAGAGGTTTCATCAAACAGTTATTGTTTTTCCATGTAGGAATGTAAATAGTCCAACTTTGATAAGTTCTTTTTGATTTCTTTTCCCTGATTACCTTCTCAAGCATCTCTTGCTTCTTACTTCTGAATGTCAAATTTTCTATTCAACTCTGGTTTTGTCATCAAGAATGCTTGAAAGTCCTCTATTCCACTGAATGACCATATTTTCCCCTGAAACAAGATACTCAGTTTTGCTGGGTAGGTGACCTTTGGCTTCAATCCCAGCTCTTTTGCCCTCTGGAATATCATATTCCATGATCTTCAATCCCTCAGTGTAGAAGCTGCCAGGTCCTGGGCTATTCTGTTTGTGTTTCCACAATATTGAAATTGTTTCTTCCTGGCTGCTTGGAGTATTTTCTCCTTGATCTGGGAGTTCTGGAGCCTGGCTATAATATTCCTAGGAGTTTTCTTTTTGGGATCATTTTCAGGAGGTGATTGGTGGATTCTTTCAACCTCTATTTCCCCCACTGGGTCTAAAACATTAGGGCAATTTTCCTTGAGAATTTCTTTAAGGATGATTTCTAGGTTCTTTCTTTGATCATGGCTTTCAGGTAGTCCAATAATTTTTAAATTATCTCTCCTGGATCTATTTTCAGGTCAATGGTTTTCCCCATGAGATATTTCACATTACCTTCTATTCTTTCATTTGTTTGGATCCGTTTAATAGTATTTTGATTTCTCATAAAGTCACTAGCTTCCATTTGCTCCAGTCTAACTCTGAAGGAATGAATCTCCTCAGTGAGCTTTTGAGATTCTTTTTCCATCTGGCAAATTCGACTTTTTGAGGCATTCTTCTCCTCATTGCCTTTCTGAGCCTCTTTTGCCATTTGAGGTAGTCTGTTTTTTAAGGTGTTATTTTCCTCAGGCAGGCTGTTGACTGTCATTTCATACTTTTCTTGCATCTTTTTCATTTCTCTTCCCAAATTTTCCCCCACTTCTCTTATCTGCTTCTTAAGGTCCTCTATGGCCTGTAGCCAGCTTGTATTTTCATTTGGGGCTTTTGCTGCAGGAGTTCTGACCTCACAGTCCTCCTCCATGCTTTGATCCTCTTTGCCCCTAAAATAGGAGTCCAATGTTGAATTTTTCTGTTTATTTTGTTTCTTTTGCCTAGGCATGTTGTCACTTAATTACTTGATTTTTGGGCTTGTTGCCACAGTAGGACTCTGCCACCAGACAGGAGAGCTTCCATCCCAGACATGGGGTCTTCACAAATTCCGAAGGTTGGGTGGCCTCTGTAAAGCCTCCACCTGCTCTGGCAAATTGGATACCCACCCCAACCCCCCCCCCCCCCAGACCACAATCCAGATCCAGGCAGTTTAAAGCAAGAGTGATTAACCCCCAGACTGATTGCTGGATCTCCCTACAGTTCGCAGACCAGGAGCTAGAGCCACTACTGTAGCTGCAAAATGGCTTCTGTGCTGTGTTTCTTCAACAGCTTTTCGCCCCCAGGGGAGGAAGCCACACATACTATTTTTTTTTTTTAAAGCAATTGGGGTTAAGTAACTTGCTCAAGGTTACACGGCTAGTCATTTTTGATTTATGCGTGGGTGCTCATTTTCTGAGGCCGGATCTGATCTCGGGTCATCCAAACTCCGAGGCCGGCACTCTTACTCACTGCGCCACCTAGCCGCCCCTTTAGGGCAATTGGGGTTAAGTAACTTGCCCAAGGTTACACGGCTAGGTTTTTGTTTGTGCGGATTAGGTGTCGGAGGCCGGCTCCGAACTCAGGTCCTTCTGATTCCAGGGCCGGCGCTCTATTCACTGCGCCACCTAGCCGCCCCCACACATACTATTTTAAAATGGTTATGTGTGGGGCAGCTAGGTGGCACAGTGAGTAGAGTGGCGGCCCTGGAGTCAGAAGGACCTGAGTTCGGATCCGGCCTCAGACACTTAACCCACACAAACAAAAACCTAGCTGTGTGACCTTGGGCAAGTTACTTAACCCCAATTGCCCTAAAAGGGGCGACTAGGTGGCACAGTGAGTAAGACTGCCGACCTCGGAGTTGGGATGACCCAAGTTCGAATCCGGCCTCAGAAAATGACACCCACACACAAATAATGACTAGCCATGTAACCTTGAGCAAGTTACTTAACCCCAATTGCTTAAAATAAATAAATAAATAAAATAAAATAAAATGGTTATGCGTTCTCTGCCCAGAGCAAATGAATAGATGAAGGCCAAATATTTTGTTCAGAAATTATCTCCTTAAAGGAGCTAACACTTAACTATATTAAAGTTCTCAGATGATTAAATTAGAATGTTAAACTCAAGTATCTGACTAATTTTGAGGAGAAAATATATTTTTAGCTTGTATCTTCATAAGAAACCTAAAATCTATATGGAATTGATCCATTAATTATAGTATCTTTTTATATGCCTAATATGTATCAGAAATATTAGATGAACACAAGAGAGCCTGATAAGTATTAAATGAGTTTATCTTGTACATAGCAAAACAATGAATAGAATGATTGTTATTGTAATGGAAATGCAGATTTTAAGATCTTCCCTGCCCCTAGGTTAAATGCACATGGAGCTTGTGTTGGGAGGCTTGTTTTTCAGGAAAGCCCACACCTTGATACTTTGTGATTGGGCAGTGAGTCAAGAAGGTTGTTATATTCTCTGACCCAGGAGAAGGCTATATATACCATAATGGGAGGCTTTGCTTTGGGGCTCACTTTGAGAAGTGTTATGTGATTTGACCAAATGAGACTCTGGGCAGCCATTGAGAGCCCCCCAGCTTTGAAAACCCAGATGTTGATGCTTCCCTCTCTCTGGTAACTGTTATTTGGTATTGATGTAATAGTTGGGCAGTTTGGAAGCCTGCCTGCTTGATCTGTTTGTTTCTCTGTCTTGCAAGTTCTGTCTGTATACTTTGAAGTTCGGGTAGATGAACTTTTTCCCCTGAACTAGGTAAATGTTATATATTTGATATCCTTGATTGATTCAAGTAAGCTCGTTAACCTATTTTGGGTTGCATTCCTTTAGAAAAGCAGATCTAAGAACCTGCGTTGGCAGCCAGCCTGGGGATGTTGGGGTGCTTGCTGCTACAGTTATGTCCAAAAGTGAGTCAAAATTGAAATAATAGCTGTCACAACCTTCATATTCCTTAAGGGTGATGGGACTGACCCTATTTTATTCCTATCAATAACAGTCAAATGGAGATTTTTCTATAGACACAGGGAAGGGTTGTGTGATTTGTAATTCAGTCCTCAATATCTTATCTTTCCATCCTAAACTTAACTTCTCTTCTTAAGTTCTCTATTTCTCTCCTTATCTTTTCAGTATTCCAGTTTCTCAACCTCTCCTTTACCACTCACTCACTTAAATAATCTCTTTACAAAGTTAACATAGATGTCTTGATTGCAAAATCCAAGTGACTTTTTTCTATCTTATCCTCTTTGAAACCTTATCAGTAATAAACAATGTTTACCATAACTTCTTCTTGGATAATTATTCTCTTCTCTCTATGGTCCTAAAAATAATGAAAGTATATCACCCACAGAATCTATCTACCCATGGAGGAGAAAAAGCAAAAGAAAAATAAGAACTAAGAAATGAATCTTTGAAGAATCAAAAGAAAACTATTTTTATGAGGAAGAAAAAAAAAGGGATTTGTCTGAAGAGACCATTGCAGATGCAGCACAAAGTCAGTCACTGATTTACATAAAAAAGGTAGAAGCTTGAAACACCAAATGACACAGAGCATAAATATAAGAATATGACATTGGTCTATAAAAATAGTGTCAGAAGGGTTAAAGCTCAAAATGATCTGAGGCACACTGTGAAAAGCACATGACAAAAGGCAGCTTTTATTTTTCTTTTTGCTTTATAGGAGGAAAAAAAAGTGATCAAAGAAGAGAAATGGCTTTTGCTTGGAAAGGATGGGATGATGTCAACTGGCAAGAAAAAAATGAAAGAGCTGGTCATTTCTTAGTGTGCTTCTGTTCTCTCTTCCAATGAGAAAAGACATTTAAACTGGGAATGGCAGGATAAAAATCAATAAGAACCTGCTAGCAAAAATAAGTAATGAAAGAGTAAAAGAACATCTAGTGGCCCTAATTGGAATTAAATCAAATGGATTAGATGAACTGCATTCTCAGGTACAAAAAAAATTCATATCAAATCAATAAACACTGTCAATGGAATTTGGAAAAGATTTTGGAAAACAAAAGCGATTCTACAAGATTATAAGCAAGTGCTGCCATGATTACCAAAAGAGGTGATAAGAGTATATAAGGAACAAACTAAATGGACTTAATTCCAATTTCCATAAACGTGTCATGACATATTAAATAGATAGTTGGGAAATATTTGAGGAAGGGAAACCGTGTACAAGAGAGTAGTAAATCTTTATGAGAAACCAGTCATACCAGCCTGACCTCATTTTCTTTGTTTATAAGGACATAGATAGGTAGCATACTTGTAAGATTTATAGATCATACAAAGATGGCCAGGTCCAATGTTGCCAAAGAGTCCAAGAAGATTCTGGCATACTAGTCTATTAAGTTTGGACTATGAGTTCTTCAAAGCAGGGCCTGGCACATAGTAGATGCTTGATAAATATTTAGTGATTTATTGGACTAAATCTAATGCTAAGATAAAATTCAATATGGAGTATTGGATATAGGTACATAAAATCATCCCCTCCCTCCAATTTACTTATTTATATTAGTTTAGAACAGTCACTTCCATAAGATTTTAAGTTCCAAATCTTCTACTGATTTCTCCTCAACCACATGCCAAGATGGATTGCATTCTCATTACCCCTTTACCCAAATTTCCCTCCCTTCTATCAAAAGTTTCCATCTCTTATTCTGTTCCCCTTAAATTTTACTGTAGGGTAAGATAGATTTCTATATCCTATTGCCTATACATCTGACTTCCCAGTTGCATGTAATATTAATTTTTAACCTACATTTTTGTAATCTTCTTAATTTTATTTTATTTTTTTACTTTATCAAATGCTTTATCAACTTCTAGTTTATAACATTCATCTCTGCAAGATTAGGAGTTACAAATTTTCTCCCCATTTTTCCCTACCCATGACAACAAAATAGCAATACCACTGGATATCCCCTCCTCCAATATGCTCTCTCTCCCAAATCATCCTCCATCCACCCTCTTATTTTGCAGTAGGGCACTGTAGATCTCCATGCCCCAGTGCCTATATATCTAATTTCCCAGTTACATACAAAATAATATTAATAATAGCATACATATATGTAAATGTTTCTATATACATATATATGTACATACATATACATGCATACATATTTGTGTATATATATGCACATATATACATGCACATATATATGCATATGTATATATATATATATTTAAAAGTTTGGTTTTAAAACTTTGAATTGCAGATTCACTCCCTTCCTCATTTGTCACCTACCTTTACTGAGAAGATAAGCATTTCAATATAGGTTGTATATGTGTACCTATGCAAAGCATTTCCATAGTGGATGTATTGTAAAAGACTGACTTTATTTCCTTCCCTCATATCCCACCTTCCACTTGTTCTATTCTCTACCTTAATCCTGTCCCTTTTCAAAAGTGGGTGCTTCCAACTTCCCTCCCACCTCCATGCATATATGTAAAACTGCAAAACTGAGTATCATATTTCAGGGGAAAATATGGACATTCAGTGGTAAAGAGGACTTTCAAACATTCTCTTTGAAGAAAAATGAATTGAAAAGTAAATTTGACATTCAGATAGAAGAAACAAGAGAAGCATGAGAAGGTAAAACAGGAAAAAGAAATCAGAAGGAACTTATCAAAGTTTAACTATCTAAATCCATACATGGAAAAAAAACAATAATAAAACTGCCCTCTCTTCCATCATGCCCCCTCTCATCCCCTTCCCCCTACTCTCTTGTAGGGTGAGACACCTTATTTACTGTGTATGTCATTCCCTCCCTAAGTCAAATTCAATGAGAATAAGGGTGACCCATTCCTTTTTGCCTTCCTTTTCTTCCCCTCCATTGTAACGATTCTCCCTTGCCTCTTCTATATGAGTTAGTTTACCCCAATGTGTCTCTCCCCATCTCCTTTCATTATATTCCTTTCTCATCTCTTGATGACATTTTAAGTATAATTCCATCCTATTAAATTGGTCCTGTGCCCTCTATCTATGTATACCTCTACACATATATACATACACTCATATATGTATTCATACACCCATATACCATCCTGTATATATATATATATATATATATATATATATATATATATATATATATATATATATATATACACACACACATACACCCACACACATTTCTGTTCCCTTCAACTCTTTTTATACTGAAAAAAGTTTCATAAGTTACAATTATTGTTTTTTCCATGTAGGGATGTAGATAGTTCAACTTTGATAAGTTCCTTATGATTTCTTTTTCCTGTTTTACCTTCTCATGCTTCTCTTGCTTCTTCTATCTGAATGTCAAATTTACTTTTCAATTCATTTTTCGTCAAAGAGAATGTTTGAAAGTCCTCTTTACCACTGAATGACCATATTTTCCCCTGAAATATGATACTCAGTTTTGCTGAGTAGGTGATTTTTGCTTTTAATCCCAGCTCCTTTGACCTCCAGAATATCATATCCCAAGTCATTCAATCCCTCTGTTTATTAGCTGCCAATCCTGTGTTATCCTGATTTTTTTCCACAATATTAAACTTGCTTCTTCCTGGCTGTTTGTAATATTTTCTCCTTGATCTGGGAACTATGGAACCTGGATATAATATGCCTAAGTGTTTTCTTATTGGGATGGTTTCTCAGGAGGTAATTGATGGATTCTTTCAACCTCTATTGTTCCCACTGGTTCTAAAACATTGGTGAATTTTCATGAAAATTTCTTGAAGGGTGATTTCTAGATTCTTTTTTTGATCTTGGCTTCTTGGGAGTCCAATAAATTTTAAATTATGTCTAGTGGATCTCTTTTCCATCTCAGTGATTTTCCCAATGAGATATTTCACATTGCCTTCCTTTTTTCTCATTTGTTGGGATCAATTTAATAGTATCTTGATTTATCATAAAGTCACTAGCTTATATTTGCTCCAGTCCAATTCTGAAGGAATGATTCTCTTCAGTGAGCTTTTGAGATTCTTTTTCTATCTGGAAAAATTTACTTTTTAAGGCATTCTTCTCATCATTGCCCTTTTGAGCCACTTTTCTCATTTGAGTTAGTCTATTTTTAAGGTATCATTTTCTTCAGTCAGGTTGTTGACTCTCATTTCATTATTGTCTTGCATCCTTTCCATTTATCTTCCCAATTTTTCCTCCACTTCTCTTACTTGGTTTTCAGAATCCTTCTTTAGCTCCTCTCTGGCCTGTCACCAGCACATATTTTTATTGGAACCTTTTGGTGCAGGAATTCTGAAGTTGTAGTCTTCTTCCTCCTACTTGATTTGAACCTTATTGCCCCAAAAATAGGAGTGCAAAGTTGCATTGCTCTGTTTACTTTTTTTTTCCTTTTCTTGCTCATGTTGCCATTCAATTACTTAACTTTTGAGCTTTTTGCTGCAATATGACTAGCTTTGTCCCCATCACTGGGGTTTTCACCACTGCTGGAGCCGTTAGTTGGTAGCCCTCTCTGAGGTTCCACATATTCTGGCAAGCTGGTCACACACCCAAGGACCTTCACCCTAGACAACAATACAGATCCAATTAGGTTAAAGCAAGAGTGATTACCCTAAGACTGGTCTCTTGGTCCCTCTACAGTCTTCAAGCCAGGAGATGTTGGTCCCATGTGGCGGTGGCTGTATGGCAGCCGCACCTCAGTATCTTCTCCCTCATGGGGCTAAAGGCCATAATGCACTCCCTAACTTTTGGGCACCAAAGTCGAAACTGCACTGTCATCTCCCTTTGTACTTAGTGTATTTGTGTTGATAATTATGGAAACCAATATAGCTGCTAGTAATTTGAAGTCCCTCCAACAAGAGGCTGGTTGAAGCTACCCTGAGGCTAAAACCTTTTCCCCAGGTGGGGTTTGGAATGGCTTCCAGAATGTTAAGCTGACCCCTACTTGCCTGCTTACTGTATTGTCTTCAGGGGGAGTTTAGCTTCTCTCTGTCATTTTGTGGGTTCTGTATCTCCAAAGTTTGTGTAGAGTCAATTTTTACATGAATTGGAAGAGACAGAAGACAGAGACTCACGGAAGTTCTGTTTCTACTTTGACATCGTGGCTAAGCCTCTTAATATTCTTCATATGCATATATATATATGAAACATTTAACGTTAAGACCTCGAATTTCAGATCCATTTCCTTCCTCCCTTGTCACCCATTCCCTCTGGGGAGATAGGTAATTCAGTATATGTTGTACATGTGTAGCTATGCAAAACATTATCATAGTAGATATATTTTACAAGGCTGCTTATAATTCCCTCCCACTAATCCCAACCCCACCTGATCCATTCCCTATTTGATCCTGTCCCTCTTCTATAGTGGGTACTTCCAACCCCCCCCCAAGGATGCCCTCCAATCCATCATACCTCCTCTCATCCCCCTTCCCCCTATTCTGCTGTAGGTTGAGATATCCCATTTAGTAGGTATGTCATTCTCTCCCTGAAACAAATTCAGTCAGAATGTGGTTTTGCCATTTTCCCTTCCTATTCTCCCCCTCCCTTGAAACCACTTCCCCTTGCTTCTTCTACATGGGATAGTTTACCCTACCCTGTCTCTCCCCATCTCCTCTTGCCACTTTCCCCTCTCACCTCATAATTTCATCCCTTGAGTATTCTCCCTGCCCAATAAATTCAACATATGTCCTCTATCCATATATAACTAACCATATACACACACATTCACATATGTATTCATATGACCACACACCTTTCTTCCATTATTTTCATAGTGAGAAAGATATCATCAGTCACATTTATTGTTTTTCCATATAGGAATGTAAATAGTTCAACTTTGATAAGTTCCTTTTGATGTCTTTTCCCTGATTCCCTTCTCAGGCATCTCTTCCTTCTTGTGTCTGGATGTCAAATTTTCTATTCAATTCTGGTTTTTTCCTCAAGATTGCTTGAAAGTCCTCTATTCCACTGAATGACTATATTTTCCCCTGAAACAAAATACTCAGTTCTGCTGGGTAGGTGACCCTTGGGTTCATTCCCAGTTCTTTTGCCCTCTGGAATATCATATTACATGCCCTTCAATCCTTCAGTGTAAAAGGTGCCCGGTCCTTGGCTATTCTGATTGTGTTTCCACAATATTGAAATTGTTTCTTCCTGGCCGCTTGTCGTATTTTCTCCTTGATCTGGGGATTCTGGAACCTGGCTATAACATTCCTGGGAGTTTCCTTTTGGGATTTTTTTCAGGAGGTGATCAGTGGATTCTTTCAACCTCTATTTTGCCCTCTGGATCTAAAACATCAGGGCAATTTTTCTTGAGAATTTCTTGAAGGGTGATTTCTAGGTTCTTTCTTTGATCATGGCTTTCAGGTAGTCCAATAATTTTTAAATTGTCTCTCCTGGATCTATTTTCTAGGTCAGTGGTTTTTCCCATGAGGTATTTCACATTGCCTTCTAATCTTTCATTTTTTTGGATCTACTTAAAAGCATCTTGATTTCTCATAAAGTCATTAGTTTCCATTTACTCCAGTCTAATTATTTTATCCCTATGTAGCAACAGTTGCCTTGCTGACCACTGTTTGTTTCAGGAAGTACTTTATACTGTATAAAAGCTTGCTGGACAGACTGCTTAGGTCTCCCTTCCCTTTTGGGAGACAGTCACCAGGCTTAATAAATAAAAGCACTCCCCAAAATACTAATTGCCTATGCCATCCTGTATCTGCCTCAATTTTCCATTACAAAAGTATATATGTAGGGGAGGAGACAAGATGGCGGAGTAGAAACAGCTCGTCCAAGCCACTCTGCCCCCAAATAACCCCCAAACTATGTAAAAGGGGACTCTAAACAACTTCTGGAGACCCAGCACCCAAAGAACGACACAGAGAAGCTAACCTCCTGCTGAGGACAGACCAGCAGCCCTGCAGGAAGGACCAGTGCAGCAGTCTGGGACCTGGCAGCGAGCAGAGTGCTGGGAGCCGAGCCAAGCCCAGGTCCACGTGCACCAAGGTATTAGCCCCAGGGCGGCAGTCCAGCAACCGGCTGGAGGAACTCTAGAATACCAAAAGCTGTAGCGACTCCAGAATTATCAACATAGACATGTCTAGGACAAAGTAGGAGGTTAGTGTCCTATGGACTTTGGGACCCGTATTTGGGGAAAGCGTCAGCTCCCTCCCCTAGGGGCTAGAAGCCACTGAGGAGACACGCAATTTTGTAGTTTTCAGAGGCAGCTCCTGCTCCTGGCCTGCGAATTAATTGTAGGGAGATCCAGCAATCAGTCTTGGGGGGTAATCAGTCATGCTTTAACCTCCCTGGATCTGGATTGTGATCTACGGTGGAAGTTGTGGGTGGGTTTACAGCTTCCCAGAAATGGAAGTTGCCCCCCGCACGTTCAGGACGAAAATTCCTCTATCTAGCCTTAAAGCCATAGTGTGGCAACAAACCCAAAAGTCAAGCAATTAAGTGGCAACATTCCAAGGCAAAGGAAACAGAAAAATGCAACCCTAGACTCCTATTTTGGGGGCATAGAGCGGGAAAAGGATTGTGAGGTTAGAAGTCCTGCTTCAAAATCCCCAGGGGAAACATTAGTGGGTTGCAGGCCATAGAGGACCTAAAGAAGGACTTTAATAATCAAATAAGAGAAGTGGAGGAAAAATTGGAAAGAGAAATGAGAAGGATGCAGGAAGAGTATGAAATGAGGGTCAACAGCCTGACTGAGGAAAACAACAGCTTAAAAAATAGACTAACTCAAATGGCAAAGGAGGCCCAAAAGGGCAATGAGGAGAAGAATGCTTTAAAAAGTCGAATTTGCCAGATGGAAAAAGAATCTCAAAAGTTCACTAAGGAGATTCACTCCTTCAGAGTTAGACTGGAGCAAATGGAAGCTAATGACTTTATGAGAAATCAAGATGCTGTTAAGCAGATCCAAATAAATGAAAGATTAGAAGGTAATGTGAAATATCTCATGGGAAAAACCACTGACCTGGAAAATAGATCCACGAGAGACAATTTAAAAATTATTGGACTACCTGAAAGCCATGATCAAAGAAAGAACCTAGAAACTTCCCTTCAAGAAATTCTCAAGGAAAATTGCCCTGATGTTTTAGATCCAGAGGTCAAAATAGAGGTTGAAAGAATCCACCGATCACCTCCCAAAAAAGATCCCAAAGAAAACTCCCAGGAATATTATAGCCAGGTTCCAGAATCCCCAGATCAAGGAGAAAATACTACAAGCAGCCAGGAAGAAACAATTTCAATATTGTGGAAACACAATCAGAATAGCCAAGGACCAGGCACCTTCTACACTGAGGGATCGAAGGGCATGGAAAATGACATTCCAGAGGGCAAAAGAACTGAGAATGAACCCAAGGCTCACCTACCCAGCAAAACTGAGTATTTTGTTTCAGGGGAAAATATGGCCATTCAGTGGAATAGAGGACTTTCAAGCATTCTTGAGGAAAAAACCAGAATTGAATAGAAAATTTGACATCCAGACACAAGAAGGAAGAGATGCCTGAGAAGGGAATCAGGGAAAAGACATCAAAAGGAACTTATCAAAGTTGAACTATTTACATTCCTATATGGAAAAGCAGCAACTGTGACTGATGATATCTTTCTCACTATGAAAATAATGGAAGAAGGGTGTGTGGTCATATGAATACATATGTGAATGTGTGTGTGTATGGTTACAGTTATATATGGATAGAGGGTATAGGTTGAATTTGTTGGGAAGGGAGGATACTCAAGGGATGGAATTATGAGGTGAGAGAGGAAAGTGGCAAGAGGAGATGGGGAGAGACAGGGTAGGGTAAACTATCCCATGTAGAAGAAGCAAGGGGAAGTGGTTGCAAGCGAGGGGGTGAATAGGAAGTCTAAAATGGCAAAACCACATTCACATTGAAATTGTTTCATGAAGAGAATGACATACATACTAAATGGGATATCTCAACCTGCAGCAGGATAGGGGGAAGGGGGATAAGAGTAGGGATGATGGATGGGAGGGCATCCTTGGCAGGGGTGGAGGTTGGAAGTACCCACTATAGAAGAGGGACAGGATCATGTAAGGAATGGACCAGGTGGGGGGTGGGATGAGTGGGAGGGAACTATAAGCAGCCTTGTACAATATATCTACTACGATAATGTTTTGCATAGCTAGACATATACAACATATACTGAATTACTTATCTCCCCAGAGGGAATGGGTGACAAGGGAGGAAGGAAATGGATCTGAAATTCGAGTTCTTAAGATTAAATGTTTCAAATATATATAAATACTATTATTAATACTCTTTTGCTTGTAATAGGGAGATAAGATGTGCAGGCATTGGGATACAAGATTCATTTTCCTCCAATGGAAAAGTCGGAGGGTTTATGGGAGAAGGTATGGGAGAGAGCAGATTGGAGGAAGTGATATCTTTTGGGACTGCTATTCTGGGAGGGTGGGTAGGGGAATAACGGGGGTATAATGATTGTAACTCAAAATCTGGGAGAAATGAATGATGTGAAACAGAAGTTAGTAATGCATTTGTTTAAAAACAGTATATATGTATATCTATGTGAGCATGCTATATATCCAGAAATCTTCTCCTTAAAGAAATACTACAAGTAATACTACACAAGTCAAGCACACAGATACACATCTTTCTGGTGTTTCCCTAGGTTAAGAAGACCCATATTTAATGAAAATAATGCATATATTTCTGGCATTTATAGTTTATTTCAATTAATGTAAATTTCAAACCTTGCCAAAGAAGACATTGTATTATCATCTATAAAATTCCTTTATAAAAAAGAAATGATTCATTCAACAGCTTATATTAAGTATGCACTTTATGGCCATATTTATACTAGCTACTTGAGATATAAAGAAAAACGCACTATTATCTCTGCCCTCAATTAGCTTACATATTGTTAGAAAAAATCAGCAGATATACAGAAGTGTAAACCAAAAAGGGATTTCTGAAGAAAAGAGTAGTATTGCACTTTGGGAACTTCCTTTAGAGCATGCCATTTTAGATGAGTTGAAAGAAGGTAGGTGATTTACAAAACAGATACAAATATAAAATCACTTTAACAGAAGTTGTGGGGGAAAAAGTATGGGATATTTTGTATAGAAGGTAAAACACCAACTGTGACAATTTGGTTGAAGATTAGTGTATATAAAGGAAAGCTTGAAAGGCAACACTTCAGTCAGATTGTGTAAGTGCTTTAAAATTTGCCAAAGAAAGGAGTACCTTTGCTGAAGACAGGGATCCTTGAACCCATATCTAAGAGAGAGCCTTAAGTTCTTGAGATGGGGAGTGGTATCTTCAGATCTGTTTTAGATATAACAATTTCCAAGATAGACTGGAGCAAGGAAGAGCAATAAGAATGTTATTGTGATAGGTTGGGCACTGGGTGTATGGTATTCATGGTGTAACTCAAGAATATACAGATTAGTAGGCTGGGCACTGGGTGTGTTTTGTTCATGGTATAACTCAAGAATATGCAGATTTAAGATATATAATGGGAGTAGAAAAGATAAAGCTTAGCACCTGATTAGACAAGGTAGACAGGAGATAAAAATAGACCATAACTTCAACTTAGCACACCTGTGTAACTGAAGTGTAATGGTGTCCTTGACAGAACTAAGGAAGTTAAAAACAGGGCCTAGTTTTGAGAGCAAATGAAATAAATTCTGTTTTGATATATTAAACATGAGACAACTATGAAATTCACTTGGAAATTCAGGAATGAACAGGAAAATAAGACCAACAGTGAGCATAAGCAGTGTGGTCATTTTTTTTCTATGAGTTTGCCTGTGCAGGAATTGAGAACTTTAAGAAGCTATTTTGTGCATTGTGTGTGTGTGTGTGTGTGTGTGTGTGTGTGTGTATGTATGAAGTGTTTATGTTGGTAGGTTCATTTTTGTTTGTTTATTTTGGAATAGGATATATCTGAACACATTTGTAGGTAATAAGGAAGCACCAGTGAATAAAGATAAAAAATTAATGAGAATTAGAGAATGATCTTAAAGGAAAAGTACCCAAGGTGCTTGGGAGAGAATGAGATCCAGCCTACAGAAAGGGACATTGCCAATGGGGGAAAACAAAAAAACAAAAACAAACAAATGATTCCCCCGAGGAATAGGACAAAGGAGATAAGAGTGGGAATGATATTGAAGGATCTCACATCTAGAAATGAATAGAAGAGAAAGTTTATACATAAATTCTTATTTATTTTTAGTATGAAGTAATGTCTTCTAATAAGAGACTAGTGGTGGAGAAGGTTCAGTTGGCTAGAAAAGAGAAAGCTTTATTTGGAATACATTTACAAAGGATTGGTATAGAGAATCAATGAGGAAAGACCAAAAGCATTCGTATATAGCAAAGAGTACCCAGGAGAGATTGGACAATATGAATTTGCCAACATCTTAGCAAGTTAAATGATTTCTTCCAGGGGAATTCTGTAGCTTAGAATTTGTCACAGAAAAGTTGACTGATGGGAGTAATCTAGCATTTGGGTTTGGTAAAGGATGATCTATGACAGGACAAATGATCAATATCTGTAGGGCAGAAGGCACATATAATGTTGAAATGGTTAACTATGAAATCACAATTTTGAAGGAAAGCAAACTAGGTTACAGCAGAGGAGATAACATGGGAAATCAAGGAGAATCAGAAAGACTAATGGTTTGTAGGTGGGGACAGTGGTTTTAGGAGTGGTGAGAGAGAAAAAAAGAGATAGGAAGAATTATGTCAGATAATTGAATGTCAATATTATGGATGGTAAAAGTGCAATACATTTAGGTGAACAAAATTATGAACATTCTTTGGCAGACTGGAGTGTCATGAAGGTGGAATTCATGGGATGGAAGTTGTTGCCTGGAAAATAAAGGCATTTAAGCGGAATTTTGTAAGGATTTACCTGTTCCATTTGCTCATCATTCTATCAGTTTTCATAGCAATATTACACTCACCCCTTTAGAAACTAGGGATTCTTAGCTTGGGAAAGAAAGCATGGAGAATGGAGAATATTGATTTGAATTATTTGAGAAATCTGATGTGAAAGAAATACTACATGTGTTTTGTATGGTTCCAGAATTCATAACTAGAAGCAACTTAAAGAAATTATAGAGAGGAAAATTTTGACTCATTAACAAATATTTGTCTAATTCATTGTTTTTTAAAGATACTTTTAAAGAGCTTTTCAACAATGGATATTCAACCTTACAGAAATAGTGAGTACCCCCTCACCCAAGTTCAAGAAGAGGCTGTGACCATCTATTTTTGATGAAGTAGGTAAAAGATAAGACTTTCCTATGTTCCAAAGTTATCTATAACAATTTTGAACAATAACATACCCCTCCATAAAGAATCTCAATAATGAAAGTTCTTTACTATAAAATATTACTTGTAGAATATTTTAATAAAATACTTGAATATATCTAATCATAATAACAATAGTTAGCATTTAGATGTACACAAAACATTTTACATACATTATGTCATTTGGTTCTCACAAGACCATAAGTGCAATTGTTCTCTGTCTCTGTCTCTGTCTCTCTCTCTGTCTCTGTCTCTCTCTGTCTCTGTCTCTCTCTCTCTCTGTCTCTCTCTCTGTCTCTCTGTCTCTCTGTCTCTCTCTCTCTCTGTCTCTCTCTCTCTCTGTCTCTCTCTCTCTCTCTCTGTCTCTCTCTCTCTCTGTCTCTCTCTCTCTCTCTGTGTCTCTCTCTGTCTCTCCCTCTCTCTCTCTCTCTCTCTCTCTCTCTCTCTCTCTCTCTCTCTTTCTTTCACCTTACCCCTTTTTCTTGCTTTCCCCTATCCCTTCACCCCTTCCCCCTCTTTATCTGGACCTGTCATCAAAGGGGCAGAAGGGATTAATGACTATAGAGGCTACTTCCAGCATGGAAAATCCTTATTTTCTTTTATTTTTTTTGCTGACATAACTTGACAACTTGTCAATTGTTTATTGTTTATAATCTTAGAAACCTCTCTACTCTGCTAAACAAATATTATACCTATAATCCTGCAGCCATGATATGTCAGAAATGGTAATAACAGGTCTCATAAATCCAAGGTCAGAATTCTACTCTCCTATTTACTGTTTCTGTGCCTATTTTTTCTTAAAAACCATCTATACCATTTTTATTTCTCTATCATTATATCTATCTATATCATTGCTTCTGTCCATAATATATACTACCTATTCATATCTGCACATGCATGTGTTTATATATGTATGTATGCATATATATATATGTATATATATATATAAAACAGTGTATACATATACATATTCACACATATATTATGTGTGCTTTTTCTCTTTTCATATCAGTTCCAGTGAATATACCATTTTTAAAATTTTTGAACCCGCAGTTTCTTCCACCTAATAGTCTCCTATGAAACAGTTGTCAATTTTGATTACTAGTTATGACTAGTTACTAGTCAGATTCAAAAGAACAGAGAAAAGTTAAATTGTTAAAAGTTAAAATCAGAGTTGGAATGCTGCAGACTTTTGGTTTAAAAAGCACTTTTAAAGAGACAAGATAGAACTATTAAAAATTTCCTAAAAAATGGGATGCTTCTATGCAGTACCTCTGCCATCACAATATCACGTTTTATTATTACAGTGCTTAATATGTCTTAGACTTAGATTATACAATTAATCCTTTTGAAATTCCATTTTTTTTCCTGTATTTTCATAGATACTCTACTTCCCTACTCAATAAATAAATACAGATTTTGCAAATTATATTCAATTATTTACTTTTCACAAAAAATAGATATATTTGATTAAGGATCACTGTAGTTAAAGTGCATTTCCTCATGGATACAGTTTAGTATTTCTAAAAAAAAAAAAAATTATTGGTCTTAACTATAGAAGGACAGGGAGCAACTTGGGAGCTAATGTGGAGGCAGACTATATAAAATTAATCACCTGATTGGACATAAGGATTAAGGGACAGGAAACTCTAAGTTGGTGTACATGGCTAACTGGCATGATAGTGTTGTCCTTGAAAAAAAATGGCAGTTATCAAGAGGTGATGTTGAGAATTTCTATGTAATATTAATATCATTTATTCTCTGTTAAGCTCTCAATAATATTATTTTAGAAATGAAATTTACTTACAATTTTATTCCATTTTTTCTTATTGTCAAGAATTAATGTATTCCTTTAGCAGCTCATCATCTCTTCCTTGAAATAAATGAATAAGATTTATTCACTGATTGCTTTACATAAATACAGGTAATTTTAAGGGCGTTGATGGTTTGTTCAATATTTATTGTTCTAGATTCATTGCCAGGAAGAATCTCATGTCACATTATGTACAGTGAAAATTAGAGCTGAATATTTCTTGATTTCTGCACAAATGCCTATATTCTTTCAGTTTTCATGACTGAGATAAAATTGCTGAAATCAGGATTCTTATTATACAAGATTAATCCAGAACTAACGTAGGCCAGGTTGTCAGGAAAATAACAGTTCAAAATATCAAAGTGTAAATACAATACCTTTAGGAAAAAGGTGTGTGTGTGTGTGTGTGTGTGTGTGTGTGTGTGTGTGTGTGTGATTATACTTGAGTATTAAAATTTTTTTTTCAATGAATAGAAAGTGAGACCTAGAATCAGGAAGACTCATCTTCCTGGGTACAAATCTAACCTCAGACATTGATTAGCTGTGTTACCCTGGGCAAATCATTTAACCCTCTTTTCCTAAGTTTTCTAATCTTAAAATGAGCTGCAGAAGAAAATGGCAAAAACACTCCAATATCTTTGGCAAGAAAAAAACAAAAGGGGTCAAAAAAGTCAGTCAAAACTGAACAACACCATTAAAAAGAAACACACACACAATTCTATCTTGTCACATATATTCTCCTAAATGTTCTATATAAGGATATTCCTTTCCCCTTATGCAATTTCCTTGAACTTTACTTTGAAATATTAAGTCTCTGTTCTACTTGCTCAGAAAAGCCTCTCCTGTTAGTGTTCTTACTAATTGAATCATAAAGTGAAGAGAGTTGGAATTACTTTCAAGAAGGGATGTCTACAAAAATAAATTTCTTTAAAAATGTAATTCCATAATATCATTGTTCCCTATGGGGGGATAAAGTGTCTTTGGAAAAAATTCCCTAATAAATTTGAAAAATGTTGTTGAACAAGAGGAAGAAGTAGCAATATGACTGCTCTTGTGCCACAGTGCAGTCTTTGAGACTGAGATAAAGTCTCAGTCTTTATCTGTGTTTTACTGTGTTTAATCACTTTTTTTGCAAATAGTGATCAAGGACATCAATGGAATTTCTTACTTATATTTCAATACTTTAAGTATTGTTTTCTCATAGGTATGCTCTTATAAAAATGCAAAGAGAGTGTTAATGTGAAGTGGCAGTGTAATCATGAGCATCCCTATATTACTCTTGAGTAAAATAAAGATTCACAAGACAAGTAATTTGCTTATGACTGACTGTATAATGTGTTTTACTAAGACTTAAAGTTGAGCATCGGGCATACACATCCAATATTCTTTCAACTATACAACTACATGTTTATTCTTCCTTCTTGAAACATGATAGACAATTATTTCAAGAAATTAAAATGAAATAAACAGATAAAGTAGGTCAAGGAAAGGTTGGCCCATCCCTTCTTTCCTCCCATTCTTCTTTCCTTCCTTCCTTCCTTCCTTCTTTCCTTCTTCCTTCCTACTTTTCTTCCTTTCTTCCTCTCTTTCTTCCTTCCTTTCCTTATTTATTCATTCATTCATTTATTTGTCTATCTATACATTTATCCATTTATTCTTCTATTTATTTATTTGTTAGAATAAGGCAAAAAGTATTTCTATGGGCTAATATCAAAGGTACAATTGAAATACATCTATTTAAGATACAGGAAAGAGTAACAGGGTTTAGTTCATGAAGCAAGATTAATAGAATAGTCTTTAGAAACCAGATGGAGAAATTTTCCTTTGGAGCAGTGTGGAGGAGGGAGGAAAGAGAGAGTAGATGAAGATGTAGAAAAAATGTAGAGATGCAGATGTGTTGAGAAGTTCTCAAATGAGAGAGTTAGAAGGAGAGGAAGGCCTGTATGCTGGTTAGATGTACTCAGTGAAATAGGAGAAAAGATTATTGACTGAGATTGAGAGACTTTTGGATTTTATGAGTAAAGACATATTTAGAATAATTTTGATGAAATCACAATTGAATACTATAAAGGAAAGGGACTATGTTTAATCATCTATCTATCTATCTATATCTACCACTCTATTATTTGCTCCTTCTGGGTGCCCAGATCTCAAAAAGTGCTGTTGGTTACCTACTGTCAATTTAATTATGGAAAATAATATCTTTACAGCAATTATTGGGACATTAAATTCTAACTATATAATATATTTCCTCCCTTCATATAATTCACTTGTCATCACAGGAAGTTCATTTTCAAATATGCTTTTAATCTGGTTCTTTGGGGACAGCTTTATATTCATCCAAGTTTTATAATTACAATGTTTATATTTATCTCTAAATTTGCAGCACAAGACAAAGGAGACTCTGATTTAGCTGTAAGCCTTTATTTCTAGTAGTCACCAAACTCACTTTTAGTTCATTGTAACTCTTTATAATGAAGGATCACTCAGGTTCTATTTTTTTTTTGAGCGCAATTGGCATTGGGTGACTTGTCCAAGGTCACACAGCTAGTTTTTGTTTGTGTGTGTGTGTGTGTGTGTGTGTGTGTGTGTGTGTGTGTGTGTATTAAGTGTCCGAGGCCATATTTGAACACAGTTCCTCCTGACTCCAGGGACAGTGCTCTATTCACTGTGCCACCCAGCCACCCCAATCACTCAGGTTCCTTGCTCTTAATGTTTTGCCACTGTTGATGATATCCCTGTTTTGAGTAGAATCTTATCATTGACTTCTTTCCCTAGACATCTCTATCCACCACCCACAGATTTATACTTGTGCAGCAGATGGTACAGATAGCCACTCATTTATTTGTTGAATGAACATAAGGGAAGCTGTCACTTGACTTACTTCTTTTCTGTTCCTTAAGTTTAACCATTAATGATTAGACAAGGTAATATTTCATGAAAATAATGATACCTAAGCATTTATGTTTCTTTGTGGAAAGTGTTCATGGATTTAGAGCTAAAAGAGCACTTAGATATCATGGATAACAAACTGTCCATTTAAATATGAGGTCTGAAATAGTGAAGTCAATTGACAAAAGCCACAGCAAAAGTAAATGAAAAGTTAAGATTCATATCCATGTTCTATGGCTCTGGGATACAGTATTCTTTTCACTGTCCTTCCAGTGGTCAATTTTAGGTGTTTTTGTCTGTTTGTTTGTTTTTAATTACATGGCACCTATGGAAGACATTTAAATGTATTAGGTTACCACTTTTTAAAAGTCAATAGCCAACATCAATATAGCATTATGCAATTTATAAAATATCTCTTCATAACTTCCCTTTCTCAATTGGTGAATTTCTATCCCATAAGAAAATTAATATAGTAACTATTACAGCCATTTTGTAAGCAAGGGAACTGAGATTTACAGAGGTTAAGTGACTTACCATAAATGAGCTAAAAGTGGTAAAGCTAGGAAACAAATATTAACATTCAAACAATTTAGTATTTAATGCTAGCTAGTGCTCATAAAATTCCTTTGAGCATAAAATCTGAATGGTGGAAGATAACTGAGTTTATCTACTGCAGTTTAACCCTTATTTTAGGAAGATTACTTTCATATCTTCCTGAGCAGATATAAAAACTGCACTTCATAATTTTTTTCTGAAGGCAAAACTACTCCATCCTAAAGAAGTATCTTTGATTTCTCAGTAGCTTCAGTAGTTTGAAAGATTTTCCTTATATAATAGTAATGTAATTTGATACCTTTGTATTGGAATCCTAAGAGGTACTTAGCACTTAGTAATTAATAAAGCCACTTTTAAAGAAAAAGAGGTTATTAACTCCTGTTGCTGATGTAAAAGGTAGGGGTTGGTTGAAACAAGAAGGAGCTAATGCCATGCATGTATAAGGAGAAGCCCATGCTGGGTCAGATAGATATTCTTTTTTTTTTCTTTCTTGTTTATTTTATTTTATTTTTTTGCAGGGCAATTGGGGTTAAGTAACTTGCCCAAGGTCATACGGGCTAGGTTTTTGTTTGTGTGTGTGTTAAGTGTCTGAGGCGGGATCCGAACCCAGGTCCTTCTGACTTCAAAGCCAACACTCTACTCACTGCGCCACCTAGCCGCCCCCAGAGAGATATTCTTGAGCAAGCTTTGTGGAGGCAAAAGCTGATGGTGCCAAGAAGGCTGAAGAGGAAAGGGCCCCCAAGCTGGAGAGAATGATTTTGATTTTGGGAACCTGAGGGAAGTCATTTTGATTCTGAGAACTAGCTGGAGCTTCTGCTGAAGAGCTGCTGAGTCCAAGGGCCAGCCAGAGCTTCTGGGAAAGACAAGAAAGGGCCAGCTGGAGCTGCCAAAGACTGAGGAAGCATGACTATGGTGCTAGTACTTTGTATGACCCTGTTTAAGCCTTGACTTCTTGGGAACAGAGATTGTAAAGGATTGAACGTGGACTGGACACTGTGAACTTTAGCATGGAGCAGTGACTGCATAGAGAGCCAGACAAGGACCTGGGAACTATCTGTCTTTGAACCCAGGTGACAGTTTGGTGAATCCAGGTACGATCTGGGACCATGGAACGGTATCCAGGGAATCTGAGAAATCATGCCAAGTCAAGCTGAAAGAAGACTTTACTTGGATACTGTGTACTGACTGAGACAATGTAATTTCCTAGTGACCTAGGTGTGGAATTTTTGTGTATTTTATGATGATTGAAAAGTGACTGATGCCTGAATAAGCAATCAATTTGTTACTTGGTGTGCCCCATGAGTGGAAAACTTTGACTGTTGTTTTTGGTGTCCTTTAAGAAGGCAAACCTCCTTAAGGATGACTGAATGAGATGATTGAATGACTGAGTTGCTAAATGATTGTTCTTTTTTCAAAACTGTGTGACCGTCATGGTGAAAACTATGTGGCCATTTTAGTGATAAGCTATTGTGAATACTGTACCTTGATTTTCTGGAAATGTTTTGTTCTGATTTGTTGTTAATTGAATAAAGTATTGTTTTTTTTTAAAGAAATTGGGGTTAAGTAACTTGCTCAAGGTTACACGACTACTCATTATTTATGTGTGGGTGCTCATTTTCTGAGGCCAGATTTGATCTCAGGTCATCCCAACTGCTAGGCCTGTGCTCTTAATCACTGCACCACCTAGCCACCCCCATAACTGAATAAAGTATTAACTACTCTATGTAATCAGAAGCTTGAAAGCTGTTCATAGAAGCCATCCTCTTGAATTCTGATCATGCTTGTCTTTACACCTTGGATCAGGACTTCTTAACCTAATCTTTTATCATTATCTCCTTAGGCAATTTGGTTAAATTTATGGACCTTTTTTAACAAAATATATTAGATCTATAAAGTAAAAAACAAAACAAAACAAAAACCAAAAACAACATAGAATCTCAAAATAAATCAATTATATTGAAATACAATTATCAATTGATTTTTTTAAATAAAATGAACTACTGGACATGAGGTTAAGAATACCTACCTTGATATTTTACATATCTGAATCCACTAGTCACTACTATTTCTCATTCTACCTACTAGGGTGGAGCTAATGAGAGAGCTGAAAATTCTTCAGTGAAAATCTCTCTAAGAAAGTTTGGTATTTTTCCAGGTATTTTGTGGTACAATACGAAGTCTGTGTGTATATGCATGCATGTATATATGCGTGTGTGTGTGCGTGAATGTGTGTGTATACATACATGTGTATATATGTATGTATTTATATATGTGTGTGTAAATAATTAGAGGATATTTTTGGGAAAAATCATGAATCTTGCCTTAAGTTTTGCAACTACTCTAGATGATGTGTTTGTTTACCTTTGCATTGCATTGGAAACATTTCAAGAAAATCAGCATTTTTACATCAGAATAGGGATGTCATATCATAAGCTTCACCCATAGAGGTGAGCTGACAGAGGAGTTAAAAATCGGATTTATCTTTGGCTTTGTTTTTCTTTTTGAGTTTGCTTATTTTAGAGAATAAGATTTTGTTACATAATTCTCAGATACCTTGTGGTCATTGGTAGGAAAAACTAAACTTGCCTGAAATTAAGTCAAATATAGAAAGCACACCCACATTCCATCTGTGAGAATGACACATTTGATGTGACAGGTATATACTGATAGCTTGTTGAGATATTTGAGGCACAGCACATTGATATATTGGGTGGAAGTAGCTAAATGAAACATGAGCATGATATGCCCAAGACCAAAGTTTCCCTAACCCAAACAGATATATTTCTTTTCTACCTGAGGGGAGAATGTACTGATACACAAGCTTTTATAAATACTGTAAGAAATAATATATATATTGCTTTTCCAAAAAGTAATGTCAAAAAACGGAGATGTGTATCATTTAGAGATTTTGTCCTGTTACTAATTTATTTTAAGCTTATATACTAAAATTCACGTACACTATAAGAAAAGAAAAAGAAACAAATATTAAAAGTTAGCTACAAAATAAGTAAAGAAAAAAAAAACATTACAATGTGCACAACACAGAGGATTCAAACTATGAAACAATAAATTTCCATTTCAAGATTACTTCTATGGGGGAGGAATCAAAATGGCAGAATAAAAAATGAACTTCCACCTGGCTCCTGCTCCCACCTCCTCCAATTTAGGTAAAAAAAGTGACTATAAACAAACTTTGGAGCTACAGAACACACAAAATGACACAGATAAGCTAACCTTCTGTTGAAGACAGCAAGGCAGGCCAGCAGGAAGCAGCCAGCTCACCTAGCCCACCTTGGTGTGAGCCAGAGGTTTTATCCTCAGAGTAGCCACAAACAGCCTCCAGCTGGAGGGACTTCAGATCACTATCAGCTGTGGCCATTTCCAGAATGATCAACCTAAAAATGGTAAAGAGAAAGTGAGAGGTAAGTGTTTTTCAGACTTGGAGAACTGGGAGTTTGGGAGTATGGTACAGCCTTTACCCCTGGGGAGAGAAGTGGCTGAGGAATGGCATACCTGCAGCCACTGCAATATGGAAGCTTCAGAGCTCCAGGCATCTAGATTGTAGGAAGACCAAGTGACCAGTCTGAGGGGTAATCACACTGGCTTTAACCTGCTTGGATAACCTGCATGACTAGTGTGCCAGAGTATGTGGAGGCTTCTGAGAGGGCAGCCAAATAACAACTCCAGCAGCTGAGAAAACCCCCAAAATTGGGACAAAACACAAAATCGGGCAAAAAGCTCAAAATTCAAGTAATTGAGTGGCAACATAATTAAACAAGGGAAGCAAGGCAAGCACAGGAGTCCAAATTTGAATTCTTTTTGGGGGGACAAAAAGGATTGGAACATGGAAGACATCACAGAACTACTGCACCAAAAGCTTCTAAGAAAAGAATAAGCTGCTAACACGCCATATAGGAGCTTAAGAAGGATTTTGAACACCAAATAAAAAAGTGGGGGGGAAAGTGGGGAGAGAAATGAGAGTGATGCAGGAAAATTATGAAATTATAATCAACAAACTGACTGAAGAAAATAACGCCTTAAAAAAAAAAGACTAGCTCATATAGAAAAAGAGGGTCAAAATGGCAATGAGGAGAAGAATGCCTTAAAAAACAGAATTTGGCAGACAGAAAAAGAAACTCAAAAGCTCACTGAAGACAATCATTCCTTCACAATTAGATTAGAGCAAATGGAAGCTAGTGACTTCATGAGAAATCAAGATATTATTAAACAGATCCAAACAAATGAAAAAAAATAGAAGGCAGTGTGAAATTTCTAATTGGAAAAAAAAAACAAAAAACATTGACCTGGAAAATTGATAAAGGAGAGAAAATTTTAAAATTATTCGACTGCCTGAAAAGCCCTGAACAATAAAAAGAACCTAGAAATCACCCTTCAAGGAATTCTCAAGGAAAATTGCCCTGCTGTTTTAGAACCAGAGGGAAAATAGAGGTTGAAAAACTCCACAGAACACCTCCTGAAAAAGATCCCAATAAGAAAACACTTAGGCATATTATATCCAAGTTCCATAGTTCCCAGATGAAGGAGAAAATCTTACAAACAGCCAGAAAGAAACAATTTGAATACAGTGGAAACACAATCAGGATAATAAAAGATCTGGCAGCTTCTACACTGCTGGATCAAAGGGATTGGAATATAATATTCCAGAGGTTAAATATAATATTCCATGAAAACCAAGGATCACCCATCCAGCAAAACTGAGTATCATCTTTCAGGGGAAAATATGGTCATTCAGTGGAATAGAGGACTTTCAAGCATTCTTGATGAAAAAAAACAGAGTTGAATAGAAAATTAAAGAAATGATAAGGAACTTATCAAAGTTGTACTATTTACATTCCTCCATGGAAAAAAAGCTAATTGTAACTGATGAAACTTTTCTCTGTATGAAGAGTTGAAGGGAATAGAATACATATATGCTATAATATATATATATATGTATATATAATAGAATACATATATTCTATATATAATATAAAATATAAAACCTTATATATATATATATAAATTTTCTATATATGTATATACACACATACATAATATATATTCATACATATATACAAATGTACATGTATGTTAACATACATATACATGTCTATATAGGGGGGTACATGGGTGTAGGAATACCTATGTGAGTTTGTGTATATATATATATGTACAGGTTTGCAAAGACAGAGGGCACAGGGCCAGTTGAATAGGAAGGGATGATAATTAAAAGGTCAAATTAAGAGGTGAGAGAGGAACATAATGAGAGTAGATGGGGAGAGATAGAATCTGGTAAATTATCTCATATAGAAGAGACAAGGGAAAACTGTTACAATGGAGGGGAAGAACAGGAAGGCAAAGAGAATGAGGCAACCTTATTCTCAATGAATTATCCTTAGAGAGGGAATGACATACACACTAAATAGTGTATCTCTCTCTCTACAGGGGAGTAGGGGGAAAGGGGATAACAGGGGAGTTGATGTAAGGGAGGGCAGTCTGGGGTGAAGGAAATTAGAAGCACCCACTTGCCCTGGGCTGCTCAGTGTCCAGCACATAGCATAATTTGGAGACATGAATAAGAAATGATCAGGCCATGTGGGTAGTTCAATGAAGAATGATCAACTCCATTTATTTATTGATTCTTAGGACAAGGTTTTTATAGAGCAATGAGACAAAGGAAGGGAACCCAAGTATTCAGATAATTATCTTAGTCTGTCATATACTAGAAGTAGCAGGGCAGTAAGGCCTTTTGTTCTCTAGGTGCCAGGAAGTCTTAGGAAAAGACAGTTAACCCTTTTCATATGCAGTCACATTACAAATGATGCTCTTGAGAAATGGCTTCAAGGCCTGAAGCCAAAGCATCATCATCAAGTACATCTGCATAGGAACTGAACACCTAAAAATTCAAATATCTTCCTTTTGAACAGCTAAAGTCTTGGGGCAGAGCATGTTTGTCTCAGAGCTCAAACACCATCCTTATAAGTGAAACCCATATCAAAAGAACTCAGGAGCTAACTTGAAAAGTCACTTCTCAAAGAAGTCTTTGTTATTCAGGTCCACTGATATCAAGGTAATTAAATGAAGTCCTGGCTCAGGCCTCTTTGACTCCCAACATTTTGCCCCTTTTTTAAGAAGTTTAAATGCATGTAATTCAATGTATAAAGTTTTAATATTGTGAGTTATAATTAATATAATGCAAGGTCCAAATATGTAACAGACTATTATAATGATTAAAATCAGAAGTAGATGCATAGAGATTTTTTTCAATGTATCAATAATTGGTTTTGTAACTCATACTGGGTCAGTCCCAGGAATCTCATTATGTTCAATATCTTAATAATTTGATTGAAAGCTTTTTATTTCCAAGGTGATATTAAAATTATGCCACACTCCCAATAAGTGGGCTCTGATTCTGTCCCATGTGGTATTGGGATGAGAGGAACTATATAAGCTAGTCCTAACACAAATATGTGTATTTATAATCACGTCTAAGAAACAGTTGTGTTTTTAATGCTTTTAACTAATATCTAAACATAATATTAATTGTTATAACTAATTGACCTTGTAAAAATATCCTTATCTATAACATGTTGTGTCTTAAAGGCTGCAGAAACATATTTTTTTGATAATTCATTAAACTTTTCTGCAGTTTAGATTGCAAACACAGCTGTTGGAACCATTAACAAGCATTAGGACAGTGAATTTAGTAACAAGAAATCCAACAAACCTTTTTCCCCCTTTTTAAAGACATTCGATATGTATATACCCTTGATATTATGCTTAAGTGAAATTAGTTGAGAAAAGCAAACTATTGTTCAACAAGATTTATACTAGATATACATTGAGCCAAAGTAAAATCAATGCAATTAAAAGTTCATACATAGGAGCTGCCAGGTAGCACAGTGAATAGAGGACTGGCCCTGAAGTCAGGAGGACCTGAGTTCAAATCTAGGCTCAGATTTAGCAAAAAAAGAAAAAGAAAGAAAGAAAAAAAAAACCTAGCCATGTAACTTTGGGCCAGTCACAACCCCAATTGCCCTCCAAAAAGCAAAAAAAAAAAAAAAAATTGTACATAGATAGGTGTATACACAAATACATCGGAGAAGGATTTGGGTATTGAGTTTTCAAAGGCAAGGTAACATTCCTTGCAAATTCATTCACAAATGGAGCAGTTTGTTTCCCCCTTAAAATAGAAAACACAGTTGCTGACATTAAGAGGGAGGCAACTAGTCCTGTGATTTAAAACCTTCAAAAGTCAGTTCTTATTAGAAAATCAGATATTTCTTGAAGTTCAGGCTCCTCTGAAGTCTGCCATTGTGTAATATTGCACTAGAAGGCCATATCATTCTGTGAAAACTTGGGGATGCTAAGTCATTTCTTTGGGTGATGTCCTTGTGACGGATCCTCTGATCCTCTTCTCTGTTTCTGTATCTGGGAGGTGATTTGTGGAACACACCTGGACATTGTGTGTTGGCATCTTCAGTGATCATTCATCAGTGTCTAAAAAAAAGTAAAAGCACAGCCTTGCTTCTATATAATTAAGGGGCAAGTCTTTTCCATTACTTTATTTGGGAATGTCTACTTTTTCAAATTGTTATTCTGCTGGTGTATACTCATTTTTAATGATACTTAAAATGTTTTAGGCTATATAATGCAGTAGCTAATTGCCATAGTGATATATAGGTCCAAATCCAAATCACCTTATCATGTTTGTCAATAGATTTCACAGAAAGTTTGAAATGGTTTGCCAGTTTAGGCAAGAGCATTATCAGTTTTTGTTTCTTTAGGAGTATCTAAGAATGAAGGACAATGGAAATGGAGTGAAAAAAAAAAAAAAACAATGTTTCTCCTTACAGAAGTATAGTTACAGGTGTAATCATATAAAATTGAAGGACAATAATTTTGCTGTGTGTGGGGAGCCAAAGAGGCCTGAGCTAGGAAATCAGATAATTACCTTGATATCAGTGAACCCAAATATCAAAGACCTCTTTGAGAAGTGACTTTTCAAGTTAGCTCCTGAGTTCTTTTGATATGGGTTACACTCATAAAGATGGTGTTTGAGTTCTGAGGCCAACAGTCTCTGTCCCAAGATATATCTGATTCTGCTCTTATGTATCTTTGGGTGGCCAGCTCTAAACATGATGTCTTTTGAGGACTGCGCTTCAGCTTTGAAGTTTGTTCTCATTTGTATCAATTTATGACTGCGGCTGTATTAGCAGGTACCTGAGGCCTAGATCAAAGGTCTTACCCTAAGACTTTAGTATTCTAGAAAAGAAATCCTTATCAAATTATCTATTCTGTGCTACCTCCAGGATACAACAGGCTAAGGTAATGATTAGAAAACTTGAGTCCTCGATCTTCCTTTGTCTCCTTGCTCTATAATAACCTCGTCCTGAGAATCAATAAATGGAGTTCATCTTTCTTCCTTGAACTACCCACATGGCCTAGTCATTTCTTATTCATGTCTCCGGATCATGCTAATTTCTGGACACTGAGCAGCCCACAGCAGTTCTGTCCATATAATGTAGCTTTGTTAAGTTAAATGAATGGGAGGTTTCACGGTTACAGAAAACGATAAAAAAATAAGTTTAATTTTTTTTTCATGGAAATATATTCATTGACTGTTGCCTTTCCATTTCTGAGGGATGTTACAGTGAGAGGACTCGCCATTATATAAATACACAATTACATAGTATAGTATATCAAGGAAAATAACATTCTAAAAAAGTCAGTTCTTGAAGAAATGGCTACAATAAAAATTAAATCAGAGGCTTCTAGTAATACACCGAAAGTTTTCTTTCCCATATTTCATTCACCTTAAATAGGTATGTATATCATAGGTATGACAAATTATTAATCTTCAACCTAAAAAGAACTATAATGCTGCCATATGGCTCAAAAATTAAATTTAAATTTTAGACTCAAGAAAACTCAACTTTCATGTTCAAATTGTTTAGATCACAAATTTAAACTGTGCTTAATATTACTTGTCTCACTCCAAATATCAGTATGTGCAAATTCTTATGAAAGTAAATATTTGGTAGGTGATATTCTCAATTCATATACATATATATATAGTATAGACTGGCACTGCTGAATGGCATTTTGGGTAATTTTAAGTTGTTCTTCCGCTTACTTTGTTAAGGTTCAAGGAGAATGGAGGTTTGTGGCTCCCCTTAGGGTATTAAATAAGTGAGTAAGCTGATGTGTTCTTTACCAAATTTCTATCTCTTAATAATTTTTGAAAATCATTTAAAGTTTTCACGTTATCTCTTTGAATTACTCTTTTTTTGAGGCTCAACAATATTTTTCCTCTAATTTTATTTCCTAAGAAATTGTATGGTATTACAACTAAATTTTACCATAAACTAACCTAAGTGGCTTGAAATATTTATTGATAGTTTTACTACTTGTACATGGAGTACAGGACTAGAGTTCTGACTGACAAAAGTATGAGAGAGCTTAAGTAAGTTCTAAGACCATGGCATTTAAGGGTGGCTGTAGTTACACAAATTCATGATCTCCATAATGGTTTAATCATTGTATGAGAAAGGAATTTTCCTAATTGGATAAATGGTAAATACAGTAAAACAATAAACATGATAAAGTGTTGATTGAAATTATGATCCAGAATATCTGCGTTTTCTTTATCATTATTATCCATAACACAATCCAGAGAATCTTAAGACAAGGAAAAGTCCTATTACTCAACTTAATACCCCAAATTGAGATATTGTATTTAAGGACTATAACGTAGGCTTTGATAACATGAGGACAGGTATTCTTAGAGACAAAGCTGGGTCTCTTTGGAAATTATGATATCTGGATGCCTGTTTTAAATCCTACTCCCAGCCTTTTCTGGGCTCTGGGCTCTGGGCTCTGGGCTCTGGAGTGGCTGACATAGAAAGAGCTCTTTTTTTGTAAAATGAGACAGAGCAGCCTGTTTGTTTAAATCATATTTTAGCCAAAATAAGATATTAAATGATTATCAGAGGTCAGTGAGCATCCTCTATTTTCCTGACATTGCATAACTAAATTAATTTAGGTATCTCAAAGTGTTTTAGCCAAAGAAAAGAAGAAATATATATATATATATATATATATATATATATATATATATATATATATATATATATATATATATATATAATCTCAAACAATTAAAAGCTGATCACCGTATTTTTTTTAAAGCAATTAGTGCCAAAATTCCTTTATTCAATGGGAATAGTGGTGATTTTTAAGTAGTTTGCATAATTTTCTGTACATTTTCTAATTTTAGGTAAAACTACTAAAGTTTCCAATAAGCTAACATAAAAAAGAATTCATGACCTTTACTGATTACTTAGTCTGATCATAGGAATCAGGCCTAAGCAGAAAAAAAAGTAGAACTATGTGAATATGGTCTTAAATGCTTTTGATCTTAAATAGCAAGTTTTACCAATCACAGCTTAGAGTTAACAATGGTTAATTTTATTCTCATGTAGCTGTAATAAACAATAAATCCCTACTAGGTCTTTTAAAACATAAGGAATATTATTTAACATTTTTCTTTCTCAAATTTAACTTATCCTGTTGTAATAGCCAATACTTATTAATCTTTTGCAACTTTTTTTTTTTTACCAAATTAGGTTCATTATTTAAAATCTACATTACTAAAACAAGTTTCTAACCTAGTCTGATGGTTTTTCCTATAGAGATAGTTTCCCGGGGTCTTGACATTATTAAAAAAAATAAGAAGATTTGATATAGACCAGAGGCTGAACGTGATGCTCCTTTGTGAAATCTCATACATGCAGGAAGAATGTAATAAAGTTTTTACCTAGTTTCCTGTTTTCACATACAGTAATCAATTAACAATTCAAGGTTTCAGCATTGAGACACTAAAATGATCAATTTTACAAGTTCCTTAAGTCACAGACAAATTATTTTTAGCTGTAGCAAAAACATTAAACCTCAAATGAAGTCAGTTTTATTCCTAGATCATATAAAATCTTCATTGATAAAAAGGATGGATTGTCTTATCCAGTACAGACAACTGATGGGGTCCTTGGGATATATATGTTTGTAACATCAATCTATGTAACATCAGTTGTAATATCAATCTGTAACATCGGTTTGTAAATGGGGTGCTTTGGGATCTATGTCTGTAAAATCAATTTGTAAAAGCAGTCTGTAAAGTCACACCACCCCCCAGTCTCAAAGCATTAACTCTGCCCGTTCCCCCTGCCAGCACTTTGCCCAACAACAACTCATGAACTGTTTATCTCTGCTTGAAACAATAACAAGTTACCTATGAATCCTTCACTAAACTATCTATAAACATTTTTAGCTTAGACAAATGTTATCTCCCTTAGTTAGAGTAGCCAGCTGCACCATGAATCCTTCAGTACCCTATCTATAGGGTAACTCCTTAGCCAATTATACCCATACTGTGTCTCTGATGGCCTTGGTTCCCAACATCTATTTTGTCAAGCTTGACATTGATGGGTGGCAGACTGGGCACTCCTTAGTAGCCATGACCGAGGATTGACTTTAGTGATGTGTGAGGCCTAAAACCACACCTCCAGGTAGCCCCCCACCTTGGGCTATTTCCCAGTGAATCATGGGCAATAAGCCTGTGCAGTTGAACTTAAAAGTGCATGGTCCTTTAATCACTGACCACTCCTTAACTCCTCCCTGACCCCACCCTTACTCACCTAGTTAGCATAATTGGCACCTGATTTACTCTCTTGACTCCACAAAACTATGCCTATGACCCTTGAAAGTTTGCAGGTTCCATAAGAATCTAGCCTGCTGTCCTTGCACAGCGAAACAATAAACTTTACAATTTCAGCTTCAAAGTTTGCTTGAGCCTGGTGAATTCCTTCCAGACTGGATGCCAGGGTGGGTCCCTCCAGAACCTCTTACCCTTCCCTACCCTTATAACCCTTTTCCTCTTTACAACTATTGGTTTCTTATCAGTGGCAGAGCTCAGAACTTTTAGCAGCCCAAGTGGTACCTGAGTTACCCCATGGTAAATGAGGTCCCTTTCCCCTCCTTCCTTTGCCCAGTGGGGAAGGTGAAGTTTGCAAGTGTGGGGGAAAGGTGGAACTCTCTTTTCTTAATCTGATCTAGGATGAAAAAACTTAATAAGGTTGTATTCAGGTACCCTCTTGACTTGAGGGGGGGAAGGACTAACTTCCTTTTGTATCTAGAGGTAAATTTGTAACTACCTAATTTTCTATATGGCAAATATAAACATTGTAAGACAGGGTTTAGCAGAATGGATAAAGTAACATAACTGTTTCTACACATATTTCTTTCCTCTGTCATTTTAGTTTCACCAAAAATCAGATAAAAATTTTGTTTTCCCTAACACAATTTCTGGCTAAGAACAATTACCCCATCTTTACTATATAATAGAATTGAACTCAGGAAGACCACAATAACACAATGACATTATGATATTAGTTGAATTTTCAAATTGTTACAAGAAAAATTTATTCATAGAGAATTTAGGCTTTTTACTCCTCAGTTCATAGTTGCAGAGGATTGTCTCCTATTATTGTGGGCAGCATGTTCTGCCCCAGGCTTCTGTTTAGTGGAGCCCTTTGTCTTGCATCCTCCCTTTATCTAGATTGAGGGGGTGATATAAGATTTAAGTACACTATTTATCCTTCAGCTCTCTCTCCTCTAGTTACAAGAGACTTTTAAAGAAAGTTTTAGCTAATTTAACCTGTACTGTGAATTGAAGTGATTCCTGATTTTTTTTTTTAATTAGAGAAAGCAAAAGGCTTTTAAAGTCCAGGTACAGTATGGAGAAGCTGGAAAGTGCCTATTTTCCACACTGTACCAGCTAAAGTTAAAAGTTTTTATTCCTAAAGTTTTTCAGATCTTTATATGTTCTAATTTTGCCTTAGTGCCAAATAAAATTAACGTTCTGTTGCATCCTGGTAAACAATACTTTTCTCTTTAGATGAGGAAGGAGAATGGTTAAATGCCAGCTAGTCTGCCTCTTCAATCTGAGGGAAAAAAATCCCTTTTTACTTTTGTATTATTTTTATTAATATTATTTTAATAGCCTTTCCCCCAATCAAACTTGGCCAAAGTTGGATTGGAGGAAAGGAGGGCCTTAAACTTTAAAACTTCTGTTTACATTTTTCATGCAAGAAATGTATTTATTTTTCTAATATTTATCCTGGTATTTTATATATAATATAATATAAAATTATATATATATACTGTGATATAAAATGAAATAATATAATATATAATTATATATATAATATAATATAAAATTATATATATATACATATATATATATATATATACATACATTTTGGACTGGCTATAAATACTGTGTAAATACAGCTGCATTACACCTATTTTTTGTGCCACATTTGGCACTTTCATTCCTGATGTTAAACATATCACAAATATATTCCATAGGGAAAAAAAGCAGAACTTGGGAAATGCTGAGTTGCTTCTTTTCCTAGTTTCTTAGTTATCTTGCTGTACCTTGATTAATGCGAGCAAGACCTAAGTAATAATTTTAGAATGTACCTTTTTATTAAAATGCCATGTTGGTTGATCAGGCCACATGGTGAGCTGAACAGTTACCAGCACTTGTCCAAGATATTGCAATAGCAGTAGCAGCAGCCAGCAACAGCCCAGATCTGGGGCATAACCTCAGCTTATAAAGGGGGCCTTAGGAAAGCAGTAATTGGTCAGTACACACAATGAAACTGAGGAATCTGACCCAGAAGTCGGCCCACTTCTATGCAGGTGAGCTGACTGGAAAAGGCAGAGACCAGTGGGGGAGGGTGGAACTGACCTGGCAATCTGCTCACTTCCTTGAGGTTCTGGGGGGGGATGGGGAAAACCAGGCACAACACACTGTTTTTCTTCTGTTTCCCATTTTATTACACCACCCTTTGGAAACCCAGAGCTACACTATTCCAAACACACTAAATGAAATTCCTCTAACTGTTCCTTCATAATAGCAAATACTCTTTCTTTTACTGCTTTCTTTAATACTTGAAAATA
The DNA here is from genome assembly GCA_011680675.1 of Gymnobelideus leadbeateri. Lineage (NCBI taxonomy): Eukaryota > Metazoa > Chordata > Mammalia > Diprotodontia > Petauridae > Gymnobelideus > Gymnobelideus leadbeateri. The sequence goes on along the minus strand of WOXC01011354.1, from coordinate 280,554 downwards.
TTGTTCCTAATCTTTGAACTGTGCTCTATGCATTTAAACCATTTAAATCCCTGTATCAGCCTGTTGGAATAGAATGCCTAAAAATGGATTGAAAAGAGTTCCCTTGTGATTTTTGGAGCTCTTTCTCCTTGTAAGGGCCATGCCTCTGTGGACCTTCCTTTCAGGCTCTTATGTGTCCTGTGTGGCCACCAATTGCCATGGGCCACTCAGTGTCCAGCACTTAGCATGATTTGGAGACATGAATAAGAAATGATCAGGCCTTGTGGGTAGTTCAATGAAGAATGATGAACTCCATTTATTTATTGATTCTTAGGACAAGGTTTTTTATAGAGCAGTGAGACAAAGGAAAGGAACTCAAGTATTCAGATCATTATCTGATATCTGTCATATCCTAGAAGTAGCAGGGCAATAAGGCCTTTTGTTCTCTAGGTTCCAGGAAGTCTTAGGAAAAGTCAGTTAACCCCTTTCATATGCATTCACATTACAAAGGATGCTCTTGAAAGATGGCTTCAAGGCCTGAAGCCAAAGCATCATCATCAAATACATCTGCATAGGAACTTACCACCTAAGAATTCAAATATGTTCCTTTTGAACAACAGTCTTGGGGCAGAGCCTGTTGGAATCAGAACTCAAACATCATCCTTATAAGTGTAACCCATATCAAAAGAACTCAGGAGCTAAGTTGAAAAGCCACTTCTCAAAGAAGTCTTTGATATTCAGGTCCACTGATATCAAGGTAATTAACTGAAGTCCCAGCTCAAGCCTCTTTGGCTCCCAACACCCACTTTTGGAAAAAGACAGGATCAAAGTAGAGAATAGAATATGTCCAGGTGGAATAGGACAGAGGGAAATATAGTCAGTGTTTCACAATATATCCAGTATGGAATTTTTTTACATAGATACACATGTACAACCTATTATGAATTGCTTAACTTCCAAGTAATGATGGGCGATGAGGGAAGTGGGGAAGAAAATCTGGAAGTAAAAGGTCTAAAATCAAGTGTTTAAATTATTATTATTATTATTATTATTATTATTGTTGTTGTTGTTGTTGCTGTTTTTGTTGTACATGGAACAGAAAATAAGATATACAGGTACTGGGAGATAGAGATACACTGTGCCCTACTGGAAAGTCAGAGAGGGTATGGTGGAAGATATGGAGAGAGCAGACTGGAGGAGGTAATATTGAGTGGGATACCTGTTATGGGGTGGTGGGCAGGGGAAAAATGGGGAGAGAATTTGTAACTCAAAATTTTGTAGAAATGACAGATTTAAACTAAAAAAAAAGATCACAGGAAAAAAAGTTTATATAATAAGATATTTGTAATGTGTTCAAAACTATTCATCTTTTCTTTATTTCCTTTTATTTTTTTTTTGTTTTCTGTTGTGCACTATTTACTTCATCCCTCCCCCTTGCTTCTACCACGTGCCCAAGAAATCTGCAATTATTTGTTACTACACTCACAAGCATACACACACACACACACACACATACATATATATATATATATATATATATATATATATATACAATCACATATGTACACACAGATACACAGACATATATGAACATATATATGTATATATAAATCCAATTGCATGCACTTATTTATATTTATTTTTTAATTGATTTATTAGGTTAGTTTTGGTTAACAAGATTCAATTCCATATTTCCTTGATTTTCAAATTTCCTTTAGTTCCCTTCCCCCACCCCCTATGCCAGCATATGCTCCAGTATACATCTGCAAATACATTCAGATATGAGTACAATTACAAAGGTGTTTTGTACTAGGTGGGATGAAAAATGGTAAAGAAGAAATAAAACCAAACAATGAAAAGAAAAATATCAATTAGTTTGCTTCCATCAGGATTCAAGCTCAGTTATTTCTAGTTATATCTCTGGATGTCACATTTCTCTCTTTCCTTAGTCTTTTCGGATTGACTTATATCACTGCATTGCTGAGAAGAGTCCAGTTTGTCATAGTTGGTCATCACACATATGATGTGTCTGTGATTGGATACAAATTCCTTCTGGTTCTTCTATTCTCACTCAGCATCAGTTTGTATAAACCTCACCACATAAATATAAAATATTTTTCCTCCTCATTTCTTATATCACAATAATATTCCATTACATTCATATACCGCAACTTAGCCATTCCCCAATTGATGGGCACCCTTTCAGTTTCCAATTCTTTGCAACTACAAAAAGAGCTGCTATAAATATTTTGGTACATTTGGGTCTAACTCCCATTTCTATGATCTCTTTGTGATATAACCCTAGAAGTGGTATTGCTGGTTCAAAGGATATGAAATTATTTATACTCCTTGGGCATAATTCCAGACTACTCTCCAGAACGGTTGGATGAGCTCACAACTCCACCAGCAATGCATTAGTGTTGCAATTTGCCCTCATATGTTTAGAGGGCATTTTATTTTTTTTTTCTTTTTTCTTTTTAAGCAATTGGGGTTAAGTAACTTGCTCAAGGTCACACGGCTAGTCATTATTTGTGTGTGGGTGCTCATTTTCTGAGGCTGGATTCGACCTCGGGTCATCCCAGCTCCGAGGCCGGCACTCTTACTCACTGTGCCACCTAGCCGCCCCTTTTTAGGGCAATTGGGGTTAAGTAATTTGCCAAAGGTCACACGGCTAGGTTTTTTGTTTGTGTGGGTTAAGTGTCTGAGGCCGGATCCGAACTCAGGTCCTTCGGACTCCAGGGCCAGCGCTCTATTCACTGCACCACCTAGCCGCCCCTTTTCTTTTTTTTTTTTTTAACAAATGCTTTATTAACTTCTGTTTTACGTCATTCATTTCCACCAGATTTTGAGTTACAATCATTTTCCCCCCATTATTCCGCTACCCAACCTCCCAGAATAGCAGTCCCACAAAATATTGCTGCCTCCAATCTGCTCTCTAACATACCTTCTCCCATACCCCCATCGAATTTAACATTAGAGGAAGGTGAATCTTTGTGTCCCAATGCCTGCACATCTTATCTCCCTATTACAAGCAAAAGAGTATTAATAATAGTATTTATATATATTTGAAACATTTAATCTTAAGACTTCGAATTTCAGATGCATTTCTTTCCTCCCTTGTCACCCATTCCCTCTGGGGAGATAAGTAATTCAGTATATGTTGTACATGTCTAGCTATGCAAAACATTATCATAGTAGATATATTGTACAAGGCTGCTTATAATTCCCTCCCACTCATCCCACCCCCCAAATGGTCCATTCCCTACATGTTCCTGTCCCTCTTCTATAGTGGGTACTTCCAAAGTCCCCTCACCCCAAGGATGCCCTCTCATCCATCATCCCTCCTCACATCCCCTTTCCCCTATCCTGCTGCAAGTTGAGATATCCCATTTAGTATGTATGTCATTTTCTCCCTGAAATTCTCCCTCAAATTCAATCTGAATGTGGTTTTACCTTTTTAGCCTTCCTTATTCTCCCCCTCCTTTGCAACCAATTCCACTTGCTTCTTCTACATGGGATAGTTTACCCTACCCTGTCTCTCCCCATCTCCTCTTGCCACTTTCCTCTCTCACCTCATAATTTCATCCCTTGAGTATTCTCCCTTCCCAACAAATTCAACCTATGCCCTCTATCCATATATAACTGTAACCATATATACACACATTCACACATGTATTCATATGATCACACACCCTTCTTCCATTATTTTCATAGTGAGAAAGATATCATCAGTCACAGTTATTGCTTTTCCATATAGGAATGTAAATAGTACAACTTTAATAAGTTCCTTTTGATTTCTTTTCCCTGATTCCCTTCTCAGGCACCTCTTCCTTCTAGTGTCTGGATGTCAAATTTTCTATTCAATTCTGTTTTTTTTCCTCAAGAATGCTTGAAAGTCCTCTAATCCACTGAATGACCATATTTTCCCCTGAAACAAAATACTCAGTTTTGCTGGGTAGGTGACCCTTGGGTTCATTCCCAGTTCTTTTGCCCTCTGGAATATCATATTCCATGCCCTTCGATCCCTCAGTGTAGAAGCTGCCAGGTCCTGGGCTATTCTGATTGTGTTTCCACAATATTGAAATTGTTTCTTCCTGGTTGCTTGTAGTATTTTCTCCTTGATCTGGGGATTCTGGAACCTGGCTATAATATTCCTGGGAATTTTCTTTTTGTGATCTTTTTCAGGAGGTGATCGGTGGATTCTTTGAACCTCTATTTTGCCTTCTGGATCTAAAACATCAGGACAGTTTTCCTTGAGAGTTTCTCGGAGGATGATTTCTAGGTTCTTTCTTTGATCATGGCTTTCAGGTAGTCCAATAATTTTTAAATTGTCTCTCCTGGATCTATTTTCCAGGTCAGTGGTTTTCCCATGAGATATTTCACATTGCCTTTTAATGTTTCATTTGTTTGGATCTGCTTAACAGCATCTTGATTTCTCATAAAGTCATTAGCTTCCATTTGCTCCAGTATAACTCTGAAGGAAGGAATCTCCTCAGTGAACTTTTGAGGTTCTTTTCCCATCTGGCAAATTCGACTTTTTAAGGCATTCTTCTCCTCATTGACCTTTTGGGCCTCCTTTGCCATTTGAGTTATTCTATTTTTTAAGCTGTTGTTTTCCTCAGTCAGGCTGTTGACCCTCATTTCATACTTTTCCTGCATCCTTCTCATTTCTCTTTCCAATTTTTCCTCCACCTCTTTTATTTGATTTTTAAAGTCCTTCTTAAGGTCCTCTATGGCCTGCAACCCACTCATGTTTTCCCCTGGGGCTTTTGGAGCAGGACTTCTGACCTCACAGTCCTATTCCCCGCTGTATACCCCCAAAATAGGAGTCTAGGGTTGCATTTTTCTGTTTCCGTTGCCTTGGCATGTTGCCACTTAATTACTTGACTTTTGGGCTTGTTGCCACACTATGGCTTTAAGGCTAGATAGAGGAATTTTTGTCCCGAACGTGTGGGGGGCAACTTCTGTTTCTGGAAAGCTGTAAACCCACCCAAGACTTCCACGCTAGATCACAATCCAGATCCAGGGAGGTTAAAGAATAGTGATTACCCCTCAAGACTGATGGCTGGATCTCCCTACAATTAATTCGCAGGCCAGGAGCTGGAGCCGCCTCTGAAAACTACAAAATGTCATGTCTCCTCAGTGGCTTCTAGCCCCCAGGGGAGGGAGCCGATGCATTCCCTAAATACAGGTCCCAAAGTCCATAAGACACTAACCTCTTACTTTGTCCTAGGCATGTGATAATTCTGGAGTCGCCACAGCTCCTGGTGTTCTGGGGTTCCTCCAGCCAGTTGCTGGCCCTGCTGCCCTGGGGCTAAAACCTTGGCTTACACAGGCCTGGGCTTGGCTGGACTCCTTCGCTCTGCGTGCTGAGCACTGCCAGGTCCCAGACTAGCTGTGCTGGTCCTTCCTGCAGGGCTGCTGGGCTGTCCTCAGCGGGAGGTTAGCTTCTCTGTGTCATTCTGTGGTTGCTGGGGCTCCAGAAGTTGTTCAGAGTCCCCTTTTACAAAATTTAGGGGGAATCTGGGGCAGAGAGGCATAGACGAGCTGTTTCTACTCCGCCATCTTGGCTCCGCCCCACTAGAGGGCATTTTATAATAATTTTATAGTGCTCTCTAATTCTTATTTGGTCCTAAACTCTTCCCCTCTCCACAAATCTGTCAGGTAAACTATTCCTTGATTTCCCAGATTGCTTACAGTATGATCCTTTATACGTAGATCATGGACCCATTTAGACTTGATTTTGATATATGGTATTAGGTGATTGCCTATGCCCAGTTTCTGCCATACTGTATTCCAGTTTTCCCAGCAGTTTTTGTCAAATAGTGCATTCTTATCCCCAAAACTGAGGTCTTTGGGTTTATCGAACAATAGATTACCATATCCATCAACTACTACGTCTCCTGCATCCAATCTATTCCATTGATCCACTATTCTACTCCTCTGCTAGTACCAAGCAGTTTTGATGACTGCTGTTGTATAATACAGATTAAAATCTGGTATAACTAGTTCACCTACCCTAGGATTTCTTTTTTTTTTAAACAAATGCTTTATTAACTTCTGTTTTACATCATTCATTTCTGCCAGATTTTGAGTTACAATCATTTCCCCCCCCCATTATTCCCCTACCCAACCTCCCTAAATAGCAGTCCCACAAGATATCGCTTCCTCCAATCTGCTCTCTAACATACCTTCTCCCATACCCCCATCGACTTTTCCATAAGAGGAAGATGAATCTTTGTGTCCCAATTCCTGCACATCTTATCTCCCAATTATAGGCAAAAGAGTATTAATAATAGTATTTATATATATATATTTGAAACATTTAATGTTACGACCTCGAATTTCAGATCCATTTCCTTCCTCCCTTGTCACCCATTCCTTCTTGGGAGATAAGTAATTCAGTATATATTGTACATGTCTAGCTATGCAAAACATTATCATGGTAGATATATTGTACAAGGCTGCTTATAATTCCCTCCCACTCATCCCACCCCCCACTTGGTCCATTCCCTACATGATCCTGTCCCTCTTCTATAGTGGGTACTTCCAACCTCCCCTCACCCCAAGGATGCCCTCCCTTCCATCATCCCTCCTCTCATCCCCCTTCCCCCTATCCTGCTGCAGGTTGAGATATTCCAATTAGTATGTATGTCCTTTTCTCCCTGAAGCAAATTCAATGTGAATGTGGTTTTGCCTTTTTAGCCTTCCTTATTCTCCCCCTCCTTTGCACCCACTTCCCCTACATGAGATAATTTACCCTACCATGTCTCTCCCCATCTCCTCTTGCCACTTTCCTCTCTCACCTCATAATTTCATCCCTTGAGTATTCTCCCTTCCCAACAAATTCAACCTATGCCTCTATCCATATATAACTGTAACCATATACACACACATTCACATATGTATTCATATGACCACACCCCCTTCTTCCATTATTTTCATAGTGAGAAAGATATCATCAGTCACAGATATTGCTTTTCCATATAGGGATGTAAAGAGTTCAACTTTGATAAGTTCCTTTTGATTTCTTTTCCCTGATTACCTTCTCAGGCATCTCTTACTTCTTGCGTCTGGGTGTCAAATTTTCTATTCAACTCTGGTTTTTTCCTCAAGAATGCTTGAAAGTCCTCTATTCCACTGAATGACCATATTTTCCCCTGAAACAAAATACTCAGTTTTGCTGGGTAGGTGACCCTTAGGTTCATTCCCAGTTCTTTTGCCCTCTGGAATATCATATTCCATGCCCTTCAATCCCTCAGTGTAGAAGCTGCCAGGTCCTGGGCTATTCTGATTGTTTCCACAATATTGAAATTGTTTCTTCCTGGCCGCTTGTAGTATTTTCTCCTTGATCTGGGGATTCTGGAACCTGGTTATAATATTTCTGGGAGTTTTCTTTTTGGGATCTTTTTCAGGAGGTGATCGGTGGATTCTTTCAACCTCTATTTTGCCCTCTGGATCTAAAACATCAGGGCAGTCTTCCTTGAGAATTTCTTGAAGGGTGATTTCTAGGTTCTTTCCTTGATCATGGCTTTCAGGTAGTCCAATAATTTTTAAATTGTCTCTCCTGGATCTATTCTCCAGGTCAGTGGTTTTCCCATGAGATATTTCACATTGCCTTCTAATCTTTCATTTGTTTGGATCTGCTTAACAGCATCTTGATTTCTCATAAAGTCACTAGCTTCCATTTGCTCCAGTCTAACTCTGAAGGAATGAATCTCCTCAGTGAACTTTTGAGATTCTTTTTCCATCTGGCAAATTCGACTTTTTAAGGCATTCTTCTCCTCATTGCCCTTTTGGGCTCCTTTGCCATTTGAGTTAGTCTATTTTTTAAGGTGTTGTTTTCCTCAGTCAGGCTGTTGACCCTCATTTCATACTTTTCCTGCATCCTTCTCATTTCTCTTTCCAATTTTTCCTCCACTTCTCTTATTTGATTTTTTAAAGTCCTTCTTAAGGTCCTCTATGGCCTGCAACCCGCTCATGTTTTCCCCTGGGGCTTTTGGAGTAGGACTTTTGACCTCACAGTCCTTTTCCCACTCTATGCCCCCAAAATAGGAGTCTAAGGTTGCATTTTTCTGTTTCCTTTGCCTTGGCATGTTGCCACTTAATTGCTTGACTTTTGGGCTTGTTGCCACACTATGGCTTTAAGGCCAGCTAGAGGAATTTTCTTCCTGAACGTGTGGGGGGCAACTTCCGTTTCTGGTAAGCTGTAAACCCACCCACAACTTCCACCCTAGATCACAATCCAGATCCAGGGAGGTTAAAGCAATAGCGATTACCCCCCCAAGACTGATCACTGGATCTCCCCACGATTTGTAGGCTGGGAGCCGGAAATGCCTATGAAAACTACAAAATGGCGTTTGTCCTCAGCGGCTTCTAGCCCCCAGGGGAGGGAGTTGACGCATTCCCCAAATACAGGTCCCAAAGTCCATAGGACACTAACCTCTTACTTTGTCCTAGGCATGTCTATGTTGATAATTCTGGAGTTGCCACAGCTCCTGGTGTTCTGGGGTTCTTCCAGCTGGCTGCTGGCCCTGCCGCCCTGGGGCTAAAACCTCGGCTCACGCGGACCTGGGCTCGGCTGGGCTGGGCTCCTGCGCTCTGCTCGTTGCTGGCTCCCAGACCTCTGCACTGGTCCTTCCTGCAGGGCCGCTGGGCTGTCCTCAGTGGGAGGTTAGCTTCTCTGTGTCGTTCTGTGGGTCCCGGGGCTCCAGAAGTTGTTCAGAGTCCTTTTTTACATAGTTTGTGGGGAATCTGGGGGCAGAGAGGCTTGGAGGAGCTGTTTCTACTCCGCCATCTTGGCTCCACCTACCCTAGGATTTCTTTTCACTAATTCCCTTGATATTCTAGACCATTTGTTTTTCCAAATAAATTTTGTTATTATTTTTTCTAACTCTAAAAAGTAATTTATTTTCTAAATGTATTGGTATGGCACTAAATATTTAATTTAGTTTGGGTAAAATTGTCATTTTTATTATATTAACTAGACCCAGCCATGAGCAATTGATATTTTTCCAATTAGTTAGCTGTGATTTTATTTGTGTGAGGAGTGTTTTATAGTTGTGATGATACAGATTCTGGGTTTGTTTTGGTAGGTAGATTCCCAAATATTTTGTAATGTCTACAGTGACTTTATATGGGATTTCTCTTTCTATCTCTTGCTGTTGAGTTTCATTAGAGATGTACAGTAATGCCGAGGATCTATGTGGGTTTATTTTATATCCTGCAATTTTGCCAAATTTATTTATTGTCTCAAGTAGTTTTGTGCTTGATACTCTATGGTTCTCTAAGTATATCATCCTATCATCTGCAAAGAATGATAGCTTGGTCTCTTCTTTGCCTAATTTGATACATTTGATTTTTTTTTTCTTCTCTAATGGCTACTGCTAATATTTCTAGTACAAGCTTGAATAAGAGGGGTGATAGTGGCCACCCTTGATTCACTCCTGATCTTATTGGAAAAGCTTCTAGTTTATCCCCATTGTATATAATACTTGCTAATGGTTTTAAATAGATGTATTTTAAGGAATGCTCCATTTATTACTATACTTTCTACTGTTTTTAAAAGGAATGGATGTTGTACTTTTCAAAAGTGTTTTCTGCATCTATTGACATAATCATGTGCTTTCTGCTAGTTTTATTATTGATATGCTCATTTATACTGATGGTTTTCCTAATATTAAACCATCCTTGCATTCCTGGAATAAATCATACCTGATCAAAGTGTATCAGTTTTATGATAAGTTTTTGGAGACTTTTGACTAATATTTTATTTATAATTTTTTGCATGTAAATTCATGAGGGAAATTGGTCTAAAATTTTCTTTCTCTGTTTTATCTCTTCTTTATTTAGGAATCAGTACCATATTTGTGTCATAGAAATAATTTGGTAGGACTCCTTCTTCACTAATTTTCCCAAATACTTTGTAGAGTATTGGAATCAATCGTTCCTTAAATGTTTGATAGAATTCACTAGTAAACCCTTTTGGCCCTGGAGATTTTTTCCTAGGGAGTTCATTGATGTCTTGTTTGATTTCTTTTTCTGAGATGGAATTATTTAGGTAATTCACTTCCTCTTCAGTTAATCTGGGCAACTTGTAATTTTGTAAATATTCATTCATTTGACTAAGATTGTCATATTTATGTGCATACACATACAATTGAGAAAAATAATTCCTCATTATTTTTTTTATTTCCTCTTCATTGGAGGTAGATTCACTCTTTTCATTTTTGATATTAATAATTTGGTTTTCTTCTTTCTTTTTTATCATATTGACTAAGGGTCAATCAATTTTATTTTTTTTCATAAAACCAGCTCTTAGTTTTATTTATTAATTCAATAGTTTTCTTAATTTCAATTTTCTTAATCTCTCCTTTGGTTTTCAATATTTTTAATTTAATACTAAATTGGGGATTTTCAATTTGTTCTTTTTCTAGCTTTTTCAATTGCATGTCCAATTCATTGATCTCCCTTCTCTCTGCTTTAATTAAGTATGTACACAGAGATATAAAACTTCCCCTAAGAACTGCCTTTATTGCATCCCACAAATTTTTGTATGTTGTCTCATTATTGTCATTCTATTGAATGAAATTATTGATGGTTCCTATAGTTCCTTGTTTGACCCATCCATTCTTTAGGATTGAATTGTTTAATTTCCAATGAGTTTTTAGTCTGTATTTTCATGGGCCTTTACTGCATATAATTTTTATTGCATCATGATCTGAGAATGATGCATTTAATATTTCTGCCTTTCTGCACTGGATTGTGAGGTTTTATGCCCTAGTACGTGGTCTATTTTTGAGTACTATGCACTGCTGAGAAGAACGTAAATTCCTTTTTATCCTCATTCAGTTTTCTCCAGAGATCCATCATATCTAGTCTCTCTAAGATTCTATTCACCTCCTTAACTTCTTTCTTTTTTATTTTGAGGTTAGATTCATCGAGTTCAGAAAGGGGGAGATTAAGGTCCTCCACTAGTATAGTTTTGCTATCTATTTCTTCCGCTAATCCTTTTAACTGCTCTTCTAGGAATTTGGATGCTATACCACTTGGTGCATATGTATTAAGTAATGATATTGCTTCATTCTCGATGGTGGCTTTTAGCAGTATATAGTTTCCTTCCTTATCTCTTTTAATTAGATATATTTTTGCTTTTTCTTTATCTGAGATAAGTATCGCTACACCTGTATTTTTTTTTTTTTATTTTAGCTGAGGCATAATAAATTTTACTCCAACCTTTTACCTTTACCCTGTGGAAATCTCTTTGTTTCAAATGTGTTTCTTGTAGATAGCATATTGTAGGATTCTGGTTTTTAATCCATTCTGCTATCTGGTCTGTTTTATGGGAGAGTTCATCCCATTCACATTCATAGTAATGATGACTATCTGTCTCTTCCCCTCCATCCTATTCCCTCCTCTGTTTATGTTTTTGTTTCTTCCTTCTCCCTCCCCCTCTTTGAAGTTTTCCCTTTTGACTGCCCCCTCCCTCAGTGTTCCCACCCAGTGACCCCCCCTTCTTAACCTACCGTCTCCCCTTACTACTATTTCCCTCCCCTCTAACCCCGCTTTAGTCTCCTCCTTTTCATCCCCCCCCCTTACCCTTCCACTATCTATAGGACACAATGTTTTTTTTTTTTACTTATCCGAGTAAGTTACTCCCCATTTGACTCTAAAGCAATGAGAGTAAATTTCAAACAGTACTCCTCTCCCTCCCTCCTTTTCCTTTATTTAATGAATTTATGTGTCTATTCACATTAGCATCTGTAACTTCACTGATTAAGTTGATCACTCTTTGAACTAGAACCAGTGGGAGTACTGTTTAAATGATGTTCCATTCCCTCTTTCTTTCCCCTCTTCTGTAGTGTGTTTTGATGCCTCTTCAAATGGCATATTTTACCTTTTCCTATCTCATCTTTGCCTTTTCCCCATTACAGTCCCTATGATCCCCTTAACAGTTTTTTTTTTTTTTAATTCTTTAGGTTAGTGCATTCATAGCCAGACCCTCTATCTAGGTATAACGCTTTTGAAGGTCATGATAATCATAAAAATTTCAATATTTACAGTGATCAACTCCACATATAGGTATGTGAACATTTGGCTCTTGTTGTATCCCAAATAATGAGCATGAGTGTATGAGTGTGGGTGTGCACATGTACGTATCTTTGAGTCTGTGTTTTCCTTATTTACCTTTTTATGTCTTTCTTGAGTCTTTTATTTGGAGATCAAATTTTCCATTGAGCACTGTCCTTTTCATTAGGAAAGATTGGAAGTCCCTTATTTCATTAAACAGACATCTCCTTGCCTGAAAGGTTACGCCCAGTTTTAATGGGTAGTTAATCCATGGTTGTAGTCCTAGTTCTCCTGCCCTATGAAATATCAAATTCCAGTCCCTCCTCTCTTTTAATTTAGAAGCTGCTAGCTCCTGTGTGATCCTAACTGTAGTTCCTCGATATTTGAATTGTTTCTTTTTGGCTGCTTGTAGAATTTTTTCTTTAATCTTGTAATTCTGGAATTTGTCTACTATATTTCTTGGAGTCTCAGAGCCAAGATGGCAGAGTAGAAACAGCATGTCCCAAGATCTCTCCCCCCAGATTACCTCCAAATTATGTAAAAGTGGACTCTGAACAACTTCTGGAGCCCCAGCACCCAAAGGACGACACAGAGAAACTAACCTCCTGCTGAGGACAGTCCAGCAGCCCTGCAGGAAGGGCCAGCACAGCACTCTGGGAGCTGACAGTGCAGAGCCTCGGAGAGCTGAGCCCAGGTCTGCCTGAGCCACAGTTTTAGCCCTAGGCCAGCCGGGCCAATAGCAGGCTGGAGGGACCCGAGGACACCAGCAGCTATGGGGATTCCAGAATGGTCAACCCAGACATGGCTAGGAAAAAAGTGAGAGGTTAATGCCCTATGGACTTTGGGACCAGTATTTGGGGAATGGGTCGGCTTTCAACCCTGATGGCTGAAAGCTGCTGAGGAAACATGCCATTTTTCAGTTTTTAGTGGTGGCTCCAGCTCCTGGCCTGTGAACTGTAGGGAGGTCCAATGATCAATCTTGGGGGTAATCGCTCTTGCTTTAACCTCCCTGGGTCTGGATTGTGGTCTGTGGGGAGGGAGGTTGTGGGGCGTGTTTCCAGCTTGCCAGAAATGAAAGTTGTCACCCCACACATTTGGGATGAAGCTCCCCTGTCTGGTGGCAGAGTTCTACTGTGGCAACAAGCCCAAAAGTCAAGTAATTAAGTGGAAACATGCCAAAGCAAAGGAAACAAAATAAACAGAAAAATTAAACATTAGACTCCTATTTTCGGGGCAAAGAGGATAGAAGTATGGAACAGTCAGAAAAATGTGAGGTCAGAAATCCTGCTCCAAAAGCCCCAAAGGAAAATATGAGCGGTTTACAGGCCATAGAGGACCTTAAGAGGAACTTTAATAATCAAATAAGAGAAGTGGAGGAAAAACTGGGAAGAGAAATGAGAAGGATGCAGGAAAAGTATGAAATGAGGGTCAACAGCCTGACTGAGGAAAACAACACCTTAAAAAATAGACTGACTCAAATGGCAAAGGAGGCCCAAGAGGGCAATGAGAAGAAGAATGCCTTAAAAAGCCTAATTTGTCAGACGTAAAATGAATCTCAAAAGCTCACTGAGGAGATTCATTCCTTTAGAGTTAGACTGGAGCAAATGGAAGCTAGTGACTTTATAAGTAATCAAGATGCTGTTAAGCAAATCCAAACAAATGAAAGAATAGAAGGCAGAGGGCAAAAGACCTGGGATTAAAAGCAAGAATCACCTACCCAGCAAAACGGAGTATTTTGTTTCAGGGGAAAATATGGTCATGTGGAATAGAGGACTTTTAAGGATTTTTAAGGAAAAAACCAGAGTTGAATAGAAAATTTGACATCCAGACACAAGAAGTAAGAGATGCCTGAGAAGGTAAACAGGGAAAAGAAATCAAAAGGAACTTATCAAAGTTAACCTATTTACATTCCTACATGGAACAACAATAACTGTGACTGATGAGACTTTTCTCCATATGTAAATAATGGAAGAAGGGTATATGGTGACATGAATACATATGTGAATGTGGAATATATGTTTATAGTTATACGTGGACAGAGGGCATAGGTTGAATTTGTTGGGAAGGGATGATACCCAAGGGGTGAAATTATGAGGTGAGATAGGGAAGTGGCAAGAGGAGATGGGGAGAGACAGGGTAGGGTAAACTATCTTATGTAGAAGTAGCAAGGGGTAGTGGCTGCAGAGGAGGGGAAGAATAGGAAGGCAAAAAGGCAAAACCACATTCTCATTGAATTTGGTACAGGGAGAGAATGACATACATACTAAATGGGATATCTCAACCTGCAGCAAAATAGGGGGAAGGGGATTGAGAGGAGGGATGACAGATGCAAGGGCATTCTTGGGGGGGCGGGAGGGTTGGAATTACCCACTATAGAATAGGGACAGGATCAAGGTGGGAGAGAATTATAAGCAGCTTTGTACAATATATCTACTATGGTAACGTTTTGCATAGCTAGACATGTACAACATATACTGAATTACTTATCTCCCCAGAGGGAATGGGTGACAAGGGAGGAAGGGAATGGATCTGAAATTTGAGGTCTTAAAATTATATGTTTCAAATATATATAAATACCATTATTAATTATCTTTTGCATATAACTGGGAGATAAGATGTACAGGCATCGGGGCACCTAGATTCAACTTGCTTTAGTGGAAAAGTTGAATGGGCTAAGGGAGAAGATATGGGAGACAGCAGGTTGGAGGAAGCGATATCTTGTGGGACTGCTATTCTGGAAGTGTCGGTAGGGGAACAACGGGGAAAAAATTGTAACTCAAAATCTGGTGGCAATGAATGATGTAAAACAGGAGTTAATAAAGCATTTGTTTAAATAAAAAAAAGAAATATGAAATTCCATTCCCTCTGATCTTTTAATGTAGAAGCTGTTAGGTCCTGTGTGATCCTAACAGTAATTCCTTGATATTTGAATTATTTCTTTTTGGCTGCTTGTAGAATTTTTCTTTAATCTTGTAATTCTGAATTGTGGCTACTATATTTCTTAGAGTTTTCAATTTGGGATCTCTTTCACAAGGAGTCCGGTGAATTCTTTCGATAACTATTTTATCTTCTGATTCTGGACCTCAGGACAGTTTTCTTTGACAATCTCTTGAAGGATGTTTTCTAGGCTGCTTTTATAATCATGGCTTTCTGGTAGACCAATTATTCTTAATGTGTCTCTCCTCGATCTGTTCTCTAGGTCAGTTCTTTTTCCAGTGAGATCTTTTACATTTCCTTCCAATTTTTCAATCGTCTTCTTTTGTTTGATTGACTCTTGTTGCATCATAGAGTCCTGAGTTTCAATTTGATTGAATCTAATTTTTAGTGAATTATGGTCTTCAGTTAATTTTTGAAGGTCCTTTTTTAGGGAAGAATTTTCTCCAATTACTTCACTAATTTTACTTTTTAAAGATTTGTTTTCTTCACTGAGACTTTTTTTTTTCCAAATTGGTTACTGCCTCCCTGATTTGGTCTTTAAATTTTTTTCTTGAACTCCTGCAGGAATGCTATTTGGGTTTGAGACCAGTTCATGTTTCCTTCTGTGGTCTCAGGTGTGGGTAGAGAGTCTATATTGTCCTGTGTATTTGGTTGTTCTTGCCCTACATAGCAGGCTCCAATAGACTTTCTTGCTTTCCCTTTCTCCTTCTCAGCTTCCTTACTTCCCATTGTTATTTCCTAATTCTTAATTTCACAGGCTTTGAGGTAAGGGCCTGGTTGTTGACTTTGAGTGCTGTAGCCTCCTAGCTAAGGCAGGAATGTCACAAAGGAGGGTAGATGCACATGAGAAGACTGTGGAGGTGAATTGATTTCTGCCTGCATACCCCTGGGACATAAGCAGGCTTTTGTTGGTGAGGTGAGGTGGGACTTGTTGGGACCCCTCCCTCTCTTCTCTTCAGACTGCTGGTTTTCTCAGTTACACCCCTTCTTGGAGACTCCCAAGCCTGAGGCTATTTCCATTAACTTGGGATTTCAATCTGGGTGGGAGACTTATCATTGGGTTTTCTACTTCATGAGGGAGGGGTGGAAGGATCAGAGTGAGTAGAATTTATTTTGCCATTCTAGCTCCTGTATTATACAAGCAGGTATTTTCTAATCATCCAGGCTGGGGGCAGGTCCCTGCAGGAGAAGCTGCTCTCTCCACTGGAAGCCCGACTCTCCTACCTGGCTCCAATGTTTCCTCATGTCCCCTTGTGAGATGAAGGCAAAATGACTGTAATTGGTCCTTGATAAGTCTGCAGGCTGGGGCTTCTCCTCTCTCTGGTGCAGTCTGCTTGTCTGCACTTATTTGTTTATATCCAAATATGTATATAATACTACTCTCTCTTATATATATATATATGTACATATACAAATATTCATCTAAGACTATTATACTTATTTCTCTGCTGTTTCTCTGAGGGTAATAACTTCTTTCTTTATAAGTCTAAGACTTTTCATTCTTTCTGATATTTTAGAATGAGAGGGCAAAATAGAGGTGGAAAGAATCCACCAATCACCTCCTAAAAAAGATTCCAAAAAGAAACCTCCTAGGAATATTATAGCCAGGTTCCAGAGTTCTACCAACCTGTCATGACAGTAATATTCCAAGCTAATATTATCTAGTCATTTTAAATAGTCAAAACAATATTTATTAATATGGATGACATATGGTATTGTTTCCCTATTTTTCTCTTTTGATTAAATCTATTTGAGCTTTACCAGTGTATGAGATCATAATTACAACTCTTGGTATTTACCCAAATTAATTTAACTTCTTATCTTTGTTTTAATTATATGGTTATGTGTATCTCTTACTTCCTATCTCTCCTGATTCCTCTACTTTTCTTCTACATGCTACCTTGTTCTTTAGTTTCTTATTCTACCCCACCCTCTAGTTCTTCCCTTCCCATTAAATTAAACATCCTTCTTTTTCCCCTTTTTCCCATCCCTTTATCCTCAGCTCTAAAAATTCCCTATCCCCTTAGCCTTTTATTTCTCTACATATTGAGAATACCACACACACAGACACACACACACACACAGACACACACACACACAAACGCACACTCACAATCCAGAAAGTCTGACAATTTATTAAATGCCTTCTTTCATTCAGGATTATGCTTAATTTTGCTTGACTTGATATTTTCAACCACCATCTTTGGTACAATTTTTAGCCACAAGTGCAATTCTCTTGCATATCTATCTATCTATCTATCTATCTATCTATCTATCTATCTATCCATCTATATATATATATATATATATATATATATATATATATTATCTATTTCTATATTTTTCTCTGTCTCCATATCTATTGATATCTATTTCTATAAGTATCTATCTATCTATCTATCCATCCATCCATCCATCTGTGTCTATATATTGATATATCTATAAACATATATGCACACATCTATGTACATACATACATCTATGCACACATCTATGTACATACATAGATATATACATATGTAAACATATACTTATATATGTTCTTTAATTATTTCTTGTATCATTGCATCAGTATTTTTAATTTTGATTATATCTTTCAGGTAGTATAACTATCTTCTTGATCAGTTCTCCAAAGTAGTTGTTTTTCCTTTCAGATGTTCCATATTCTCTTCTATTTTTTAAATTCTTCATACTTTGGCTTTGTTATTTCTTTGTTTCATTACTTCTTTGGATTCCCTTCACCCTATTCAAATTTTCACGGAGTGAATTTCTTCCTTAACGTTCTGAATCACTTAATCTAGTTGTTTGACATTCTTTAAAGTATTCTTGTTTATTGTTGGATTGTTCTTGTATATTTATTTATTTATTTCTCAATCTCTCTCATTTAATTTTAGAGTCTTATTTTAAGTCCTTGTTTTAATTATTTTTGGGTAGGTGAAAATTTAATGTTTCTCTTTGTGGTAGGAGATGCTCTCCCCTCCCCAGTATCCTTCACTGAAGAAAAAATTCTAGTCTTTATTCCCATAATAATTTTATGTGGTTCTATTCTTTCTTGCCTCATCATTTTGTTATTAATTCACAGCATTTTTTTTAAATTGCCTCTATTCCCATAATGTGGGGAGTGTTCCTCTGGCTTTAGATCTTCTTTCAGTTCTCCTTTCCAACCTGGAACCAAACCCAAGAACTCTACCATCTTGTAAGTGCCCACAGCCAATTTAATCTGTGCCCCACTTCTTCTGTACTCACTGGACATTTGCTCCTTCTGCTATTCCAATATTTGTTCTGGGAAGGGAGATATACTTTATGACTTTTTGGAGGTGAATATGGGAAAGAGACAATAATTTATGGCCTATTTTGCTATTTTGCTTTGCCAAAGTATTTTTTATGTTATTACAATTTTTGGCACTATATCAAGGTTTCAAAGTTTGGCATGGCTTACCTCCTTCAGTACAATGACTGTTGGCATGGATTTTACATCTAAAGTACTAGTAATAAATAAATTAATCATTATTTAAGGTCTAAAAATTATAAAAAATCATTTTTCTACCACTATGACACCATTACTGTACAAGCAGACACAGAACAAATGGCAATTAAAATTGCCTTTGCTTCATGAATTTTAATGGCCAAGAAATTTAACACTAATTGTTCAGTCTACTGGTCACAAGCCTCTCTGTGTTCATGTAGGCCAGTCTGCATAATATAAACTTGGTCTGGTAATAGAGTTATATTTGAATGCTTCCAAGTAGAACCTTCACTATCTTATAACCTACTTGCACAAAATTTAAGAGTTCATCAGTGCTACAGTAAGAAAAATAAAGCTGCAGCTCTGTGGAAGAATGGTTTATCATCATTCCTCAGGATGTAAAGATCGGAATTAGCAGCATAATTTTTTTATTATATTCCTAGAATTCAATTCCTATTGAATTACTAGGAATTCCTAAATTACTATTTATTGTAGGAATAAAATTCCTACAAATTTTATTGTAGGAATGAAATTCCTACAAATTTTATTGTAGGAATGAAATTCCTACAAATTTTTTTGTAGGAATGAAATTCCTACAACTTTTATTGTAGGAATGAAATTCCTACAAAATTTATTGTAGGAATGAAATTCCTACAAACTTTATAGTATCTTATTATACAATAAAAATACAATGTAATTATATTCCTGGGAAAATAATTCATGGAATAATTGGTTATCATATATTTTATTATTAATAATACATTTTTGCAAAAGTACCACATTAAAGATAATTTTGACTCATTCACCAACAATAATTTTGGAGGATCAGGAGGTAGAAAAAATAGATGAGAACCTTGATAAGATCCTCCAAATTAAGTAAACATATGTCTTTATGCATTTTAAATTTATTGATAAGGTGGTGAAAGGAGAGAATAGGGATAAATTCATATGAACAACTAGTTGATGAATAAAGATTGAGAGAAGTTCAAGTATTGAGCCTATACAGACAATTTTTCTTCCTTTAAAAATGCTTCTTTTTAGTAAAGAATTGGTAGAAACTGGACATGACAATTAAAACCATACAGTGATATAGATTGCATTTTAATAACAGGTAAAGATTTTTAATTGATATAGTAGTTATTTTGGAGTTAGTTATATGTTTAAGTCAGAGCATTAGAATCAGGAAAAAAAGAGAATAACAAAGGGGAAACTATAGCACAAAATTGAAACAATTTAACCCTAGATAATCTCAGGCAAGTAATTGGCGATCTTAAATAGGAATGGATAATAGAAATGGCATTAACAGCCTATTATACTTTTTCATAAAAGTTCAATCAATACAAATTAATAGCTATACAGCAAAATTTTGACCAGAATCCCCCAAGTCTTGACCTCCCCGTGTGTGTATACATGTATGTATGTATGCATGTATGTATATATGTCTGTATATATGTATATGTGTGAATGTGCATGTGTGTAGATATAGATATACAGATAGATTGGTATAGATATAGATATACCCATGCAAACATGAATATATAGATCGATATAGATGTAAATATAGAGATAGAGGTGGACAGGTATAGATAGATAAATAGATAGATAGGTAGATAGATACATACATACATACATGATGACACAAACATGTGTCATCTATCTATTTATCTCCCTTAAAATGACTATCCCTTGTCTCACTTCTTATATAACTAGAATCACTAATCACTTAAGCACTGAATGAGCCTTGCCTTCTGCGAATTGAAAACTTAAAAGCACGAGGTTTCCCACTGCATCCTGGGCCATCTCCAGTGCTCCTGATCTATATCTGGTAACTGGACCCAGATGGTCCTAGAGAAGAAAATAAGGATTGTGACTTTGCATAACCCTTCCTCATTTAAGTCTATCTTAGTTGTCACTCTAAATGTATTTAATGAAGAAAACTGTTTTTTTTTTATTAAGGAAAATGGAATCAACACATATACTCATATCACATTCCCATATTGCTTCAAGAGAAGGGAGAAATAGCAGTAACCACCAAATAGTTGCTAGATTGAATTTTAGTTAGATAAGATATGTACTAACTGTGTCACAATTACAAGGACATTGAAGGAATGGCATAAACTATCCCTGAAGGAAAATAATGTATAGAAATATAACAAAAATATCTTTTGACTTATGAATACTGAAAAAGAAAATAGTGAGAACTGAAAAAAAAAACAAAAACAAAACTACTACTCTACAGCCCTACTCTCACATCAATACAAATCATGATGATGGTAATCTATACAAAAAGCAAAGATATCTAACAATTAATTCCATCTTCACATTTCACAGGTGACTGAACAATTTCAAAAACAGAAGGTCCCACTATGCTTATTAGTTATTAATTCTGAAAACTGTTTTTGATTTGGTTAAATAATGTTAAATGATGTCAGAATAGAAACAACTCTATTCTTAATGTACTAGACTTGTAAAGAAGCACAATTTATTAGTAAATGGTGCTATTTTGATGATGTTATATCTACTTATTTGACACAAATTTATATCCTAGGTTTTCATAATATGATTGATGCTTTAAAATCCATTAAAATCAATATCAAAAGAAAAGTAGAAAATCGGGGAAATCATTTGTGTAGGTAGATTCTTAGGTCTCCTATCTCAAATACATAAAGAATTCAGTCAAATCTGTAATAATATGAGTCATTCTGCAACTGATAGATGATCAAAAGGATATTAACAGGAAGTTTTCCAATGAAGAAATCAAACAAGTCATAATTTCATAAAAATACTCTAAATCATTATTGATTAGATAAAAAAAAACAACCTCAAAGTGTCATTTTACACCCATCAGATTGGATAAAATCATTGAAAGGGAAAGTTACAAATGTTGGAAGGGATATGGGAAAATTAGGACATTAATTTTCTGATAGTGGCACTGTGAACTGATCCTACCATTTAGAGAGCAATCTGGCATTATGCCCCAATAGAGATTAAAGTGCCTATGCCCTTTATCCCAGACATATCACTGCTAGGTCTGATGATGAGGGTGAAAAGATGATTAGTGCGAAAAAGAGGACCTATATGTTTGAAAAATATTTATAGCAGTTCTCTCTGTGGTGCCAAACAACTGGAAATTGTGGGAATGTCCATTAATTGAAGAATGAAGAACAAATTGTAGCATATGATTGTGATAGAATACTACTATGCTGTAAGAAATAATGAGTTCAATGATTTTAGAAAAAATATGGATACACTTACAGGAAATAAAGAAGAGAAAAATTAGCAGAAATAAGAGTACATTCCATACAATTCCTACAATATTGTTTAAAGAACAACTTTGAGTGGCAGTCATTTTGACTTTAATAAATAACCAAATTAACTAAAAGCATGTGAAGAGAGATGCTATCTGCATATAGAGGAAGAACTGAAAAACGGAAGTATATATACTGTGGCCAGTGCAGTTGGTGGGCTAGCGAGCCATGAGAGAGATGGGGTTGTAATCAATAGTCTATTTACTACAGGACCATTTCATACAGAGTCAAAGATGCAAGGAGATGACAGATTTTTTATGCCCCACAAGAGATTATAGACACCCCAAAAGAATGTAGACAAAGTAGAAAGATCCTACCTCAGAGGAATGCAGATATTGTTAAAGAAGCAACCCTTAATGCTATTTACTATTTACCCTTGCTTAAGTTTAGTTATTTATTAGGGTACTATTCTAGGACCAGATCCTGAGGCATAAACAAAAAAGAATACATACCCTCTTGCTTATCTGCCCTGTAACCTTTGAAGGCAACAGTATAGGACAGGGCAGCGAGGTCAAGGGACCCCAAAACATTCCCTTCAAAATACATGCTCTTGCTTTTCTTCCCTGTAGCCTTTCAGACAATAATATATAGGAGGGGAGCATTTCATTGATGAAGCCAATGAGATTTCTGAAAGTTCTCTACATATATATAAAATGATTTTTACATATGTAGACTTATTTGTTTCTTATGAGTCTTCATTATGGTCGGGGAGGAGGGAAAAAATAAAGCTGTATAATAATTTTATAATATATTTAAATATAGCAAGTTGTTGGGGAAGCTAGGTGGCGCAGTGAGTGCCAGCTCTAGAGTCAGGAGGAGTTCAGATCTGGCCTCAGACACATCACACACATACACACACACACACACACACACACACACACACACACACAAACACACACACACACACACAACCTAGCCATCTGGCACTGGGCAAGTTACTTAACCCCAATTATCCTCAAAAAAGCAAAGCAAAAAAAAAAAGTAGCACATTGTACATAATAGTTTTGCAGTTTCAAATGCAATCATCTTTTTTTTTGTTTCTTTTTCTATATTGTGGAAATGCTTATTTCATTTTTATTTTAATTTTCTTCTCTGTACTTTTCAAAATTCACTTCCATGTGTTTTACATTTTCTCTCCATCCCTTCCCTCCTTTCTGCCCAAGACGGCATTCAATGTGATATAAGCTCTACATATACTTTCATATTAAACATATTTTCACATTAGTCGTGTTGTAAAGAAGAATTAGAATGAATGAATGAGAGTATCCTTGTGAAAGAAAATGAAAAGAAACAAACAACAACAACAACAAAAAAGAAAATAGCTTCACTTCTGCATTCAGTCTCCATATATGGATCTTTCTCTAGATACAGATGACATTTCCCAAATAATTTAGATACTAGCATTGCTGAGAAGAGCTAAGTCTGTGAAAGTGAGTCATGGAACAATATGGCTGCTACAGTGTAAAATATTCAACTGCACACAAGTCATCGTCAGTTTATATAAGACTTTCCAAGTTTTTCTTAAGTCTACCTGTTCATTATTACTTAAAGCACAATAGTATTATTCCATTACACTCATATACCACAATTTGGTCAGCTATTCCCCAGTTGATGGGCAATGCCTCAATTTCCAGGTCTTGGACACTCATAAATAAATGAATGAATGAATAAATAAATAAATAAATAATAGATAGATAGATAAATGAATGAATAAATAAATAATCAAACAAACAAACAAATTAATTAATTAATAGATAGATAGATAAACAAACAAATAAATAAATGGATGAATGAATGAATAAATAAATAAACAAACAAATAAGCAAATAAGCAGATAGATAGATAAATAGATAAATACATAGAAGACCTGCTATGAATATATTTGTATATGTGGGTCCTTTTGTCCTTTCTTTCATTTTTGTGATCTCTTTGGGATACAGTCCTAGAAGTGGTATTGCTGGGTCAAAAGATATGTACATAGTATTTTGGGCCTAGTTCTAAATTGCTCTCCAGAATAGTTGGATTAAATCATAGCTCCACAAACAATGAATTAGTGTTTAAAGGAATTGATCACTTTTTTCGTCCACCTCTCTAATTTGAATATTAAAATACTCCTTGAGCTCTTCCAAAAATGCTTTCTGAAGTTGAGACCACTTCATATTTTCTCTTGATATTTCATATGTGGGTGTAGTGTCAATGCTACCCTCTTCTAAATTTAAATTTTCATCTTCTCTATCTCCATAGTAAGAATATATAGTCTTTGCTTTTCTAAGGTGTTTTTATCTCATTGCCTTTTCCCTGTGTTTTAAAGTGGATATATGCTCCTTTGGCCCATGGGTCTCTGTTCCATGTTTCTTGTGCTGTGGACTATGTGCCTGGTTACTGACTTTGTGTGTTGTGGCTTCTGGTTCTGGCAGAAAAAAGATATACAATGTTTTAGCTTATCTGGTGCTGAGCTGGAAGAGGTTGGTGCATGCCAAAGTGAGGTGAGATCTTTCTGCATTCCCCCAGGGTTACACTGAAGCTAATATATGAGGTGTTGGGAGTAGTCTGGCCACTGTAGGTCTCTTCCTCCCCTAGGGCTGCACTAGAGCATTGGTTGGCTCAGCTGCTGGTGGAGGCCCATGCACAATAATGTCTACTGATTCCCCTGAATGTGTGAAGGCAAGCTACATTTGCCAGTTCTACCACTTGGGGGCTCAGGAAGCTGATCCACTGAGGTTGGGCTTATTGATGGTTACTGGGATACCTCCCATTCTGTAATAGTCTTCTTCAGTCACAGCAAATGGGACCTATCCTGCTAATCCTTCTAGTTTCACAAGCCAAAAGATTGCCTTGCCTTGTCTTTCTGCTGCCTCCACTATTCTAGGATATTTCCTGGGTCAATATTCTCTTTGTTTTTCAAGGTCAACAAGAAAGGATGAGAGCAACTTAATGTTTACTCTGTCATCTTTTTTTTTTTAAAGCAGTTGGGGTTAAGTAACTTGCTCGAATTTACACAGCTAGTCATTATTTGTGTGTGGGTGCTCATTTTCTGAGGCCGGATTCGATCTCAGGTCATCCCAACTCCAAGGCCAGTGCTCTTACTCACTGCACCACCTAGCCACCCCTACTCTGTCATCTTAACTCTTGGAATTTTAAATAGGAGACTTTCAGACATTCAATTTGTGTGCTGATAGTCTCAGAGTACCTGTTGCTGCCACCTTTGTCACAGGCCCTACAGAGGACTGCACTTCTCTCTCATTCAATTCTAGCAGGCCCCCCTACTACACTAAAGGGTCTGGGAATCACCACTGCTGCCAGTGATTCAGTCAACTGGGGTCTGCTCTGGCCTTGCTATGGTCAAGTGTGTGCTAGTGTAGCCTTGGTGCTAGGCTGTGCTCCTTTTCCTGTTTGGTGCAACAGATCCTTCCTGTTGATCTTCCAGGTTGTCTTGGGATGGAATTTTACCACACTCTGCTCTTTGTGGATTCTGCCACTCTAAAATCTGTTCAGATTCACTTTTTGGAGGTATTTGAATGAGTTTGTGAGAAATCTCAGGCGAGTCCTTGCTTTCATTCAGTCGTCTTGGTTCCATCCCCATTTATTTTCTTTCATAAGTTCAGAATAAAAAAAAATCAATTACAATAATGTCATTTTTCCCATTGTGTTTCCTTTATATATCCTCTTTTAAAAATCCATTTGCCCTGTAAAGAGTCATTTGCTAGTATCCAAACATCATTCTATAATTTACATTTCAGTATCAAAATTTTAATCACTCCTAGAGAATGTGAGTGGGTATCTTAAGTACCAATGGAAATTGGTTAAAAAAATAAAAAATTGGTTAAAAAATAAAGATTACTGCCATCAGGATTCATCTATCACCATCTTTCCTAAGCCTGTTATGTGGCAGGACAAAAGTAGAAGTTAGAACTTGATATCCTGACTGTTGAATGTCTCCTTGGAGAGAAAAAAAGAACAGAAATTTAGTCAAAACACAAACCTTCCTTCATGATAGCAAAGAAGCAATTTTGCTTAAAGTTCACCTTCAATATGACTGATCAGATTTCCTCAAAACAAAGTGTTGAAATATTTTCCCTGGCAAATATGCTCTGCTGTTGAGATACTCTCCCACAGAGCCATCTGCAGTAGTTTAGTCCATGCCAATGGCTGCTTGGTCACATTTAATATGGCAAGCAAATCTCTCAAGTTCGGCTCATGATTCTCACCCCCACTTCATAAACTTATTTCTAGATTAGCCCATTAAATAAAATAAATTAAAAATCTTCAGAAAGTCTATTTTCCCATGAAGTAAATATATCCTATAACTTTTTCTACATCTTAAATACTTCTTAAATTACCGATATACTCTATTAAGTTTTTACAAGGCAGCTTGGAGTTAAATATACAAGGTCTGAATGGGTCATAATAATGAATCCTCAAAGTAGTTAGATCAGTTGAATGTGGGTTGCGTGTTTCCATTGCACTGGAACCAATTGCTTTATTTTACATGATTGTGACTTCAAATACATGTGACTTATTCCTAGCATCCCTTATTCATAGTAATTGAGAACTAGATGCAATAAAATTATGTGTTTAGGAAAAGTAAATTCAGTAAAAATAAGAAGTAATTTTAATTTTGCATTTCTGTACTAGAAATGCTGGAATGTCCCAGAATGTTTTTGCTTTCTCCATCATTGACCAGAAATAATTTTTTCCACTTTATGTTAAAAGAAGCAAATATAGGTTAAATTTCATTTCAAAGATATGACTGTTATTCTAGAAAATAACATATATTTCTTATATTTTGCAGTTATATTAAACAATACTTAAAAAAAGCTTGTCATGAAATAAATTAATTTGCATAATCTTATGGTGTTTGTTATTACCAAAATTCAGCAATGTTACCAAAAATTGGGATATTCTCCAAAATCAGGGGAATATTTTTTTTGTTAAAGAAATCAAAAAGTTAAAGATGCTATCAGGTTCTATGATATTAGTCAAAGTGACATCCTCTAATTTACAATATTAGTATGGTAGAGCTGGAAATTCATTTAGAGATCAAGTCCAAACTCAATCAGCTACAAATGAAGACACTGAGGTTCAAGGTCAGCTTGAAACTGGTTAATGGACAATAAGCAAATGTTTCTATTTGCTGCAAATGATTCTTGCAGATTTACTTAGATACATTCTATGTCACGATGGTTTAAATGATATAATGCAAGGGTGAATAATATTAATATTTCTAATTACCACTTATTCCCAAAGAACAAGCAGAATATATATTATAAAATATAAATCTTTCTTCTCTACTTTTGTTGATGAAACTATAAATTATCTCTCCTAGAATGATTTTCTATGTCAGTTGTTTTTCTAATGAGATAGTTGACATTTTATTCTATTGTCTTTATTATTTTGCTTTTGTTTTATTGTTACATGATATCTCAGTCTTTAGCTTTCATTTGCTCAATTCTATTCTCCATTTTGATCCTGTCCCTTTTGCAAAGTAGGTGCTTCCAACTTACCTCCCCCCTGACCCTGTCCTCCCTTCCATCATACCCCCTGTCATCCCTACCCCCTTACTCTCCTGTAGAGTGAGATACCCTATTTAGTGTGTATGTCATTCCTTCCCTCTGTCAAATTCAATGAAAATAAGGTTGAATCATTCTCTTTTGCTATCCTGTTCTTCCCCTCCATTGTAACAGTTTTCCATTGCTTCTTCTATATGAGGTAATTTACCCCATTCTGTCCCTCCCCATCTGTTCTCATTATATTCCTCACTTATGTCTTAATTTAACCTTTTCAGTACTATCTCTTCCTATTCAATTGATCCTGTGCCTTCTGCTATGTATGCCTATACACACATATACATACACTGACATATATATTCATATATCCATATACCCTCCTATAGAGAATATATGTATGTAAACACACATATATACATATATGTATATATTTCTATTCCCTTCAACTATTCTCATACTGAGAAAATTTTAATAAGTTACAATTATCATTTTTCGATATAGGAATGTGAATTGTTCAACTTTGATAAGTTCCTATTGATTTCTTTTCCCTTTTTACATTCTCATGCTTTTCTTGCTTCTTGTATCTGAATGTCAAATTTTCTATTCAACTATACTTTTTTTTATTATGAATGCTTGAAAGTCCTCTATTCCATTGAATAACCATATTTTCCACTAAAATATTATACTCAGTTTTGCTGGGTAGTGATTCTCCATTTTAATCCCAGCTACTTGGACCTCTGGAATATCCTATTCCAAGTCCTTTGATCCCACAGCATAGAAGCCATCAGATCCTCTGTTATTCTGATTGTGTTTCCAGAATATTCAAATTATTTCTTACTGGCTACTCCTAATGTTATCTCCTTGATCTTGGAAATCTGGCTATAATATACCTAGGAGTTTTATTTTTGGGATCTTTTTCAAGAGGTGGATTCTTTGAACCTCTATTTTGCTCTCTGCTTCTAAAACCTCAGGGCAATTTTCCTTGAGAGTTTCTTGAAGGATGATTTCTCCATTCTTTTTTTTATCATGGCTTTCAGCCAGTCCAATAATTTTCAAATTATTTTTCCTGGATCAATTTTCCAAGCCATTGGTTTTTCCAATGAATTATTTCACATTTCCTTCTATTTTTTCATTTGTCTGGATCTGTTTAATTGCATCTTGATTTCTCATAATATTTCTCACTATCTTCCATTTGCTCCAATCAAGTTGTGAAGGAGTGATTCTCTTCAGTGAGCTTTTGAAATTATTTTTCCATCTGGCAAATTTGCCTCTTAAAGGAATTCCTCTCTTCATTAGCTTTTTGAGCCTCTTTTGCCATTTGAGTTAGTCTATTTTCAAGCTGTTATTTTCTTCAGTCAAGTTATTGCCTCTCATTTCATAATTTTCTTGCATCATTCTCATTTCTCTTCCCAATTTTTCCTCCACTTCTCTTATTTGGTTTCAAAATCCTTCTTAAGCTCCTCTATGGCCTGTAAGTAGCTAATTATCTTCTTGGAAGCTTCTGATGCAGGAGTCATGACTGCACTATCTTCCTCCTCTTCCATGCTTTCAACTTTGTTGTCCCCAAAATAGGAGTGTAAAGTTGGAATCCTGTACGTGCTTTGCTTCCTTTGCTTGCTCATGTTGTTACTCAGTTATTTGACTTTTTAGCTTTTTGCCACAGTAGAACTCTGCTACCAGAGAGGGGAGCTTTGTCCCCAAATCGCTGGGGTTTTCTCAGCTACTGGAGCTATTATTTGGGTGGCCTCTCTGAAGCCTCCACATGCTCTGGCAAATCGATCACAATTACCAAGACATCCACCCTAGGCAGTGATCCACATCAAAGCAGGTTAAAGAAATAATGATTACCCCTCAGATTGTTCCCTTGGTCACCCTATAGTCTGCAGGACAGGAGCTCTGAAGGAACCACAGAGCATTGGCTGCACAGCCATGGAGCCTCAGTTCCTTCTCACCCCAAGGGCAAAGGACTGACTGCTCTCCCCAAGTTCCTATTCCCACAATGTCTGACCTCTCACTTTGTCTTTGGCATCTATGGGTTGACAATTCTAGAACATGCCAAAGCTGATCATACAAAGTACCTCCCAATGGCAACTGGTTGTGGCCACCCTGAAGCTAAAACCTCAGACTCTCATGGGGCTGGGGTTAGCTCCCAAAGCTCTGTGCTGGCTCTGAGATACAGCCCACAAAGTGAAAGCAAGAAACAAATATCCCATTGAAGCAGCCTGGCAGGCCAATAGAAAGTGTCTATCACACTGGGCTGGGGGATGAGCAGTTTCCACTTGAGTCAGCCAGGGCCATGACATAGCTTGGCCCTGACCAGTGGCACCAGATGGATGGAGTAGAATTCAAGAGACAGAATCATTGGCAGCTGTGGAGGTTTTCAGGTATCTCAGTCTATGAAAACCAAAGAGAAAGTAAAAGGTCAGTAGGGATCTCTATTGAAACAGGGAGACAAAAGGGCATATCTGTCCCCTTGACCCAGGGGCAAGAGGTAGTGGAGGTTTAGCAGCTGCAGGTGCTGCACTGGGGTTCCTCCAGAGCTCCTGGCCCGTAGATCATAACAGGACCAAGCAGCCATTCAGATGGTAATAACTCTTGCTTTGACTTGATTGAATCAGGGTTACAGTCTTGGGTGGTGGCCTTGGGGTGTGTGTCCAGAGCTTGTAGTGGCTATAGAGAGAAAACCTTCCTCATAATTCTGACAACTGTGAAAACCCCAGGGATTTGAGACATAGACCTCTCCACTCTGGAATGTAGCAGCAAGCACCCCAACATCCCCAGGGTGCCTGCCAACACAGATTTGCTTTTCTAAAGGAAAGCAACTCAAAATGGGTTAACAACTTACTTTAATCAATCAGATATATATTTTTGCTTTTCTAAAGGAAAGCAACTCAGAATGGGTTAACAACTTACTTTAATCAATCAGATATATATCATTTACCTAGTTCAGGGGGAAAAGTTCAGAACCCCGAACTTCAAATTATACAGAAAGAACTTACAAGACAGAGAAACAAACAGATCAAGCAGACAGGCTTCCAAACTGTCCAACCATTAGATCAATAAAAAAAATCACAGTTACCAGAAAGGGAAGTATCAACATCTGGGTTTTCAAAGCTGGGGGGGCGGCTCTCAATGACTGCCCAGAGTCTCATCTGGTCAAATCACCCAACACTTCTCAAAGTGAGCCCCAAAGCAAATCCTCACATTAGGGATTATATAGCCTTCTCCCGGGTCAGAGAATGTAACCACCCTCTTGACCCACTGCCCAATCACACAGCATCAAGATGTAGGCATTCCTGAAAAGCAAGCCTCCTGCCACAGGCTCCATTTGACCACATTCAGCCTATTAGGAGGCAGAAAATACTTTCAAATCTAAGAAAGTTCTCAGAGTCCCTTAAGCCTATCAAAGGGCCTAGGGGCAGGGAAGATTTTTAAATTTGCATTTCCATTACATGGAAGCAGAGTTCTTTTGTGGCAAAGAGCTCAAAAGTCAAGAAGTTGGCAAGATGAGCAAGCAGAGGAAGCAAAATCAGATGAGATAATTCTTTTTTTTTTTTTTGGATACAAAAATGAATCAAACATGGATCAAGAAGAAGACAGTAAAGTCAAAACTCTTTAATCAAAATTTTCCAAAAAAATAAGCACTGGCTACAGGCTATGGAGGAGGTCAAGAAGGATTTGAAAATCAAGTAAGTGAAGTGGAAGAAAAACTAGGAAGAGAAATAAGAATGATGCAAGACAATCATAAATAGCAAGTCAACTTCCTACTAAAGGAGACCCAAAGTACTGAAGAAAATAACTCCTTAAAAATAGACTAACTTAAATGGCAAAAGAGACCCAAAATGGTCAATGATGAGAAGAATCCCTTAAAAGTCAAATTAGCCAGATGGAAAAGGAATTTCAAAAACTCACAGAAGATGATAATTCATTCAAAATTAGATTAGAGCAAATGGGATATAATGACTTTATGAGAAATGAAGATACTATAAAACATATCCAAACAAATGAAAAAAAAAATAAAAGGCAATATGGAAATTTTCAGTGGAAAAACCACTGACCAAAAAATAGATGCAGGAGACATAATTTAAACATTATTGGACTACCTGAAAGCTAGGATCTAAAAAAGAGCAGGGAAATCATTCTTCAAGAAATTCTCAAGGAAAATTGCCCTTATATTTTAGAACCAGAGGATAAAATAGAAATTGAAATAGTCCACTGACCACCTCTGAAAAAACTCCCAAAAAGAGAAATCCTAAGAACATCATAAACAAATTCCAGAATTTCCAGGTCTAGGAGAAAATATTAAAAGTGGTCAGGAGGAATCAATTTGCATATTGTGGAAACACAATCAGGATTACACAAGTTCTACCACATTCTACATAAGGGATAGAAGGGCTTGGAATGGGATATTCCAGAGGTCAATGGAGCTAAGTTTAAAACCAAGAATCACCAGCCCAACACAACTGAATATAATGCTTCAGGCAAAAATATAGTCATTGAATGAAATAGAGGACTTTCAAGTATTCTTCTTTTATTATAGTTGATATTTTTTAAAATTTTATTCATTTTGAACTTAAATACAAAAAGACAAAAAAAGGAACTTTCCATGTACACAATACAAAATAAGAAAAGGATTTGATACAAAACCATAAATTTTCATATCACTCTGCTTACTTATTTTTAGCTATGTAATAAATACAACACATCATTTTCAAAACTACACTTGCTTTCCTGTGCTTCCTTATATTTTGCCTTTTCTTGTCTGCTATACACTTGTATTTTCCTCTCTCCCTCCCCACTGCACCCCAGGGAAAGGCACCATTAGACAAAAATATGTAAAACCATACTTTACATACTTCTATATATGAGTTCTTTCTCTGGATGTTGATAGCCTCTTCCTTCATAGGTCCTATATACTTCATTTGGAATTAGTTGATCTTTAAATGTTTTGTAGAATTCATTTGTAAATCCTTCTCATCCTGCCACTTTTATCTTAGGAAGTTCATCAATGGCCTGTTCATTTTTTTTTCTTTTCTTTTTTTTCCAAATGCTTTATTAAATTGTGGTTTACATCATTCATTTCCACCAGATTTTGTGTTACACATTATTTCCCCACTTTCCCTTACCCACCAACCCAGAATAGCAGTCCCACAGGATATCCCCTCATTCAATCTACTCTTTCCCATATATTCTCCCATACCCCTTTCGACTTTTCCAGTATGAAAAGGTGAATCTCTGTGCCCCTATACCTGTATATCTTATTCCCCAATTATATGTAAAATAGTATTGATAAGAGTGTTTCTATATTTTTAAATATTTGATTTTAAAACTTCAAATTCCAGATCCATTTCCTTTCTTCCTTGTTACCCACCCTTACTGGCAAGATAAGTATTTCAGGATATGTTGTATATGTGTAGCTATGCAAAACATTACCATAGTAGATATATTGGAAAGGACTGACTATATTTCCCTCCCTCTTATTCCACCTCACGCTTGGTCTATTCCCTACTTTGATCCTGTTCTTTTTCAAAAGTGGGTGCTTGTAACTTCTCTCCCTACCCCAGCCTGCCCTCTCTTCCACCATCACTCCTCTCATCCCCTATACCCTACGCTCCTGTAGGGTGAGATATTCTATTTAGTATGTATGTATGTCTTTCTCTTCCTGAGACAAGTTCAATGAAAATAAGGTTTTCTCTTTTTGCCTTCCAGTTCTTCCCCTCCCTTGTAACCATTTTCCCTTGCTTCTTCTATATGAGATAGTTTACCCCATTCTGTCTCTCCCCATCTCCTCTAGCTATGTTCTTCTCTCACCTCTTTATTTCACCTTTTAAATATCATCCCTCCCTATTAAATTCAACCTGTGCCATCTATCTCTGTATACTTGTAATCATATGTACACACATTCACATATGTATTCATAACTTCAGGGGAATTTTCCTTGAGAATTTCTTGAAGGATGATTTATAGGTTCTTTCTTTGATCATATTTTACAGGTAGTCCATATTTTTTTAATTATCTCTTCCTGTGATCTCTTTTTATGTATACATGTGCACACGTACACACTCATATACATTATACACAAATACATCCTCCTATACATACACATATATGTATGTATACATACACACACACAAGTAAATATTCCTTTCAACTAAACTCATACTGCGAAGAGTCTCATGAGTTACAATTATCATTTTTCCATGTAGTAATATAAATACTTCAAATATAATAAGGTCCTTGTGATAGCTTTTTCCTCTTTACCTTCTCATGCTTGTCATATTTGAGAGTCAAATTTTCATCTCATCTCTGTTTTTGTCATAAAAAAATACTTGAAAGTTCTCTATTTCATTCAGTGACCATATTTTTCCATGAAGCATTATACTCAAATTTGCTGGGTATTATTATTATTATTATTATTATTATTATCATCATCATCATCATTATGATTATTGTTATTATATTTAATCCTTTCTCCTTTGAGCTCTGTAATGTCATATGCCAAGCCTTTTGATCCCTTAACATAGAAGCTGCTAGATCTAGGGTTATCGTGATTGTGTTTCCAAAATACTCAAATTGTTTCTTCCTGACTGCTTTCAGTATTTTCTCCTTGACCTGGGAACTCTGGATTTTTGCTATAATATTCTCAGGAGTTTTCTTTTTGGGATCATTTTCAAGAGGTGATCAGTGGATGGTTTCCATTTCTCTTATTCCCTATGGTTCTAGAATATCAGGGCAATTGTCCTTGAGAATTTCTTGATAAATTATTTCTAGGCTCTTTTTGAGATCATGGCTTTCTGATAGTCCAATAATGTTTAAATGATCTCTACTGGATATATTTTCCAGATCAGTGGTTTTCCCACTTAGATATTTCACATTGCTTTCTATTTTTTTTTCTTTTGTTTGGATCTGTGTTCTTATTTTTGCCTTTTTTGGGGGAAGGGCAATTGGGTTGAAGTGACAAGGTCACTTAAGGTCATGCAGCTATTTTTTGTGTTATGTGTCTGAGGCCAGATTTGAACTCAGGTCCTCCTGACACCAGGACCACTACTCTATTCACTGTGCCACTTCTTTGCCCCTGTTTGGATCAATTTTAGAGTATCTTGATTCCTCATAAAGTCATTAGTTTCCAATTACTCTAATCTAATTTTGAATTAATTATTATTTTCAGTGATTTTTTGAACTTTCTTTTCAATCTGGCTAATATTACTCTTTAAGTCAGTCTTCTCCTCATTGGCTTTTTGGGCCTCTTTTCCATTTGAATTTGTCTAGTGTTTTAAAGTGGTATTTTCTTCATATTTTTGGGTCTTTTTAGCAGGCTGTTGACTCACTTTTCATGATTTTCTCCCATCATTCTCATTTCTCTTCCTAATTTTTTTTTCTCCACTATTCTTACTGGATTTTCAAAATCCTTTTGGAGCTCCTCCATGGCTGAAAGTTTTTGATGGGGGAGTTTTGTTGTCTTCTTCTGGTTCAATGTTTTTATTCTTTTTGCCCCCACAAAAGGATTCTGTGGTCAGATTTTGCTTCTTCTGCTTGCTTATGTTTTTTTTTTTTTTAATGGAAATGCAAATTTATTTATTTATTTTTATTTTTATGTTTTTAGAGGAGCAAGGAAAATTCAGATTTATTGGTAAGGGGAGAATTTATGACGAAGCAATATATAAAAAGCAATACAGGATATAAAATTGATAATTTTGATTGCCTCAAATTAAAATGTTTTGTGAAAGTAAAACCGATGCAACCAAGATTAAAAAGAAAGCAGGAAACTGGGAAAACATTTATAGTAAATTTCTCTGATAAAGGTCTCATTTCTGAAATATATAGAGAACTGAGTAAAATTTATCAAAATAAGCATCATTTCACAATTGATAAATGGTCAAGGGATATGAATAGGCAGTTTTCAGAGTAAGAAATCAAAGTTATCTATAGTCATATAAAATGCTATAAATGTTTTTGCTATATAATGCTATAAATTGTTTTTTTTTTTTACATTTGAAACATTTAATTTTAAGACTTTGAATTTCAAATCCATTCTCTTCCTCCCTTGTCACTCACTCCCCCTGGGAAGATAAGCAATTCAGTATGTATTATACATGTATAGCTATGCAAAACATTTCCATAGAAGATATATAACAGACTGCTTATATTTCCCTCCCACCCATCCCACCCCCAACCTGGTCCATTCCCTACTTTAATCCTGTCCCTCTTTGATTGTGGGTACTTCCAAACTACCCTCCCCCCCAGAATGCCCTCCCCTCCATCATTCTCCCTCTCATCCCCCTTCCCCTACTTTCTTGCAGGGTGAGATTTCCAATTTAGTAGGTATGTGATCTCACCTTGAGCCAAAGTCAATGAGAATAAGGTTTTGCCTTTTTGCCTTCCTGTTCTTCCCCTCCCCTGCAACTACTTCCCCTTGCCTCTTCTACATGAGATAGTTGATCCTACCCTGTCTCTCCCCATCTCCTCTTGTCACTTTCCTCTCTTACCTCTTAACTTCACCCCTTAAGTATCATCCCTTCCCACCAAATTCAACCTGTGCCCTCTATCCATGTATACATGTAAACATATATACACACATTCACATATGTATTCATATGTCCATACACCCTTCTTCAATTATTTTCATAGCGAGAAAGATTTAATCAGACACAGTTATTGTTTTTCCATGTAGGAATGTAAATAGTTCAACTTTCATAAGTTCCTTTTGATTTCTTTTCCCTGATTACCTTCCCAAGCATCTCTTGCTTCTTTTGTCTGAGTGTCGATTTTTCTCTTCAACTCTGTTTTTTTTTTTTCTCAAGAATGCTTGAAAATCCTCTATTCCAGTAAATGACAATATTTTCCCATGAAACAAGATATTTAGTTTTCCTGGGTAGGTAACCATTGGCATAAATCCCAGCTCTTTTGCCCTCAGGAATATGATATTCCTTCTATCCCTCAGTGTAGAAGCTGCCAGGTCCTGTGCTATTCTGATTGTGTTTCCACAATATTGAAATTGTTTCTTCCTGGCTGCTTGTAGTATTTTCTCCTGGATCTGGGACTTCTGGAACCTGGCTATATTATTCCTAGGAGTGTTCTTTTTGGGAATCTTTTTAGGAGGCGATTGGTGGATTCTTTTAATCTCTATTTCCCACTCTGGGTCTAAAACATTAGGGCAATTTTCCTTGAGAATTTCTTGAATGATGATTTCTAGGTTCTTTCGTTGATGATGACTTTCAGGTAGTCCAATAATTTTTAAATTATCTCTCCTGGATCTATTTTCCAGGTCAGAGGTTTTCCCCATGAGATATTTCACATTGCCTTCTATTCTTTCATATGGATCTGTTTAACAGCATCTTGATTTCTCATAAAGTTACTAGCTTCCATTTGCTCCAGTCTAATTCTGAAGGAATGATTCTCCTCAGTGAGCTTTTGAGATTCTTTTCCCTCCTGGCAAATTCGGCTTTTTAATGCATTCTTCTCCTCATTACCTTTCTGAACCACTTTTGCCATTTGAGTTAGTCTATTTTTTAAGGTGATATTTTCCTTAGTCAGGCTGTTGACTGTGATTTCATACTTTTCTTGCATCTTTCTCATTTCTCTTCCAAATTTTCCCCCACTTCACTTATCTGCTTCTTAACGTCCTCTATGGCCTGTAGCCAGCTTGAATTTTAATTTGGGGCTTTTGGTTCAGGAGTTCTGACCTCACAGTCCTCCTCCTGTTCCATGTTTTTATCCTCTTTGCCCCCAGGAGTCTAAAGTTGCATTTTTCTGTTTATTTTATCTATTTATTTATTTATTTTCTTCTTATTATTATCTAGAATATTTCAAATTCATTATATATCTTACATTCCTCAATGCTCCATTCTATTTTCAATATTCTAAATGCAGCGAAATATATAAGTTTTATTTACTCCATGTGTAGAGAAAAATAGAAAAAATGAAAAGTTGATGAAACTATTCTTTAGTTTATATTAAAGGGGAATCCTCCCACTAAAATCCAAAGTACTCTTTTTAGTTCTTTTCTTATGTTCTCTCACGCATACAATCAGATAGAAATAAAAGTCAATAAAATTATGGAAAGTAAAAGAAAGAAAAGAAGAATGGCAGAAAAAAAAAGACAGATGGAAGTAAAAAAAAGGAATCAAAAAAGAAAGAAGGATGGAAGGGAGGAAGCAAGAAAGGAAGAAAGGAAAGAAGCAAGGAAGGAAGCAAAGGAGAAGGACACTTTTAGCATTATTCATGTTAATGAACACATGTGTGTTCATGTATGTATTTGCAATACATACCAATTTTCTAAATGAAAAGAAAAAATGAAAGATTTTTTTTTCTTTTGTCGCTGGAAATATTGAAGCTAAAGTTCAAGAATGGCTTTTTAGAGAAGTTGTATTAGATGAGATATTTAAGGTTTATTCCAACCCTAAAATTCTATGATGCTATCATTCTGTTACTGTTCACTTTTCAATTAAGTGGATAATGTATAATCTAAATTCATTTCCAATCTCTCTCTCTCTCTCTCTCTCTCTCTCTCTCTCTCTCTCTCTCTCTCTCATCAGTATATATATATATATATATATATATATATATATATATATATATATATACTGATGTTCTTTACATTAACCCTTATCTCATGAAATCAGCATTTGCCAAAAAAATTTGCAAAATTTAGTGGAAGAATACACCACATTGGAAATGAAGTTACAACTTTTGAGGGCACAGTTTCTGATTTAGGAAGGCTATAAGTTGTTACTTGTTCATGGGATATATTTTATCCTACAGAGAAGCATTAAAATTATTAAAGAAATATAATCAAATGTAACCACACATTTATCACTCAAATAATAGTACATGATGTATGTTCTTCACCATTAGCTTATTTACTACTATTTTGAAAGTTCTTTGTCAAAGATAAAGTTAAGGTGGCTTTAGCAACTGAAAGTCTGAAGGGATTCATATTTTTTCCCTTTAAGTAAACACTTCATTTCATCTCAACATAAGATTACAAAATTCCTACAATCTTTTGGATTTTACAGAATTTTATGTGAGTACTTTTACTTCTTTTGCACCAACGTAAATTCCAGGCCATTAATCTGATATGAAATGAACTGATTTCACTGACTGATGTTTGGAAGGTTCTGTCATTACTATACAAGCGATCAGTTAAGTTTTTATATCTAATTTTATGTATTCCTATGAAGCAACTTCTTCTCTTTTCAACATTTTCAAATGCAGCAACATAAACACAGTTGAATATAATACACTGATGTGATTGTCTCTTCTTGTATATGATTTTCAAGCAATTTAGCAACTCAAGAAGACAGGAAGTTCTGCTGAATAGAGAATACATTCTAAGTGTAAGCATATTTTAAACATTTTATTTGTCTCTAACAAAGTTGAATTTTGAAGTTTTCATTTAAAATTTCCCATCATGTAAGACAACCGACCAATAGATAGAAAAGTGTGTAGCACAACAAGCTTTGATGTCCTGTTGCTATTTACAAGACCATGATGTATGGAACTACATTTTGTGATTTCCCTTTAAATCTTTTGTCCCTGATGCTATAATTGTAATATAGTAAAAAGTTTTTAAGAGTTTGCTGATTTGAATCAATAATTAAAGTATCCATTTCCCAACTGTAAAATGGGTATCCTGCATGTTTTAAATGTATGAAAATTGGGTCAAATAGCAGACTTGGTTATATGCAGATATCACTAATTATCCAGGAGGAAATTGTCTTCATCATGAATATAAACATTCAGACCACACAAATTATAGCACTAGTGTCATTAAAATGCACATGTCTCTGAAAAACCTATGAGTTACAATTATTATTATTATATTATTATTATTATTATTGCTGATGAGATTATTGCTCTGATTTCCATTGCCTTGCAATGAACTCCTACAGGAAAACACCTGGGAGTAATTACCTGAAAGGCCTAAGAACATGCACAGGTATGGCTTAGAAAAGCAAAAATAAGCTTCAGCTCATGCAAAAGGCAGTAGCTCACCCATTATGTTACATTTCTGAAGAAAATTAAAGTGATGTCTCTGAAGGAAACATGCCTTTTTTTAGTACTTACTATGTGTGTAACCACCATGCTAGGCACTATAACAAATATTATCCCATTTTGTCCCTACAAGAACAGAACCCTATGAGGTAAGTGATATTATTAACCTCATTTTACACTTGAGGAAACTGAGGCTCAACTAATGTTGAAACTTGAGGAAAGTGAGACTTTTGAGGTTCTTAAAGTTAAAATTAAGTGTCTGACTGGAGCCTGACTGTCAACTCAGGTATTTCTGACTTTGAGCCTAGTGCTCTATCACCTGTGCTACCAGATACATCTAAGAGACCAAAAATAAATGCAATAGCCATCCTTTTTCTATCCTCTTTTATCTCTCTATCCCTTTTAGCTGTGAGAGTTAATTGTTTTTAACACATTGAATTCTGTGACAAAGGCACCTTGTCTTATGCATAGCTCATCATTCCTCCAAATTTTAGGAACAATCCTGACCATTGACATGAAATCACAGGACAATGACATTACACACACACACACACACACACACACACACACACACACACACGTGTGTGTGTGTGTGTGTGTATGTATGTATGTATGTATGTATAATTTTCTATTCTTGGCCTATTTTAACATCTACATTCCAATTTTGGAGTAACTGAGTTCCTATTTTGTTCCTATCTGAATTTCCATCCTACCAATTCCTGTTTTCAAATGCCTAGATTCCAATATCTTCTCTCATCTATTTTTCTTACCCCCATTACATCCCAATGGACTTCATGGTAACTCTTTCTGCTCCTTTACTCCCTGTACCTGGGTCCTTGATAGTTGATTTTGGAAATTCCTTATACTGACTGTCAGCTCAATTAAAAAAAAATCTCCTTTAATCACTTGTCATATTTTTATAGATTGGAATTTGGACTCACTTTGCAGTTTTAATTAATGGTACTTTTATATTTGTATGGCACTCATCTGTCTTTTTATTTTCAAGCCTTGGTTTTATCTCTCAAGCTATAATCCTAAATCCCTATATTTAGAATAAATATTCCTT
Source organism: Gymnobelideus leadbeateri (assembly GCA_011680675.1). Classification (NCBI taxonomy): domain Eukaryota; kingdom Metazoa; phylum Chordata; class Mammalia; order Diprotodontia; family Petauridae; genus Gymnobelideus; species Gymnobelideus leadbeateri. Next base: position 240,228 of record WOXC01011354.1, on the reverse strand, counting down.
GGTTATTATTTTATTTATTCATATCTGTTACCTATACCTGATCTACAGGGTTGACTTAGTATTGAATTTACACTGTCTATCAAATTCTGTTACATGTTGAATGAAAAGAATAATAAAATAAACCCTATAAGAATGTGTATGACAGAAGTATTTCTTTCCTCATGGTATATTCCCATATGAAAATAAATTCAACCTTAAAAAAAAAATGTCAATTAGATAAGTTATATTATTTAAAGAATTTTATGATGTTTAATGAGCTAAATAAATTACTACTATTGCTACTGCTATAATAATGATTAATAATGATTATGACTATCAAAATTTACTTCCCTGCTTCCTTTGTACTAATTTTGGATTTGATCTTAATGTTCAAAAGTTATTTCTTCAATCTTTCTAAAGGACAAAAAAGATGATGCTCTGAGCTTTGTTTTGCTCCTGTAATGAAGAAAGGACTGCAGATTTTGCACATATTGAGGCAATGTAGCATGGCATAAATAGAGTGGAATTTAGAATCTGAACACATAAGTTCAAATTTCCATTCTACCACTAATATCCATGTCACACTGGGAAAAAATTTATGGTATCTGGAGTATATCCAGTAGTAGTGGTCCAATAGACATTGGATATGTGAAACTAGAGGTTAGGAGAGTGGTTAGTTCTAGGAAAAAAATTTTGAGAATCATTTGAATAGAAATCCTCACTGAATCCTAGAGAACAAGAGATTTAAAGGGGAAAGAGAAGAGGACTTGGGACAGAGCCTTGTGAAGTACCTAAATTTAGTGTGGATAATGTTAAATATTTATTTTGTAAGCCTTCCTACTTTACTGACTATAATCCCATCTCCTGAAAACTCCAATAAAATTGATCATCTTTTGGCAAGCACTCCAGTTACAATGTAATTTAAATGTAACCTCCTACAAGAAATTGTCCCCAATACACATAACACAGTTTAAAGTGATATTCTATCAATGCTCTGTACACATATTGAATTGTTTCTCTTTTCCTAAAAGTAAAGTTAAATTCATAGCCTTGTAATTATCAAGGTTTATCATCTATTATCAATGATCATTTTCTATTCTTCAAGTGAAATATTCTTAGTTCTTTTTTTTTTTTAAAGCAATTGGGCTTAAGTAACTTGCTCAAGGTTACACAGCTAGTGATTATTTATGTGTGGGTGCTCATTTTCTGAGGCCGGATTTGATCTCGGGTCATCCCAACTCCGAGGCCGGCGCTCTTACTCACTGCGCCACCTAGACGCCCCTTTAGGGCAATTGGGGTTAAGTAACTTGCCCAAGGTCACATGGCTAGGTTGTGTGTGTGTGTGTGTGTGTGTGTGTGTGTGTGTGTGTGTGTGTGTGGGTTAAGTGTCTGAGGCCTGATCCGAACTCAGGTCCTTCTGACTCCAGGGCTGGCACTCTACTCACTGCGCCACCTAGCTGTCCCTATTCTTAGTTCTTTAATAAAAATTCAGTAAAAAGTGGAGCCACCATGGCAGAGTAGAAATAGGACTTCCACATAGCTCCGGCTTCCACCTTCTCGAATACATGTAAAAATTGAATCTAAAAAACTTTATAGGTACAGAACCCACAAGGTGACAGACAGAAACGTATCTCCTTTTGAAGGAAGCATGGAAGCCTGAAGAAAGGGTTCATCACAGTGCTCTGGGAGTGGAGCCCAGTCCTTCCTGAGCCCTAGATTTTGCCCCAGGATGGCCCAACAAAGGGAAGCTAGTGCAGACTTCACCAGAGTAAATCACTGGCGGTTATAGTGGTTTCCAGATTTCTCAACCAAAAATGCCAAATACAAAGTAAAAAGGCAGTGTGAAACTTGGTCGCTCCAGGGGAGAATAGAATAGTGCGATCCAGCTACTACCCCCAGAGCAGGTGTAGTGGCTGCAGCTGTTGCCACAGGGCTACTTATGGTGCTCCTGGCCTAAATACTGTAGGGTGACCAAGGGACATTTCAGAGGCTAATAGCTCTTGCTTTGACCTGCTTGGATCTGTATCATAGTTGTGGGTCCTGGGGTATGTGAGCAGTGAGCCAGAGCATGTGGAGGCTGTAGAGAGGGTGCCTATCGAATAGGTACAGCACCTATGAACACCCCAGCGATTTCAGACATAGCTCTCTCTTCATTCTGGAAGCATAGTTCTACTGGGGCAAAAAGTCAGGTAATTGGTTGCCAATATGAGCAAGCAATGGAACCACAAAGAGATGATAGAATCCTTTTAAGGACAAAATATCAAGGCATGAGCAGGAGGAAGACAGTGAAGTCAGAACTCCTCCATCAAAGGCCTCCAAGAAAATTTTGAATTGATTACAGGCCATGGAGAAGCTCAAGAAGAATTTTGAAAATCAAGTAAGAGAAGTAGACAAAAAACTGGGAAGATAAATGAGAATGATTCAAGACAATCATGAAAAACAAGGCAACAGCTTGCTAAAGAAGACCAAAAAATATGCTGAAGAAAATAACAGCTTAAAAATAGATTAATTCAAATAGCAAAACAAGCCCAAAGAGCCAGTGAGAAGAATGCTTTAAAAAGCCAAATTTGGCAGACAAAAAAGGTATTCCAAAAAATCATTGAAAAGAATAACTCATTCAAACTTAGATTGGAGCAATTGGAAGCTAATGATTTTTGGAGAAATCAAGATACCATAAAACAGAACCAAACAAATAAAAAAATAGAAGGCAATATGAAATTTTTCATTGAAAAAATTACTGACCTGGAAAAGAGATCCAGGAGAGATTATGTAAAAATAATAAAATAATCGAACTACTTGAAAGCCATGATAAAAAAAAAAAAAGAGCCTATACACCATCTATCAAGAAATTGTCAAGCAAAATTGCCTGGTATTCTAGAACCAGAGGACAAAATAGAAATTGAAAGAATTCACTCATTGCCTCTTGAAAAAGATCCCCTAAAAGAAAACTCCTAGGTATATTATACCCAAATTCCAAAGTTCCCAGGTCAAGGAGAAAATACTACAAGCCATCAGGAAGAAAGAATTTGACTATTGTTGAACGCCAATCAGGATAACACAAGATCTAGCAGCTTCTACATTAAGGGATTGTAATATGATATTCCAGAGGTCAAAGGGGCTAGGCCCAAAAACAGGAATCACCTACCCTGCAAAACAGAGTTTAATGCTACAGGGGATAATATGGTCATTGAATGAAATAGAGGACTTTCAAACATTCTTGATGAAAACAAAACAAAACAAAACAAAGCTGAACAGAATATTTGACTTTCAACTACAATAAGCAAGAAAAGCATGAGACAGTAAACAGGTAAAAGAAACCATAAGGAACTTATTAAATTTGAAATATTTACATTCCCACATTGAAAATGATAATTATATGTGGTGCAGTGAATAGAGCGCCGGCCCTGGAGTCAGAAGGACCTGAGTTCCGAGCCAGCATCCGACACTTAATCCACACAAACAAAAACCTAGCCATGTAACCTTAGGCAAGTTACTTAACCCCAATTGCTTTAAAAAAAAAGAAAATGATAATTATAACTCATAAGACTTTTCTCAGTATGAATATAGTTCAAGGGAATATATAGGTGTATATGTGTGTGTGTGTGTGTGTGTATGTATATATGTATAGAAGGATGTGTGTATATACAAATATATATGTCTGTGTGGGCATTTGTAAGTTTATGTATATACATAGACAGAGGAAACAGGATGAGTTGAATATGAAACTACATCTAAAAATAAAATTAAGAGGTGAGAGAGGAATTTATTGAGAGAAGAAAGGGAGCAATAGATTAGGGGGAATTATCTCATAGAAAAAAGGCAAGAGAAAAATGACACAATGGAGTGGAAGAGCAGAAGGGTAAAAGGGAATGGTACAGCATGATTCTTATTGAATTTCACCTAAGGAGGAAATAACACGCACTCAATAGTGTATCTTACCCTATAGGTAAGTATCGGGGAGTAGGGGAGAGGATAGAAGGGAGCACAGATTGGGGAAACGGGTAGTGAGAAGCAAACATTTTTGAAAATGAATAGGGTCAAAGGAGAAAATAGACTAAGTAGGGGGCAAAATAGGATAGGTGTAAATATAGTTAGTATTTCACAATATAACTACTATGGAAATGATCTGAGTAACTACACATGTATAATCAATATTCAAATGCTTACTTCCCAATTGTGGTTGGTAAGGAGGGAGGAAGGGAATAAAATTTGGAACTTAAGGTTTAAATAAAATTGTTTATTTTTTTTTTTTACATGCAACTGTGAAATAAGATCTTTCCGTACTAGAAAATTAGGGGGGTGAAGAGGGAGGATATGAAAGAGAACATATTGGGGGAATTATTATTCAGTATTCACTATTCAGAAAGTATTTAGTAGGCTTGTTATTTTGGGGTGGGAGGAAGGGGAAAGAAGAGGAGAGAAAAATTGTAACTCAAAATCTTGTGGAAATGAATGTTAGAAACTAAAAATAAATACAGTTGAATAATTTTTTTAAAAAATTCATTAAACTATTTGACTGATTTTCTCTTTTTACTTTAAAAAAACTAAATATTGGAGGGGAGGAGCCAAGATGGCCTAAAGGAAGCAGTATCTTCACTAAGCTCCTAAGTCACTAAAAGTCAAAAAGTGAATCTGAAAGAATTCCGGAGTGACAAAATCCAATTGGAGACAGAGCATGGCTGAATCTAGCCCAGACAATTGCCCAGTGTGTGCAGACAGGAGGAGCGCAGAGCAAGTGGGGTCTGCACAGCTCAGACTTAAGAACAGACAAGCAGACTACATGAGAGAGAGAAGAAGCCCCAGCCTGCAGACTTACCAAGGACAAATTTCAGTCATCTCTTCTTCATCTCATGAGGGGACAGGAAGAATCATTGGAGCCAGGTAGGAAAGTTGGGCCCCCAGTGGAGAGAGCAGCTTCTCCTGCAGCATTGGGCCCCCAGCCTGGAAGTTTAGAAACTGCCTGCCTGTATAATACAGGGGCTGGAATGGCAAAGTAAATTCCAGCTGCTCTGATTCTCCCATCCCTCCTTCATGAAGTAGAAAACCCAAAGATAAGTCTCCCACCAAGTTTGAAATCCCAAGTTAATGGAAATAGCCTCAGGCTTGGGAGTCTACAAGAAGGGGTATAACTGAGACAGCCAGGAGTCTGAAGAGAAGACAGGGAGGGGTCACAACAAGCCCCACCTCACCTCACCAACAAAAGCCTGCTTATGGCCCAGGGGTATAAAGTCAGAAATCTGAAGTGGTCAGACTCACCCCCACCTAAGAATCTACATTCCTCACTGACTTCCCTGACTTAGCCATAAACTAGCCACCCAGAGGTATTCAAAGTCAAGGATCAGGTCCTAAACACATAGCCTGAGAAAGTAAGAAACAGGAAACAACTATGGGAAGGAAGGAAGCTGAGAAGGAGAAGGGGAAGGCAAGAAAGTCTATTTGAGCCTACTATGTAGGGCAAGAACAACGAAAGACACAGGGCAATATAGACTCTCTACACACACCTCAGACCACAGAAGGACACATCAACTGGTCTAAAGCCCAAATAGCATTCCTGGAGGTGCTTAAGAAAAATTTTAAAGACCACATCAGGGAAGCAGTGACCAACTGGGAAAAAAAGTCTCAAAAGTAAAATTAGTGAGGTAATTGGAGAAAATACCTCCCTAAAAAAGGACCTTCAAAAATTTACTGTAGAACATAATTCGCTAAAAATTAGATTCAAGAAAATTGAAACTCAGAACTCTATGATGCAGCAGGAGTCAATCAAACAAAACAAGACAATCAAAAAATTGGAAGAAAATGTAAAATATCTCACTGGAAAAATATCTGACCTACAGAACAGATCCAGGTGAGACAACTTAAGAATTATTGGTCTACCACAAAGCCATGATGAAAAAAGCAGCCTAGACAACATGCTCGAAGAGATTGTCAAAGAAAACTGTCCTGGTGTCCTGGTATCAGAAGATAAAATAGTTATCAATAGAATTCAATGGACTCCACCTGAAAGAGATCCCAAATTGAAAACTCCAAGAAATATAGTAGCCAAATTCCAGAATTACAAGATTAAAGAAAAAATGCTACAAGCAGCCAAAAAGAAAAAAAAAATTCAAATATTGAGGAAATAGAGTTAGGATCACACAGGACCTAGCAGCTTCTACATTAAAAAAGGGGAGGGACTGAAATTTGATATTTCCTAGGGCAAGAGAGTAATGTACTCTGATAAGTACAAAAATGTATTGTGTACTATAGATAGTGGAAGCATAAGGGGGGGTTTAAAAGGAGGAGACTAAAGGGGGGATTAGAGGAGAGGGAAATCATAGTAAGGGGAGAGGGTAGGTTAAGAAGGGGGATCACTGGATGGGAACACTGAGGGAGGGGGCAGTCAAAAGGGAAAAGTTCAAGGAGGGGAAGGGAGAAGGAAGATAGCAAAACATAAATAGGGGAGGGAATAGGATGGAGGGGAAGAGACAGATAGTCGTCATTACTGTGAATGTGAATGGGATGAACTCTCCCATAAAACTGAGGCAGACAGCAGAATGGATTAAAAACCAGAATCCTACAATATGCTGTCTATAAGAAACACATTTGAAACAACGAGATTCCCACAGGGTAAAGGTAAAAGGTTGGAGTAAAATTTATTATGCCTCAGCTAAAGTAAATAAAAGCAGGGGTAGCAATACTTAGCTCAGATAAAGAAAACACAAAAATGGATCTGATTAAAAGTGCTAAGGAAGGAAATTATATCCTACTAAAAGGCACCATCGGGAATGAAGCAATATCATTACTTAATATATATGCAACAAGTGGTATAGCATCCAAATTCCTAGAGGAGAAGTTAAAAGGATTAGCGGAAGAAATAGATAGCAAAACTATACTAGTGGAGGACCTTAATCTCCTCCTTTCTGAACTCGATAAATCTAACCTCAAAATAAACAAGAAAGAAGTTAAGGAGGTGAATAGAATGTTAGAGAGACTAGATATGATGGATCTCTGGAGAAAACTGAATGGGAATAAAAAGGAATTTACTTTCTTCTCTGCAGAGCATTGTACATACTCAAAAATAGACCATGTACTAGGGCATAAAAAGCTCACAATCTAGTGAAGAAAGGAAGAAATATCAAATTCAACACTCTCAGATCATGATGCAATAAAAATTAAATGCAACAAAGGAGCATTGAATGATAGATTAAAAACTAATTGGAAATTAAACAATGTAATCATAAAGAATGGATGTGTCAAACAAGAAATTATAGAAACAATCAATAATTTCATTCAAGAGAATGATAATAATAAGACAACATACCAAAATTTGTGGGATTCACTAAAGGCAGTTCTTAGGGGAAGTATTATATCCCTGAGTGCATACTTAATTAAAGCAGAGAGAAGGGAGGTCAATGAATTGGACATGCAATTGTAAAAGCTAGAAAAAGAACAAATTGAAAATCCGCAATTTAGTACTAAATTAAAAATATTGAAAACCAAAGAAGAGATTAATAAAATTGAAATTAAGAAAACAATTGAATTAATAAATAAAACTAAGAGCTGGTTTTATGAAAAAATATATAAAATTGATGGACATTTAGTCAATAGGACAAAAAAAAGAAAGAAGAAAACCAAATTATGAGTTTCAAAAATGAAAAGGGTGAATCTACCTCCAATGAAGAGAAAATCAAAAAAATAATGAGGAATTATTTTTCCAAATTGTATGCACTTAAATATGACAATCTTAATGAAATGGATGAATATTTACAAAATTACAAGTTGCCCAGATTAACTGAAGAGGAAGTGAATTAACTAAATATCCCCATCTCAGAAAAAGAAATCAAACAAGCCATCAATGAACTCCCTAGGAAAAAATCTCCAGGCCAGATGGGTTTACTAATGAATTTTATCAAACATTTAAAGAAAAATTTATTCCAATACTCTACAAACTATTTGGGAAAATTAGTGAAGAAAGAGTCCTACCAAATTCTTTCTATGAAACAAATATGGTACTGATTCCTAAATCAGAAAGAGATAAAACAGAGAAAGAAAATTATAGACCAATTTCCCTCATGAATTTAGATTCAAAATTTTTAAATAAAATGTTAGCCAAAAGACTCCAACAAGTTATCACAAAAATAATACACTCTGATCAGGTAGGATTTATTCCGAGAATGTAAGGATGGTTTAATATTAGGAAAACCATCAGTATAATTTAGCATATCAACAATAAAACTAGCAGAAACCACATAGTCCTCTCAATAGATGCAGAAAAGGCTTTTTACAAAGTACAACATCCATTCCTATTAAAAAACACTAGAAAGTATAGGAATAAATGTAGCCATCCTTAAAATAGTTGATAGTATCTATTTAAAACAATCAGCAAGTATTATATGCAATGGGGATAAACTAAAAGCTTTTCCAATAAGATCAGGAGTGAAACAATGGTATCTATTATCGCCCCTCTTATTCAATCTGGTACTAGAAACATTAGCAGTATCCAATAGAGAAGAAAAAGAAATCAAAGGAATCAAATTAGGCAAATAAGTGACCAAGCTAACACTCTTTGCAGATGATATGATGATATACTTAGAAAATCCTAGAGAATCAAGTACAAAACTACTTGTGACAATAAATAAATTTGGCAAAATTGCCAGATATAAAATAAACCCACTGTACATTCCTGTACATCTCTAATGTAACTCAACAGGAAGAGATAGAAAGAGAAATCCCATTTAAAATCACTGTAGACATTATAAAATATTTGGGAATCTATTTGCCAAAACAAACCCAGAATCTATATGATCACATCTACAAAACACTCCTCATACAAAGAAAATCAGAGCTAAGTAATTGGAAAAATATCAATTGCTCAGGGCTGGCTCCAGCTAATATAATAAAAATGACAACTTTTCAAAAACTAAACTATATATTTAATGCCATTTCAATCAATTTACAAAAAAAAACTACTTTTTATAGTTAGACAAAATAATAACAAAATTTATTTGGAAAAACAAACGGTCTAGAATATCAAGGGAATTAATGAAAATAAATGCTAGGGAAGGTGTACTAGCTATGCCAGATCTTAATCTGAATTATGCAGCAGCAGTCATCATAAGTCATCATAACTGCTTGGTAATGGCAGAGGTGTAGAGTAGTGGATCAATGGAATAGATTGGGTGCAGGAGACCCAGCAGTTAATAAATATAGTAATCTATTGTTCGATAAACCCAAAGACCCCATTTTTTTAATAAGATTTCACTATTTGACAAAAGCTGCTGGGAAAACTGGAATACAGTATGTCACAAACTGGGCATAGATCATTATCTAATACCATATACCAAAATCAAGTCTAAATGGGTGCAAGATCTAGCTATAAAGGATGAAATTGTAAGCAATCTGGGAAAGCAAGGAACAGTTTACCTGACAGATTTGTGGAGAGGGGAATACTTTAGGACCAAACAAGAATTAGAGAGCATTACAAAATGCAAAATGGATAATTTTTATTACATTAAATTGAAAAGCTTCAGTACAAACAAACCCAATGTAACCAAGATCAAGAGGGAGGTGGGAAATTGGGAAAGCATTTTTACAACTTATGCTTCTGAAAATGATTCATTTCTAATATTTATAGAGAAATGCATCAAATCTATATGAATAAAAGTGATTCCCCAATTGATAAATGGTCAAAGTATATGAACAGGCAGTTTTCAGAGAAAGAAATTAAAGATATCTATAAGCATTTGAAGACATGCTCTAAATCACTATTGATTAGAGTAATGCCAATCAAAACAACTCTGAGATATCATATCTCTTCAGTCAGATTGGCTAAGATGACAAAAAAAGAAAGTGACAAATGCTGGAGAGGCTGTGGATAAATTGGAACACTAATGCATTGCTGGTGGAGTTTTGAACTTATCCAACCATTCTGGAGAGCAATCTGGAATTATGCCCAAAGGGATATAAATAATTTCATACCCTTTGACCCAGCAATGCCTCTTCTAGGATTATATCCCAAAGAGATCACAGAAATGGGATGAAGTCCCAAATGTACCAAAATATTTATAGCAGCTCTTTTTTGGTTGTAAAGAATTGGAAACTGAAGGGGTGCCCAGCAATTGGGGAATGGCTAAATAAGTTGTGGTATACGAATATAATGCAGTATTATTGTGCTATAAGAAATGAGGAGGAGACAGATTTCATATTTACCTGGAGAGGCTTATACAGACTGATGATGATGGAGAAGAGTAGAATCAAAAGAAATTTTCATACAATCACAGACACTTCATATATGTGATGGCCAACTAAGACAGACTGGACTCTTTTCAGCAATGCAGTAATATAAGTCAATTCCTGAAAGTCTCATGAAAGAGAGAAATTCGACATCCAGAGATATAACTAGAAAGAACTGAGCTTGAATCCTGATGGAAGCAAACTAATTGATATTTTTCTTTTCACAATTTAGTTTTATTTCTTCTTTGCCATTTTTCATCCCACCTAGTACAACCCGCATTTGTAACTGGACTAATGTCTAACATGAATGTATTTGCAGATCCTATCCTGGACTATATGCTGTTGTGGGGGGAGGGGGGGAGGGAAGTAAAGGAAATTTAAAAATCAAGGAACTATGGAACTGAATCTTGTTAACTGAAAGTAAACTAACAAATTAATTTAAAAAAATAACTAAATATTATGGGGCAGCGAGTTGGCACAGTGAGTAAGAGCGTGGCTCCAGATTTCGGAGGACCCAGGATCAGTTCTGTCCTCAGACTTAGCACCCACACAGAAATGACTGGCCTTGTAAATTTGAGCATGTTACTTAACCCCAATTGAAAAAAAAAAAACATAAAACAAAAAACAAAACAAAACGAAACCTAAATATTGCGATTGCACTTGCATACTTGCATATAATGTACACATATTTTAGAAGTGTTAAATTTTTAAATGTAATTTTCAGTATAATTCTATTGAATAAAAGTGAAATTGAGAGCATGAATGCTAAAACCTCCATTATATCCTTCAGAAAGTATTATGGATTTTATTTATTTATTTATAAAGTGGGTCTGTCCAATTCCTACTATAAGCTAAAACCCTTAATTTTCTCTTTTTGACAACTCCTCTATATCTTTACCACCTTTTACTTCCTTATCCTCCTTTCCCACCTCCTCTTTATTCAGAAGAATAAGCAATAATTCTCTTTTTTGCTTTTTAGTTTTCAAAATTCGTTTTTATCAGTTTTTAGTTCCAAATTTTCCCCTTCCCTCACTTCCATCCTCCCACACCAAATCAGCAAGGAATCAGATACAGGTTGTACATGTACAAACATACTAAGCATAAACAATGGGTGTCTTTGACACCATCCACATGTATAATGTTTATGTATCTTTGCTTTTCAGGGTTCAACTTAAACATTTTCTCCTCAAAGAAACTTTCCCTTGTGTTCATTTCACAACTTGCAGTGATCTTCCAGCAATGTTCTCTCTATATATTAAATTGTTACCCCGTTTTTATACAAAAAAAATCTTAAATACATAGCCTTGGATTTTTTCTGTTAAATTTTATCTTATTAGATTCTACTCATTATTATGTACTGCTACATATAACTTTAAAACTCAGGGAGATGAAAATTTAGTCATTCATGTGTAATGGACTCATAAACCCATTCTTCTTGCGAAACTAAAAACAAGTATAATCATGATTTTCTATAAAAAGTATATCTTTTTTTTGTATCATTTTGCTCCTTACAAATTTGTTTTCTGTCATCCTACTTATCAGGTATCTCTGAGCTTTTGAATAGCTGTAGTTTAATTAATATATGATATTTATCTCTACCCAAGTTATTAGTAAAAATGCTGAAAAGAATAAATCCAAGCACAGTTCTAAAACACATGGTTAGATACATGCATGAGGCACTAAATTTGGATTAATTAAATTGATAATTCAACTAATTCTCAACTAGTTTGAAGAAACTGCTTTGCTTATTTAACTTACATAATAAGTATAAATGCCTTAAGGCTGCCATTTTCTTACAGAAGAATGAAAAGAGTGCCTGTTTTTTGACATTCAAAGTTAACTAAATTTTAAAAAAATGAGTAGTCCCTATGACAATATATTATTAATGTAATAATACTATTTGTAATTTTCTATACTTTCCATAATATCCTTAAGCATAATATGTTCTATAAATGTTCCATGAAGCTGAAAAGGATTATTCATTTACCATAAAAATTACATAAAGATTTTTTCCTTTTTTTTCTTTTCATCTGATCATACCACCCATTTTCTCTCCAACTTGTCCACAACCACATATTGTAAGCAAGTTCTTAAATGCTTCATTAAAGTTATTTATATATATATATATATATATATATATATGTATGTATATATATATATATATATTTATATAAAAATTTCCCACAAATAATTTTCTATCTTTTTAAGTACACCTTTTTAATTTTAATTCCTGCTACTTTTTATCTTGACTTTAACAATCTGTTATCTTATAAATATTTTGTTGCTGTCAATTCAAAAGCCTGTTACCAATGCACCTATGGTGAATTCATCATTTTTAACTTCTATTTAGGTACCATCATTTAAAAGTATTTTATCCCCATTTAAAAATATTCAGTATTTTATTTTCTCAGTTACATGTAAAAAAATTAACATTAATTTTTAAAATTTGGAGTTCAAATTCTCTCACTTCCTACTTTCCAACCTCCCCATTGCTTAGAAGGTAAAAAAAAATCAATATAGATTATATGTGTGTAGTCAAACAAAAGATTTCCAAAAAAAGGCATGATGTGGAAGAAAATATAGATCAAAAGAAACTGAAAAACACCTCAAGAAAAATAAAAAAAAGTCTGCTCCAATCTGCATTCTAACACCATGAATTCTTTGTCTGGGGGTGGAGAGAATTTTTCATCCATAGTTCCTTCTGAGTTGTTTTGGATAATTTTATTGCTTACAATAGCTAAGTCATTCACAGCTGATAATCTAACAATATTGATGTTACATTTAATGCAGTATATTTTGCTTTGAATCAGTCCACATATTTCTCTTCAGGCTTTTTGGAGTTTATCCTGCTCATCATTTCTCATAAAGCATTAATATTCCATTATAATCACATACCACAACTTGGTCAGCTATTGCCCAGTTGATGGGCATCCCTAAATTAACAATTAATTGCCATGGGAAAAGAGCTAATGATATATCTTTACATATAGAGGTCATTATATTTATTTTTAAAATATCTTCTGGGATACAAGCATAGTAGTGATATTGCTAAGTCAAGGGGTATGCACAATGTTGTGGCCCTTTGGGCATTGCTCCAAATTGTTTGTCAGAATGGTTGAATTACTTCACATCTCAACCAAGATAGCAGTACTGTCCAATTTTCACACATTCCTTTCATTATGTTTATTTTCCTTTTTTATTCTTTTAGTCAATCTAATTGGAATGATGTAGAGCCTCAGAATTCTTTAAATTTGCATTTCTCCAATAAATAGTAAGATAGATCATTTGTTTTTTGTATAATTGTGAATTTGTAATGTTTATATATTTATGTATTTAACAACATAATTCTGAGTTATCCATGGGTTTTATCAGATTTCTTTTATTTAATTAATTATATAGGTCTTGGGTTTATTTTGGTAGGAAGATTCCCAAATATGTTATAATGTCTACAGTGACTTTAAATGGGATTTCTCTTTCTATATCTTGCTGTTGAATTTCTTTATATCCGGCAATTTTGCCAAATTTATTTATTGTCTCAAGTAGTTTTGTACTTGATTCTCTAGGATTATCTAGGTATATCATCATATCATCTGCAAAGAGTAATTGGTCTCTTCTTTGACTAATTTGATTCCTGTGATTTCTTTTTCTTCTCTAATTGCTACTGCTAATGTTTCTAGTACCAGATTTAATAAGAGGGGTGATAGTAGACATGCTTGTTTCACTCCTGATCTTATTGGAAATGCTTCTAGTTTATCCCTGTTGCATATAATACTTGCTGATGGTTTTCAATACATGCTATCAACTGTTTTAAGGAAGGCTCCTTTTATTCCTTTACCTTCTAGTGTTTTTAATAGGAATGGCTGTTGTACTTTGTCAAAAGGCTTTTGTGCATATATGTTTTCTGCTAGGTTTATTGTTGATTTGATAAATTATCCTGATGGTTCTCCTAATATTAAACCATCCTTGCATTCCTGGAATAAATCCAACCAGATCAAAGACTCCTGGCTGTCTTAGTTATAACCCTTCTTGGAGACTCCCAAGCCTGAGGCTATTTCCACTAACTTAAGATTTCAGTTTGGGTGGGAGACTTATCTTTGGGTTTTCTACTTCATGATGGAGGGATGAGGGATCAGAGCAACTAGAATTTACTTTGCCATTGTAGCCCCTGCATATACAGGCAGGCAATTTCTAAACTTCCAGACTGGGGGCTGATATCCCCAGGAGAAGCTGCTATCTCTGCTGGGGGCCTAGAGCCCTCTCTTACCTGGCTCCAATGATTCTTCCTTTCCCCTCCTGAGATGTCTATGAGATGACTAGGATTCGTGTTTAGTAAGTCAGCAGTCTGTGGCTTCTTCTCTCTCTGTTGTATTTTGCTTGTCTGCTCTCAAGTCTGAGCTGTACAGACCCCACATGCTCCATGCCCCCCCTGTCTAACTCACTGAGCACTTACCTGGTCTGGATTCTACCACACTCTGTCTCCAATTGGATTCTGTCACTCCAGAAACTGTTCAGATTTGTTTTTAACGTTTAGTGATGGGATTCATGGACAATCATCTGTTTTTCATATGCCTATAGACAGCTTTGATTGCTTCATTAGAAAATTGGAAATATAGTTAAATAGTTATCAATTGGGGAATGGTGATTATTTCGAGAAATTTCAGCTAGTTCATTATATGTTTGCTAGAAGCCACTGAGGAGACACACCATTTTGTAGTTTTCAGAGGCAGCTCCAGCTCCTGGCCTGCGAAATGTAGGGAGATCCAGTGATCAGTCTTGGGGGGTAATCGCTCTTGCTTTAACCTCCCTGGATCTGGACTGTGATCTGGGGTGGAGGTTATGGGTGGGTTTCCAACTTGCCAGAAACGGAAGTTGCCCCCCACACGTTTGGGATGAAAATTCCTCTATCTGACCTTAAAGCCATAGTGTGGCAACAAGCCCAAAAGTCAAGTAATTAAGTGGCAACATGCCAAGGCAAAGGAAACAAATTAAACAGAAAAATGCAACACTAGACTCCTACTTTGGGGGCAAAGACGATCGAAGCATAGGGGAAGAGGACTGTGAGGTCAGAAGTCCTGCTCCAAAAGCCCCAGGGGAAAACATGATCAGGTTGCAGGCCACAGAGGACCTTAAGAAGTACTTTAAAAATCAAATAAGAGAAGTGGAGGAAAAATTGGGAAGAAAAATGAGAAGGATGCAGGAAAAGTATGTAATGAGGGTCAACAGCCTGACTGAGGAAAACAACAGCTTAAAAAATAGAATAACTCAAATGGCAAAGGAGGCCCAAAAGGGCAATGAGGAGAAGAATGCCTTAAAAAGTCGAATTTGCCAAATGGATAAAGAATCTCAAAAGTTCACTGAGGAGATTCATTCCTTCAGAGTTAGACTGGAGCAAATGGAAGCTAATGACTTTATGAGGAATCAAGATGCTGTTAAGCAGATCCAAACAAATGAAAGATTAGAAGGCAATGTGAAATACCTCATGGGAAAAACCACTGACCTGGAAAATAGATCCAGGAGAGACAATTTAAAAATTATTGGACTACCTGAAAGCCATGATCAAAGAAAGAGCCTAGAAACCACACTTCAAGAATTTCTCAAGGAAAATTGCCCTGATGTTTTAGATCCAGAGGGCAAAATAGAGGTTGAAAGAATCCACCGATCACCTTCTGAAAAAGATCACAAAAAGAAAACTCCCAGGAATATTATAGCCAGGTTCTAGAATCCCCAGATCAATGAGACAATACTACAACCAGCCAGGAAGAACAAATTGCAATATTGTGGAAACACAATCAGAATACCCCAGGACCTGGCAGCTTCTGCACTGAGGGATTGAAGGGCATGGAATACGATATTCCATAGAGCAAAAGGGCTGGGAATGAACCCAAGGGTCACCTACCCAGGAAAACTGAGTATTTTGTTTCAGGGGAAAATATGGTTATTCAGTGGAATAGAGGACTATCAAGCATGCTTGAGGAAAAAAACCAGAATTGAATAGAAAATTTGATATCCAGACACAAGAAGCAAGAGATGCCTGAGGAGGTAATCAGGGAAAAGAAATCAAAAGGAACTTATCAAAGTTGAACTATTTACATTCCTATATGGAAAAAAAACAATATCTGTGACTGAGGAAATTTTTCTATCTATGAAAATAATGGAAGAAGGGTGTATGGTCATATGAATACATATGTGAATGTGTGTGTATATGGTTACAGTTATATATGGATAGAGGGCATAGTTTGAATTTGTTGGGAAGGGAGGATACTCAAGGGGTGAAATTATGAGATGAGAGAGGGAAGTGGCAAGAGTGATGGGGAGAGACAGGGTAGGGTAAACTATCTCATATAGAAGAAGCAAGGGGAAGTGGTTGCAAGGGAGGGGAAGAATTGGAAGGCAAAAAGCCAGAACCACATTATCATTGAATTTGGTTCAGGGAGAGAATCACATACATACTAAAGGGGATATATCAACCTACAGCAGAATAGGGGGAAGGGGGATGAGAGGAAGGATGATGGATGGGAGTGCATCCTTGGGGGGAGGGGAGGTTGGAAGTACCCACTATAGAAGAGGTACAGGATCAAGTAAGGAATGGACCTGGTCGGGGTTGGGATAAGTGGGAGAGAATTATAAGCAGCCTTGGACAATATATCTACTATGGTAATGTTTTACATAGCTAAACATGTACAACATATACTGAATTACTTATCTCCCCAGAGGGAATGGGTGACAAGGGAGGAAGGAAATGGATCTGAAATTCAAGATCTTAAGATTAAATGTTTCAAATATATATAATTACTATTATTAATACTCTTTTTCTTGTAATTGAGAGATAAGATGTGCAGGCATTGGGACACAAAGAGTCACCTTCCTCTAATGGAAAAGTCGAAAGGGGTATGGGAGAAAATGTGGGAGAGAGCAGATTGGATGAGGGGATATCTTGTGGGACTGCTATTCTGGGAGTGTGGGTAGGGGGAAAACAGGGCGGGGGGATGATTGTAACTCAAAATCTGGTGGAAATGAATGATGTAAAACAGAAGTTTATAAAAATAAAGTGTTTGGAAAGAAAAAAAAAAGAAATGAGATATTTATTAGAAAAACCTCCTTCAATTATTTTCACAGTTAATTCTGTTAACTGTATTTCCCTCCATCCTATACCCAATCTCTCTGATTGTTCTATATTCTCTCCCATTGTCCTGTCTTTCCTCAAAAGTGTATTGCTTCTGCCCTCCATTCTATCATTCCCTCTTCTCTTATCCCCTTCCCCTCTTTCCTTCCTGCATGGTAAGATAGTTTTCAATATTCAACTGATTATGTATGTTATTCTGCCTTTGAGTCAATTGTAATGAGAGCAGGGTTCCCAAACTCTTACTCCCCACCCCCTTATTCCCTTTCATAGTAAAGAAGCCTTTTTCTTCTATTTTTATATGAAATAATATAGCTCATTCTATGTATTGCTTTCCCATTCTCTCAATCCTCCCCCCTTAATTTTATTGTTATCCACCCTTCATGTTCAATGCACCCTTGTGCTGTCTGTCTTTAAGTACTGCTTTTATGTGCCCCAATAATAGGAAAACTCTTATGAGGTACAAATTTAATCCTGCCCAGTAGAATGTAAATATTTTAACATTTTAAATTCCCATGTAATTTTCCTTTCCTGTTTTACTTTTGTTCATTTTTTTTTCAAATATTTCCCTTATTTTTTTATGCTATTACCATAGTAGATATATTGTAAAAGACTGCTTATATTTCCCTCCCACCCATCCCACCCCCCACCTGGTTCATACCCTACTATGATCCTGTCCCTCTTTGAAAGTGGGTACTTCCAACTTCCCCTTCCCCCAGCATGCCCTCCTCTCCATCACCTCCCCTTCCCATTCCGTTCCCCCTACTCTCCTTCAGGGTGAGATATCCCATTTAAAATGTATGTCATTCTCTCCCTGAGCCAAATTCAATGAGAATATAGTTATGCCTTTTTGCCTTCTTGTTCTTCCCCTCCCCTGCAACCACTTCCCCTTGCCTCTTCTGCAAGAGATAGTTTACCCTACCCTGTCTCTCCCCATCTCCTCTTGTAACATTCCTCTCTCACCTCTTAACTTCACGCCTTAAGTATCATCCCTTCCCACCAAATTCAGCCTGTGCCCTCTAACTATGTATACATGTAAACATATATACACATCTTCACATATGTATTCCTATGCCCATTATACCCTTGTTCAATTATTTTCATACTGCGAAAGTTTCATCAGTTACGGATATTGTTTTTACACATAGCAATGTATATAGTTTAACTTTGATAAGTTCCTTTTGATTTCTTTTCCCTGATTACCTTCTCAAGTATCTCTTGCTTCTTGTGTCTGAATGTCAAAATTTCTATTCAACTCTCGTTTTTTCCTCAAGAATGCTTGAAAGTCCTCTATTCCACTGAACGACCAAATGTTCCCCTGAAACAAAATATTCAGTTTTGCTAGGTATGTGATTCTTGGTTTTAATCCCAGCTCCTTTGACCTCCAGGTTATCATATTCCAGGCCCTTTTATCCCTCAGTGTAGAAGCTGCCAGGTCCTGGGCTATTCTGATTGTGTTTCCACAATATTGCAATTTGTTATTCCTGGCTGATTGTAGTATTGTGTCCTTAATCTGGGAATTCTGGAACCTGGCTATAATATTCCTGGGAGCTTTCTTTCTGGGATCTTTTTAAGGATGTGATTTGTGGATTCTTTCAACCTCTATTTCCCCCTCTGGGTCTAAAATATCAGGGCAATTTTTCCTTGAGAATTACTTGAAGGATGATTTCTAGGTCTTTTCAGGTAGTCCAGTAATTTTTAAATTATCTCTCCTGCATCTATTTTCCAGGTCAGTGGTTTTTTCCATGAGATCTTTCACACCATCTATTCTTTCATTTATTTGGATCAGTTTAACAGCATCTTGATTTCTCATAATGTCACTAGCTTCCATTTGCTCTAGTCTAACTCTTAAGGAATGAATCTACTCAGTGAGCATTTGAGATTTTTTCCATCTGGCAAATTCGACTTTTTAAGGCATTCTTCTTCTCATTGCCCTTTTCAAGCCTCCTTTGCCATTTGAGTTAGTCTATTTTTTAAGGTTATTTTCCTAAGCAAAGCAGTTGACCCTCATTTCATATTTTCCCTGCATACTTCCCATTTCTCTTCCCAATTTTTCGTCCACTTCTCTTATTTAATTTAGAAATCCTTCTTCAGGTTCTCTATCACCTGTAACCCCCTCATATATTCATTTGGAAGTTTTCATGTAGGAGTTCTGACTTCCCAGCCCTCTTCCTGTTCCATGCTTCATCCTCTTTGCCCCCAAAATAAGAGTCTAATGTTGAATTTTTCTGTTTCTTTTATTTCTTTTGTCTAGGCATGTTGACACTTAATTATTTGACTTTTGTGCTTGTTGCCACAGTAAGACTCTCACATCTGACAGGGTAGCTTCTGTCCCAAACTTTTGGTCCTCTCAACTTTCCAAGGTTTTAGTCGGATGGCCTCTGGGAAGCCTACACATACTCTGGCAAGCTGGATACCCACCCAAACACCTCCACCCCCGACCGAAATCCAGATCAAGTGAGTTTAAAGCAAGAGCAGTTACCCTGAAAGACTGATCGCTGGATCTCCCTACAGTTTGCAGTCCAGGAGCTGAAGCTGCCTCTGAAGGTGCAAAATGGCGTCTCTGCTGGATCTCCTCAGGAGCTTCTTGCCCACAGGAGAAGAAGCCGATGTGTTCCCAAATACTCGTCCCAAATTCCATAGGGCACTGACCTCTCACTTTGTCCTAGGCATACCTGTGTTGATAATTTTGGAAAAGCCAGAGCTGCTGGTCTCCTCGGGTCCCTCCAATCAGCTGCTGGCCTGGCCACCCTGGGGCTAAAACCTTTACTCAGGTTGCCTGGGCTTGTCTCCCAGAGTGTTGTGCTGTTTGTTCCTAGTCTGTGGAGCTGGACATTCACTGCCAGGCTGCCAGGATGTGCTCAGTGCAAGATTAGCTTCCCTGTGTCATTCTGTGTGTGATGGAGCTTCAGAGGTTGTTCAGAGTCCACCTTTTACATGGTTTGGAAGTGGTGTGGCCTGTAGTGCCATGGAAGTGCTGTTTCTACTCTGCCATCTTGGTTCTGGCTTTTTCAAATACTTTTTAAAATTCTAGTTTAAATCTTTCATTTCCACCAGATTTTGAGTTACAATTTTTTCTCTGTTTTTTCCCTACCCACCACCCCAAAATAGCAATCCCAAAGGATATCCCCTCCTCCAATCTGTTCTCTCCCAAATCTTCTCCCATACCCCCTTATATTTTATAGTAGGGCATGGTGGATCTCTATGCCCCAATGCTTGTGTATATTATTTCACAATTATATATAACACATTATTAACAATAGTATTTATATATTTTCAAACATTTGATTTTAAAATTTTGAATTCCAGATTCATTCCTTTCCTCCCTTGTCACCCACCCTTATGGGAGAGATAAGTAATTCAGTGTATGTTGTACATGTGTAGCCAGCCAAAATATTACCATAGTGGATATATTGTAAAAGACTGACAATATTTCCCTCACTAGTATCCTGCTTCCCACTTGTTCTATTATCTACTTTGATCCCGCCCCTTTTCAGAAGTGGGTGATTCCAAATTCCCTCCCCTCCCTTCCATCAAGACCCCTCTCATCCCCTTCCCCCTTATTCTCCTGTAGGGTGAGATATACTGTTTAGTATGCTTGTCATTCTCTCCCTGAGCCAAATTAAATGAGAATAATGATTTGCCTTTTTGACTTCCTGTTGTTTCCCTCTATTGCAATCATTTTCCATTGCCTCTTCTATATGAAATAGTTTACCCTATTCTGTCTCTCCCCATCTCCTCTCATTATACTCCTCTCTCACCTCTTAATTTCACCTTTTCAGTATTATCCTTTCATACTACATTGGTCCTGTGCCCTCTATCTATGTATACCTGTAAAAATTTATGCACAGATTCACATATGTATTCACATGCCCATATACCCTTCTTGTACTCTTTTCATACTGAGAAAAGTTTCATCAGTTACAGTTATTGATTTTCCATGTAGGAATGTAAATAGTTCAACTTTCATAAGTTTCTTATGATTTATTTTCCCTGTTTACCTTCTCAAGCTTCTCTTGCTTTGTCTATCTGAATGTTAAATTTTCTATTCAACTCTGTTTTTTTTTTTTTTTCATCAAGAATACGTGAAAGTCCTGTATTCCACTAAATGACCATATTTTCCCTGCTACTCAGTTTTGCTGGGTAAGTGTTTCTTCGTTTTAATATTAGCTGCTTTGCCCCGTGGAATATCATATTCCAAGCCTTTCAATCCCTCAGGGTAAAAGCTGACAGATCCTGTGCTATCTTGATTGTGTTTACACAACATTCAAATTGTTTCTTCCTGGCTGCTTATAATATTGTCTCCCTGATCTGGGAATTTTGGAACCTGGCTATGATATTCCTAAGAGTTCTCTTTTTAGAATGTTTTGTCAAGAGGTGATCGGTGGATTCTTTCCAACTCTATCTTGCCCTCTGGTTCTAAAACATCAGGGCAATTTTCCCTGAGAATTTCTTGGAGGATGATTTCTTAATTTTTTCTCAGATCATCGTTTTCAGGTAGTCCAATACTTTTTAAATTATCTCTCCTGGATCTACTTTCCAGGTCAGTGGTTTTTCCAGTGAGATATTTCACATTGCTTTCTATTCTTTAATTTCTTTGGATCTGTTTAAGAGCATCTTGATTTGTCATAAATGTATTAGCTTCCATTTGCTTCAATTTAATTCTGAAGGAATGATTCTCCTCAGCGAGATTTTGAGATTCTTTTTCTATCAGGCAAAACCAGCTTTTTAAGCCGTTCTTCTCCTCATTGCCTTTTTGACCCTATTTTGCCATTTGAGTTAGTCTATTTTTAAGGTAATATTTTCCTCAGGCAGGCTATTGACTCTCATTTCATAATTTTCTGGCATTGTTCTCATTTCTCTTCCCAATTTTTCCTCCACTTCTCTTATTTGATTCTTAAGGTCCTCTATGGCCTATTACCATCGTGTATTTTTCTTTGAAGCTTTTGATGCAGGAGTTCTGACTTCACTGTCTTCCTTCTGTTCCATTCTTTTATCCTTTTTTGTCTCCAAAGAAGGAGTATAAAGTTGGGATACTCTGTTTATTTTGATTCCTTTGCCTACTTATGTCACCACTCAGTCACTTGACCCCTGGCCTCTTTGCCACAGTAGGACTCTGCCTTCAGATAGAGGAGCTTCTTTCCCAAATGCTGGGGTTTTCTCACCTGCCAACGGTATTAGGTGGGTGCCCTCTCTGTAGCCTCCACATGCACAGGAAAGCTGGTCACACACCAAAGGACATCCACCTTATACCATAATCCAGATCCAAGCAAGTTAAAGTCAGATTGATTACCCCTCAGACTGGTCGCTTTGTTCCCCTACACTCTACAGGCCAGCAGCCAAGGCCACTAAATAGAGGTAGCTGCACAAGGGCTAATCAGTGGCTTCTTGCCCGGGGGGGAAAAAGCAGACACACTCCAACTGCTGGATCCCAAAATCCACACTCCACTGCCCTCTCCCTTTGTCCTTAACATCTATGGGTTTATTTTTTGGGAAACAGCCATAACGGCTTGTGATATGGAGACCCTCCAGCTGGTGGTTGGTCAGGCCCACCATGATGCTAAAACCCTGGCTCACACAGGGCTTAGGTTGGCTCCCAGAAGGCTTTCTGGCCCATTTCTGGCAACCTGCCAGGCTCTCCTCAGTGGGAGATAAGCTTTTCTGTGTCATTTTGTGGATTCTGTAGCATGTTTATAAAGAGTCCTGTTTTACATGATTTGAAGCTGGTTTGACTGCACTTTTTTTTTTCTTTTCTTGAGTCTTGTATTTGAAAGTTATTTTTTTTTTTCTATTCAGCTCTGGTCTTTTCATTAAGAATGCTTGAAAATCCTTACCTAGTTGAATGTCCATTTTTTTTTTCTTTTGAAGTGTTATACTTATTTTTGCTGAATAGGTGATTCTTTATGGTAATCCTAGTACTTTTGCCTTCCAGAATATCATATTCCCAGTCCTCTTATCCTTACTTTTAAAGCTGTTGATACTTTTGTTATCCTGACTGTGATTCCACATTACTTGAATTGTTTTTGTTTTTATTTTGTTCATTCCATTGTTTTTGGTGTGCTTTCAATATTTTTTTTCTCAATCTGCGTCCTTAGAATTTGGCTATTATTTTCCTGAGAGTTTTCATTTTGAGATTCCTTTCAGTAAATGATCAATGAAATCTTTCAATTTCTCTTTTTTCTCTCTGTTTCTAGAAGATCAGGGCAGATTTTTTTTTTTATAATTTCTTGAAAGATGTATAGGCTCTTATTTATTTATTTGTTTGTTTATTTAATCATTTATTTATTTTATCATGACTTCCAGGTAGTCCAATATTTTAAAATTTATCTCTCCTGAATTCATTTTCCAGGCCAGTAGTCTTTCCAGTGAGATCTTTCACATTGTCATCAATTTTTAATTTTTTTTTCTCTTGTTGCTTTTTTTGGAGGGTAATTGGGGTTAAATGACTTGCTCAAGGTCACATGGCTAGAAAGTATTGAGTGTCTGAGGCCCCATTTGAACTCAGGTCCTCCTGACTCCAGGTCCAGTGCTATGTTCAATGCACCAACTAACTTCCCCCTCATTCTTTTGCTTTTATGCTATTGTTTCTTGATTTTTCAAAGCATCATTAGCTTTTATTTGTGCAGTTTTAATGTTCAAGAAATTATTTTCTTCACTGAGATTTTGTACCCACTTTTCCATTTTGGCAAATTGTTTTTTTTAAGTTATTTTTTTTCTTTCAGGAAATTTTTGCGATGCTTTTTTTCCATTTGTTCATTTCTATTTTTAAGACCTTTTTCTCATTTGCTTTTTGTGCCACCTTAACCATTGCTCTTATTCTTTTTTTAATGCATTATTTTCTTTAGTATTTTTGGTATCTCTTTTACAAAGCCATTGACTCATTATTCATGATTTACTTTTATCACTCATTTCTTTTCCAATTTTCCTCTGCCTCCTTTACTTGCTTTTCAAAATCCTTTTTGAGCCCTTCTGTATATGGAGACTTGGATAAAGATTTTTTATCTTGGAGTCTTTTTATATGGAAGTTTTAACTTTGCTGTCTTTTTTTTTTTTGGTGTTTGTAGAGTTTTATTTTTTAAAAAAATTCTTGTTAATGTACAGGCATTGGCACATTTAAATGCAAACTACACAGAGAGAGCTTTCCTAAAATCTAGGAAAGTGGAATGTCAAGAAGTCAACAAAATATGAAAAACTTAAAGTGCTAAAACAGAAGGCACTTCACAAAATTTGTTCACTGAAACAACTCATGTGTCAGTTTATATCCTTCATTTTGCAAATGGCAGTGGAAAACTGATTGGACTAGAAGGACATAAAGAAAAATATGGATAGCTGGTGGCAGTAATGGTAAAAAATTATATTTTAAATGATAAGAGAGCTAGGTCATTTATTTTATAATCATCTTTTAAAAAGGCTGCTTGGTACTGACTTGCATCCCATACAAGGAAAAAAAAAAGAGGTCTTGGGTTGATATAATAATATGATAACCACCCCCCTCACCCTCGACAACAACAATTTTGTGACTAATTTTGTTCTGGGAAAAAACCAATCAGACCAAAAAACTTGCAAAGTCACTTTTTGCCCTGAAGAGATCAAAGCCCTTTTGTTCTTTTGGGTACAGTTTTGTGAAGTAAATAATTAAGAAAAGGAAAAATACTACCAGAGTCAGTGAACTAAAAAAGTTGTTACATTCATTATTTTAAATACTTAGGTTATGAAGAAGTCGTCTAGGATGTTACATAGTTAGAGGTAGATAAAAGGCCAAATAGTTCTCATAGAATCTAATAATTTAGTATCTGTACATCAAAGAGATCACACACTCCTTCATTTTCATCCAGGTTAAAGTTGTAGTCATCAGCAGGGGTAGGAGAGAGCGGTAATAAGGGAAACCCATCTGAAGATATTAATTCATCAATGATATCACCACTAATATATCCTGAGGGTGTGTCTGAAACTGGTGTCTGCTGGAGATGCTGACCTCTGGTAAAGGTGTGTTGTTCAGGCAGATTCTGGGTTTCTGTATTAGGTTTCTGTGGAGTCACTGGTGAAGAGACTTGATAAGGAGGTTGGTTGAGGTCATCAGGCGGAGGAACAGGAAAAACCACAGGCTTAGAGGAACTGGATTCTTTATTAATAAGCAGCACGTGGATAGGTCCTGAGTGACTCTTTAAATTGATCTGGTATTTCTTTTGTCCATTCTGGCCCATTTCAGGAATAGGTACCTCCAGCTGTGTACCAGAAGGTGCTTGAATTGCAAGAAATGTATCTCCATTAAAACAATTACAGATGTCTTCATGAGTTATATAAGAAAAGCTGTTGTTAATGGAGTCATCCATAACATTTTTGATGCTTTGCTGTAGCCATAATTTCTGTTGATCAAGTTCTCTCTCTTTTAGCTCCAGATCTTCAATTTCTGCTTTGAGATATCTCAGTCTATCGATAACTTCCTTTGTATTACATCCAGCACCTACACCTTTCCACTGTATACTATTTTTGGACTTCTTTTCAATTAAATTAATTCCTTCCAAAACATTGGTAATGTCATAAATTCTTCTTTTTTGCCGGACGGCCAAAGTATCTGCAGCCGCCTTGAGATCCAGGACCCTGTCCTTGGCCTCCTGCAGCAGCGACACGAACTTGGTGGTGAGCAGCCCCAGCCAGGCTCTTCTCCTGGCCGATGCTGCCCCGGCTCCCGCCGCCCCCGCTCCCACCGCCGGGGGGCGCTGCCGGCTGCGGCTGCGGCTGCGGGGTCTGCCCCTGGCCCGGCGGCGGCTGCTGGCCGGAGCTCCCAAGCTCGGCCGCCGCCGCCATGCCGCCCGCCGCCGCCTCGGGGCTCGGAGCCCAAGCCCTCAGCCCCGCGTCCGGCATCGCGCGCCCGCAGAGCGCAGGTGCCCCGCTCGAAGCCCCCACAGCGCGATCGCCCCCGCCCTGACCCCGCCGCGCTCCCGCCAGCTCCAACGCCTGGGCTCTGGGGCTGGGGGCGAACGAGGGAAAAAGAGCTGCTGTCTCTTCTTGAGTGTGTGTTTTGATCTTCATTCTCAACTTAGTAACTTTCCATTATGAGAATTTTATTTTTCTGTTGTTTGCTCATAGTCCTAGCCTGTTACTTGACTTTTAACGCTTAGTTAAAGTAGGGATCTGCTTGCAAAGTGCAGGGTGAATTGTCCCTATCTTCAGGGTTTTGTGCAGCTGTTTTCAGATATAGTTCTAGGGTCCTGTAAGTTTTCACTCCTTCCAAGGTGGTATGATCTAAGGAGAGGTGCTGGCCTGTGCTCTGGTTTGTGAGTGACCACAAGCATTATTTTCTGTCTTGGAACTATGACGAGAATCCCTGCTCTACTTTGGCTGTAAACTCTGGTGCACTACTGCTTCACTTTGTCCTGGGACTGCCACAACCAGAACCACAACCAAGAACAGAGTAGGGGCAAAGGAGCAGAGACCTGTCTCACTGCTAGCAAAGAAATACAAATAATCTCTTTCTGATCTGTTCTGATCTGTTGCTCAACCCCCTTATTATCTGTGGGCTGAGGGCTCAAGTATCAGCAGCTTCTAACTCAGATTCAGTGGCTTTCAATGACTGCTTCTGATGTGCTGAGGCCAGGGCTGTGCTGATGTGTCCCGTGCTGGACTGTGCTCCCCTCTCACCCTGCTGTGACAGGCCTTTCTTGTCAACCTTCTGATGGTCTTTCTTGTCTTTGGTCACAGAAGTCTGGAAAACTCTACTGCTGCCAATGATTCAGTTACCCAACGTCTGTTCCGCTTTGCTGGGGCTAGATCTATGCTGTCTCAACCTGTGCTCTTCTCTTATCCTACTGCAACAGACTTCTCCAACTGACTTACTAAGTTTTCTTGGGCTAAAAAACATTTTTATTCCATTTTTTGTGTATTCTCTTCCTCTATAATTTATTTAGAGTTATCATTTAAAGATAGTTTGAGGGAAATTTCAGCCAAGTCCCTGCCTTTACTCTTCCATTTCTTTACTTGCCTCCATGTCTTTGCTTTTCAGAGATTTAGAAACAACACTAGAACTAAAGATAAAATATTTTCATTTTTGATAAGCATAGCATATAGGAATCATAAGCAATTTTTTTTTAGAAAAGATATCTTAAAACAGGAGAAATCAGTGGCTTTTTTTTTGAAAGACTATTCATTTTAATCAAAATCTTTTGAACTTTGCAAGGTTTGCTCATCCATTACAGATATCCAATATGGGTAATGATAGAGCTTGGACCTGAGCCTATTTTGAAATTCCTGAACCATTAAGTCCCAGTAGAAATTATACTTTTTTTTTTTGGTACATAGAACTTTTATGACTTAAACATATCATCTTCCAAGCAAAATGTTTTAAAAAAAAATGATAAAATAAAAATAAATAAAAATGAAAAATACAAAAAATAATGAATTCTGTAATTTAATCATTTTCATTAGTTCCTTATGCTAATACTTTCCATTTATAAAAAGAAATTGAGATTAGTTTGGATTAGAAAATATATCCACCCTGGGAAAAAAAAATCAATTCATCTTGAGAAGAAAAAAAAAAGTTTTTAAAAAATATTTTAAAATTAACTGGAAAAAAATTCCATGTGATTTTTTATTGGCATGAATTAAAACTTTTTTCAGTTTTTAGAAACATCTGTAAATTTTACTATATTTGAGGTTTCCATAGGAAAATGCAGAAATCTATGAGTATTATCATTACTTTGATAGTATGTTGACATAGCTACCACTCAAATTTTGAATTTTTGTTAATCTTAAATGATAGAATCAAATCTCACTCTTTCATTTTTTAAGAATACAATGAGTATATTAAGGCACCTGCATGTATTATACGATGGTTGGATTAAAAATTAAGCGAAACAACTTCCCCAAGTCTGATTTATAGATCTCTGGGATAATATTAGGAAACATGCTTAACTCACTTTAGGTAAAAGCTAAAGTACCTAACTATATGTCCTATTGCCTTTGCTTGTATAACTCAATGACATATCTACTTCACATTAGGGGAAAAAACAATTGTAGAGGAAAATATAAAAATCAAGAGTTATAATTTAATGTAATAGGCACCTGGTATCTGTAAGATACTGTCAGTAACACTGGGGAATCAAAAAAATTAAATTCTCATCTGTAAAGAGCAATTATTCATTCAGGCATTTCCTATTGATCAGTCATTTGATAATGCCAGATTCTCCATTATTCCATTTGAGATTTTCTTGGCAAAAATAGAGGATGGGAGACAAACAGGGTTAAGTGACTTGCTAGGGTGACACAGCTAATAAGTGCCTGAGGCACATTTGAATCCATGAAAATATCTTCCTGACCCTAGTCCCATCATTTTATCCAATAAACCACCTAGTTGCTTCCAACCCAAAGTATGTAACATAAAATCATATATATGGTACTTTGGGAATACAGAAAAAAAGTACTAGGGAATACAATTAGGAGAATCACAGGGTGAAAGGAAAGCCATCCTATATAAGGTTTCTCATTTTGAATGTTCGCATGAGTACTAAGGAACTCTTTTTCCCTCATCTGTGAAGACATTGACAGGTTATATTTTGAGGTTCCCAGGGGAAAATATTTATAGATTCAAAATAAGCTGAAGAAATTCATAATTGATTTGATATTTTTCAAGTCAGAATGTTGAAAATATATATGAACCCATTACTCATAATTAATTTAATTTTACCATTACATAAGTTAAAATTATGCATTAAGAAAACAAAACAAAACAAAACAAAAACAATCTTTATTGATCTCTTTTGTTCTTTTTTTTTTCCCCTCTACTGCCCCTTCTGGAAAACCATTCTACTAACAAGTAACAAGTAATATTTTTAAAGACATGAAAAGACAGGGAAAGATGAGCATTATCAATCACTACCTTAAAAAGTAAACAACACCAAACCATCTAAAATATTCACTATCCGTCTCTCACCTTCACAACAGGGTGGGTTATGTAGACTGCCCTCCCTATATGTCATTTTTAATCATGCTTGATCTGTATAATATTCTACATTAACTTTTGCTTTTCTTTCTGTTTTTCTTTTTCCTATTTACATGTATATGTGTATGGATGTATGGACATATTCATCAAATTGCTTTTCAAAACAGTTATGGTAATTCACAGTACCACTGCTATATATGTGTATGCTATAACAAAATCCCTTAAAATTGACTGTTACCATTTTTGGTCCATTATTTTTAAAGTAAAAATTTATTTTATTAATTTGTTTGTTTACTTTTAATTTACAAGATTCAGGTCCATATTCCCTTGTTTTTCAAATTTTCTCCTCCTCTTCCCCCCCCCCCATGGAGGCATGCAATAAAGTATAGGATCTAAAAATACTTTCACATTAGAGATTAATCAGGTTGTAAAGAAGGATTGTAACCCAATGAATTAACAATGGGAAAGAGGAAAAAACAAACACTCTTCTCTCTAGTTCTTTCTAGTTTGTTCTCTGAATATAGAAATATTTTTCTAT
Organism: Gymnobelideus leadbeateri; assembly: GCA_011680675.1. Taxonomy (NCBI): domain Eukaryota; kingdom Metazoa; phylum Chordata; class Mammalia; order Diprotodontia; family Petauridae; genus Gymnobelideus; species Gymnobelideus leadbeateri. Next base: position 210,441 of record WOXC01011354.1, on the reverse strand, counting down.
CATGAGTCTTTTGTATTTGTCTTATAACCTTGCATTGCTAAGAAGGGTCCAGTCTATCAAAGTTCATCATTACACAAACATTGTATCTGTAATTGTGTATAGATTTCTCCTGGTTCTGCTCTTCTCACTAAGCATCATTTTGTATAAGTCTCTACAGGTAAAGATGAAGCCATCTACTCCTCATTTCTTATGGAACAAAAAATATTCCATTACATTCATATACCACAACTTATTTAGTCATTCCCCAATTGATGGGCATCCCATTAATTTCCAAATCTTTGCCACCACAAAAAGAACTTCTATAAATCTTTTTGTACATACAATTCTTCCTCTCACTCCTATGATTTCTTTGGGATACAACCCTGGAAGTGGTATCACTGGGTCAAAAGGTATGCAATTACTTATAGCTTTTTGGACATAATTCCAGATTGTGATCCAGAATGGTTAAATCAGTTCACAAATCCATCAAAATGCATTCGGGTTCCAATTTTTCTACATACTCTCCAGCATTTGTCATTCTCCTGTTTTGTCATCTTAGCCAATTTAACCAGTGAAATGTGGTATCTCAGAGATGTTTTCATTTGCATTTCTCTAAATACTAGTGACTTAGAGCATTTTTTTGATATGCTTATATTTCTTTAATTTCTTCCTCTACAAACTGCTTGTTTATATCCTTTAACCATTTATTAATTGGGGAATGACTTGTATTCTTATAGATTTGACTCAATTCTCTCTATATTTTAGAAATGAGGGCTTTATTCCAGACATTGGTAGAAATAATTCTTTGCCAATTTTCCACTTCCCGCTTAATCTTTGTTATATTGACTTTTGCTTTTAATTTAATGTAATCAAAATGACCAATTTTGCATTTTATAATGCTCTCTAATGCTTGTTTGGTCATAAAACCCTCCCTTCTCCATAAATTTGACAGATACACTATTCCTTGCTTTCTCAGATTGCTTACATTATCAGCCTTTATACCTAGACTGTGCAACCATTTACACCTGATTTTGGTTTACAGTGTTAGATAATGGTCTATGCCCAGTTGCTGTCACACTATATTCCAGATTTTCCATCAGTTTTTGTCAAATAGTGAGTCCTTATACCCAAGCCTGGGGTCTTTGGGTTTATCAAAGAATAGATTACTATAGTCATTTGCTGCTGAGTCTCTTGTACCTAATCTATTGCACTGATCCACTACTCTATTCCTCAGCCAGTACCAAGTAGTTTTGATGACTACAGCTTTATAATACAAATTAAAATGTGGTAAGACTAGGCACCTTCCTTTGCATTTCATTTTTATGAATTCCTGTGATATTCTATACCTTTTGTCTTGCAAAAGAATTTTGTTACTATTTTTTCTATCTCTAATTTTTTTTCAGTAGATTGATTGATATGGAAAATATATAATTTAATTTAGGCAAAATTGTCATATTTATTATATTAGCTAGAGCCAGCCAAAAGCCATTGATGTTTGTTTGTATGTTTCTCAAATTATTTAGATCTGACATTATTTGTGTGAAAATGTTTTGTAGTTGTGTTCATATAAGTACTGGGTTTGATTTGGCAGATAGATAACCAAAATTTTATATTGTCTACAGTAACTTTAAATGGGATTTTTCTCTTTATCTCTTGCTGTTGGATTTTGTGAGAAATATATGGGAATGGGTGGTGGAGTCAAGATGGTGGAGAAGAAAGAGGACTTACTCAGACCTCTGGCTTCCACCTTCTCCAATTTGTGCAAAAGGTTATTCTGAACAAACTTTGGAGCTACAGAATACACAAAATGACACAGAGAAGCTAATCTCCCACTAAGGACAGCCCAGCAGGCCAGGAGGAAGTGGCCAGCAAAGCGCTCTGGAAGCCAAGCCTAGGCATTGCTGAGCCCAGGTTTGAGGCACAGGGTGGCCTGACCAGCCTCTGGCTGGAGGGACCTCAGATCACCAGCTGCTATAGTGATTTCCAGAATTATCAACCCATACATGCCAAGGACAAAGTGAGAGGTCAGTGCAGTGGGGGTTTTGGGATCCAGTAGTTGTGGGAAAAGGTTGGCCTTTGCACCCAGGGCGAGAAGCAACTGAGGTACAACAATCAAAATAGCACAGGACCTGGCAGCTTCTACACTGAGGGATAGAAGGGCCTGGAATATGATAATCTGGAGGTCAAAGGAGCTGGGATTAAAACCAAGAACCTGGGATAGGATGGAGGGAAATATATCCACCATGGAAATATTTTGCATAGTACATCTACAAACTATATTGAATTGCTTATCTTCCCAGTAAGGGTGGGTGACAAGGGAGGAAGGGAATGAATCTGGAATTCAATGTTTTAAAATAAAATGGTTAAATATACATACATATATATATACACACACACATACATACTGTTATTGATATCATTTTACATGTAAATGGGAAATAAGATATATTGGCACTGGGACATAGAGATCCACCATTACCTAATTGGAAAATTTTAGGGAGTATGTGTAGCAGCAAGCACCCTAACATCCCCAGGGTGACTGCCAACACAGGTTCTTAGATCTGCTTTTCTTTTTTTTTTTTTTAAATTAATTTATTAGTTTAGTTTCAGTTGACAAGATTCAATTCCATAGTTCCTTGATTTTCAAATTTCCTTTACTTCCCTCCCCCCTCCCCTCATGACATCATATAGTACAGTATAGGGTCTGCAAATGCATTCATATTAAACATTATTCCAATTACAAAGGCATATTGTACTAGGTGGGATGAAAGATGGTAAGGAAGAAGTACAACCAAACAATGAGAAGAACAAGATCATTTAGTTTGCTTCCATCAGGATTCAGGCTCAGTTCTTTCTAGTTATATCTCTGGATGGCACATTTCTCACTTTCTTGAGTCATTCGGGATTAACTTATATCACTGCATTGCTGAAAAGATTCCAGTCTGTCATAGTTGGTCGTCACAGATATGGTATGTCTGTGATTGTATACAAATTTCTTCTGATTCTACTCTTCTCGCTCAGCATCAGTTTGTATAAGTCTCTCCAGGTAATTATGAAATCCGTCACCTCCTCGTTTCTTATAGCACAATAAAATTCCATTACATTCATATACCACAACTTGTTTAGCCATTCCCCAATTGATGGGCACTCCTTTAGTTTCCAATTCTTTGCAACCACAAAAAGGGCTGCTAAAAATATTTTTGTACATATGGTTCTTCCTCCCACTACTATGATCTCTTTGGGATATAACCCTAGGAGTGGTATGGCTGGGTCAAAGGGTATGAAATTATTTATAATCCTTTGGGCATAATTCCAGATTGCTCTCCAGAATGGTTGGATAAGTTCACAATTCCACCAGCAATGTATTAGCGTTCCAATTTGCCCACAACCTCTCCAGCATTTGTCATTTTCTTGTTTTGTCATCTTAGCCAATCTGACTGGAGAGATGTGGTATCTCAGAGTTGTTTTGATTTGCATTTCTCTAATTAATAGTGATTTAGAGCATTTCTTCATATGCTTATAGATATCTTTAATTTCTTTCTCTGAAAACTTCCTATTCATATCCTTTGACCATTTATCAATTGGGGAATGACTTGTATTCATATAGATTTGGCTCAATTCTCTATAAATTTTAGAAATGAGTCCTTTATCAGAGACACAGGTTGTAAAAATTCTTTCCCAATTTCCCACCTCCCTCTTGATCTTGGTTACATTGGCTTTGTTTGTGCAGAAGCTTTTCAATTTAATGTAATCAAAATTATCCATTTTGCATTTTATAATGCTCTCTAATTCTTGTTTGGTCCTAAAATCTTCCCCTCTCCACAGATCTGTCAGGTAAACTATTCCTTGCTTTCCCAAATTGCTTATAGTATCATCCTTTACACCTAGATCATGCACCCATTTAGACTTGATTTTGGTGTATGGTGTTAGATAGTGATCTATGCCCAGTTTCTGCCATACTGTATTCCAGTTTTCCCAGCAGTTTTTGTCAAATAGTGCATTCTTATCCCAAAAACTGGGGTCTTTGGGTTTATCGAACAATAGATTGCTATATTCATTAACTGCTGGGTCTCCTGCACCTAATCTATTCCATTGATCCACTACTCTACACCTCTGCCAGTACCAAGCAGTTTTGATGACTGCTGCTGTATAATACAGATGAAGATCTGGCATAGCTAGTCCACCTTCCCTAGCATTTCTTTTCATTAATTCCCTTGATATTCTAGACATTTTGTTTTTCCAAATAAATTTTGTTATTATTTTGTCTAACTCTACAAAGTAGTTTTTTGGTAAATTGATTGGAATGGCACTAAATATATAATTTAGTTTGGGTAAAATTGTCATTTTTATTATATTAGCTCGACCCAGCCACGAGCAATTGATATTTTTCCAACTATTTAGATCTGATTTTATTTCTGTGAGAAGTGTTTTGTAGTTGTGATCATATAGATTCTGGGTTTGTTTTGGCAAGTAGATTCCCAAATATTTTATAATGTCTACAGTGACTTTAAATGGGATTTCTCTTTCTATCTCTTGCTGTTGAGTTTTATTAGAGATGTACAGGAATGCTGAGGATTTATGTGGGTTTATTTTATATCCTGCAACTTTGCCAAATTTATTTATTGTCTCAAGTAATTTTTTACTTGATTCTCTAGGATTCTCTAAGTATATCATCATATCATCTGCAAAGAGTGACAGCTTGGTCACTTCTTTGCCTAATTTGATTCCTTTGATTTCTTTTTCTTCTCTAATTGCTACTGCTAACGTTTCAAGTACCAGATTGAATAAGAGGGGTGATAGTGGACACCCTTGTTTCACTCCTGATCTTATTGGAAAGGCTTCTAGTTTATCCCCATTGCATATAATACTTGCTGATGGTTTTAGATAGATGCTAGCAACTATTTTAAGGAAGGCTCCATTTATTCCTATACTTTCTAGTGTTTTTAATAGGAATGGATGTTGTACTTTGTCAAAAGCCTTTTCTGCATCTATTGAGATGATCATGTGGTTTTTGCTAGTTTTGTTGTTGATATGCTCAATTATATTGATGGTTTTCCTAATATTAAACCATCCTTGCATTCCTGGAATGAATCCTACCTGATCAGGGTGTATTATTTTTGTGATAAGTTGTTGGAGTCTTTTGGCTAATATTTTGTTTAGAATTTTTGCGTTTAAATTCATGAGGGAGATTGGTCTATAATTTTCTTTCTCTGTTTTATCTCTTCCTGATTTAGGAATCAGTACCATATTTGTGTCATAGAAAGAGTTTGGTAGGACTCCTTCTTCACTAATTTTCCCAAATAGTTTGTAGAGTATTGGAATCAATTGTTCTTTAAATGTTTGATAGAATTCACTAGTGAACCCATCTGGCCCTGGAGATTTTTTCCTAGGGAGTTCATTGATGGCTTGTTTGATTTCTTTTTCTGAGATGGGGTTATTTAGGTAATTCACTTCCTCTTCAGTTAATCTGGGCAATTTGTGATTTTGTAAATATTCATCCATTTCACTAAGATTGTCATATTTATGTGCATACAATTGGGAAAAATAATTCCTCATTATTTTTTTGATTTCCTCTTCATTGGAGGTAGATTCACCCTTTTTATTTTTGATACTCATAATTTGGTTTTCTTCTTTCTTTTTTTTTATCATATTGACTAAGGGTCTATCAATTTTGTTGATTTTTTCATAAAACCAGCTCTTGGTTTTATTTATTAATTCAATGGTTTTCTTAATTTCAATTTTATTAATCTCACCTTTGGTTTTCAGTATTTCTAATTTAGTACTAAATTGGGGATTTTCAATTTGTTCTTTTTCTAGCTTTTTCAATTGCATGTCCAATTCACTGACCTCCCTTCTCTCTGCTTTAATTAAGTATGCACTCAGGGATATAAAACTTCCCCTGAGAACTGCCTTTAGTGCATCCCACAAATTTTGGTATGTTGTTTCATTATTATCATTCTCTTGAATGAAATTATTGATTGTTTCTATAATTTCTTCTTTGACCCACCAATTTTTTAGGATTAAATTGTTTAGTTTCCAATTAGTTTTTAGTCTATCTTTCCATGGCCCTTTATTGCATATAATTTTTATTGCATCATGATCTGAGAATGATGTGCTTACTATTTCTGCCTTTCTGCACTGGATTGTGAGGTTTTTATGCCCTAGTACATGGTCTATTTTTGAGTATGTACCATGCACTGCTGAAAAGAAAGTAAATTCCTTTTTATCCCCATTCAGTTTTCTCCAGAGATCCATCATATCTAGTCTCTCTAAGATTCTATTCACCTCCTTAACTTCTTTCTTGTTTATTTTGAGGTTAGATTTATTGAGTTCAGAGAGGGGAAGATTAAGGTCCCCCACTAGTATAGTTTTGCTATCTATTTCTTCCTCTAATTCCTTTAACTTCTCTAGGAATTTAGATGCTATACCACTTGGTGCATATATATTAAGTAGTGATATTGCTTCATTCTCGATGGTGCCTTTTAGTAGGATATAGTTTCCTTCCTTATCTCTTTTAATTAGATCTATTTTTGCTTTTGCTTTATCTGAGATAAGTATTGCTACCCTGCTTTTTTTACTTTAGCTGAGGCATAATAAATTTTACTCCAACCTTTTACCTTTACCCTGTGGGTATCCCTTTGTTTCAAATGTGTTTCTTGTAGACAGCATATTGTAGGATTATGGTTTTTAATCCATTCTGCTATCCGCCTCTGTTTTATGGGAGAGTTCATCCCATTCACATTCACAGTAATGATGACTATCTGTCTCTTCCCTTCCATCCTATTCCCTCCCCTGTTTATGTTTTTGTTTCTTCCTTCTCCCTTCCCCTCCTTGAAGTTTTCCCTTTTGACCGCCCCCTCCCTCAGTGTTCCCACCCAGTGACCCCCTTCTTAACCTACCCTCTCCCCTTACTACTATTTCCCTCCCTTATAATCCCTCCCTTTAGTCTCCTCCTTTTCACCCCCCCCTTACCCTCCCACTATCTATAGGACACAACAAATTTTTATACTTATCAGAGTAAATTACTCCCCGTTTGATTCCAAACCAATGAGAGTAAATTTCAAACAATGCTCCTCTCCCTCCCTCCAATTCCTCTATTTAATGAATTTATGTGTCTATTCACATTAGATTCTTAAACTTCACTGATTAATTTGATCCTTCTTTGAACCAGAACCAGTGAGAATAGTGTTTAAATGATGTTCCTCTCCCTCTTACTTTCCCTTCTTCTATAGTGTGTTTTGATGCCTCTTCAGATGGCATATTTTACCTTTTCCTAGCTCATCCTTTCCTTTTTCCCATTACAGTACCATTGATCCCCTTAACAGTCTTTTTTTTTTTTAGACTCCATGTTAGTGCATTCATACCCACACCCTCTAAGTATAACCCTTTTGCAGGTCATGATAATCATAGAGATTTCAAATATTGACAGTTATCAGCTCCACATATAGGGATGTGAACATTTTGCTCTTGTTGCATCCCAAGTAATGAGCTTGTGTTTGTGGGTGTGGGTATGTGCACTTCTGCATGTGTGAGTCTATGTTACCCTTGTTTACCTTTTTATGTTCTTCTGGAGTCTTGTAATTGGAGATCAAATTTTCCATTGAGCTCTGGCTTTTTCATTAGGAAAGTCTGGAAGTCCCTTACTTCATTAAACGTCCATCTCCTTGCCTGAAAGATTATGCTCAGTTTTGCCTGGTAGTTAATCCTTGGTTGTAGTCCTAGCTCTCTTGCCCTACGAAATATCAAATTCCAGTCCCTCCGCTCTTTTAATGTAGAAGCTGCTAGGTCCTGTGTGATCCTAACTGTAGTTCCTCAATATTTGAATTCTTTTTGGCTGCTTGTAGAATTTTTTCTTTAATCTCATAATTCTGGAATTTGGCTACTATATTTCTTGGAGTTTTCAGTTTGGGATCTCTTTCAGGAGGAGTCCGGTGAATTCTATCAATAGCTATTTTATCTTCTGATTCCAGGACCTCAGGACAGTTTTCTTTGACAATCTCTTGGAGGATGTTGTCTAGACTGCTTTTCTCATCATGGCTTTCTGGTAGACCAATAATTCTTAGGTTGTCTCTCCTGGATCTGTTCTCTAGGTCAGTTATTTTTCCAGTGAGATATTTTACATTTTCTTGCAATTTTTCGATCATCTTGTTTTTTTCGATTGACTCCTGCTGCATCATAGAGTTCTGAGTTTCAGTTTGGTTGTATCTAATTTTTAGTGAATTATGGTCTTCAATAAGTTTTTGAAGTTCCTTTTTTAGGGAGGTATTTTCTTTTTCCAAGTTGGTCATTGCCTCCCTGATTTGGTCTTTAAAATTTTTCTTAAGCTCCTCCAGGAATGCTATTTGGGCTTGAGACCAGATCATGTTTCCTTCTGTGGTCTCTGGTGTGGGCAGAGAGTCTATATTGTCCTGTGTGTTTTGTTGTTCTTGCCCTGCATAGTATGCTCGAATAGACTTTCTTGCCTTCCCCTTCTCCTTTTCAGCTTCCTTCCTTCCCATTGTGACTTCCTGTTTCTTAGTGTCTCAGGCTATGAGTTTGGGGCCTGATCCTTGACTTTGAATACCTCTGGGTGGCTAGTTTATGGCTAAGTCAGGGAAGTCAGTGAGGAATGTAGATGTGTAGGTGGGGTTGAGTCTGACCACTTCAGATTTCTGCCTCTATACCCCTGGGCTATAAGTAGGCTTTTGTTGGTGAGGTGAGGTGGGGCTAGTTGGGTTCCCTCCCTCTCTTCTCTTCAGATTCCTGGCTGTCTCAGTTACACCCTTTCTTGGAGATTCTCAAGCCTGAGGCTATTTCCATTAACTTGGGATTTCAGTCTGGGTGGGAGACTTATCTTTGGGTTTTCTGCTTCATGAAGGAGGGATGGGAGGATCGGAGCAGCTAGAATTTACTTTGCCATTCCAGCCCCTGTATCATACAGGCAGGCAGTTTCTAAATTTCCAGGCTGGGGGCTGAATGCAGCCTGAGAAGCCACTCTCTCCACTGGGGGCCCGAGTCTCCTACCTGGCTCCAATGATCTGTTCCCTCTGCGAGATGACTGCGACTCCTCCTTGGTAAGTCTGCAGGCTGGGGATTTTTCTCTCTCTGGTGTAGTCTGCTTGCCTGCTCTTAGGTCTGAGCTGTGCAGACCCCACGCGCTCTGCGCTTGACCTGTGCGGGCACTCTGGGCAACCTCCTGTGCTGGATTCTGCCACACTCTGTCTTCCACTGGGCTTCGTCACTCCGGAATCTGCTCAGATTTACCCTTTTGGACTTAGTGACAGAGGAGCTCAGCGAGGTTACTGCTTCCTTTCCGCCATCTTGGCTCCGCCCCCTCCTTAGATCTGCTTTTCAAAAGGAAAGCAACTCAAAATGGGTTAACAAGCTTACTTAGTCAAACAAACACACATTACCTAGTTCAGGGGAAAAAGGTCAGCACCCCGAACTTCAGAGTTACAGAACTTACAGATCAAACAGACAGGCTTCCAAACTGTCCTACCATTATATCAATACCAAATCACAGTCACCAGAGAGAGAAGCATCAACATCTGGGTTTTCAAAGCAGGGGGGCTCTCAACAAAGGCTGCCCAGAGTCTCACCTGGTCATTAAACAACACTTCTCAAAGTGAGCCCCAAAGCAAAGCCTCTCCTCAGGGCTTATATAGACTTCTCTTGGCTCAGAGAATGTAACAACCTCCTTGACCCACTGCCCAATCACAAAGTATCAAGGTGTGGGCTTTCCTGAAAAACAAGCCTCCCACCACAGGCTCCAGGTGCACTTAAGCTAGGGGCAGGGAAGATCTTTAAATTTGCATTTCCATTACACCAACACAGGTTATTAGATCTGCTTTTCAAAAGGAAAGCAACTGAAAATCAGTTAACAATCTTACTTTAATCAAAGAAATATCACAAAGTAATGAGGTGTGGGCTTTCCGAAAAAAAAAAAACAAGCCTCCCAACTCAGGCTCTAGGTGCACTTAACCTAGGGTCAGGGAAGATATTTAGATTTACATTTCCATAACAGTATGGGAGAAGATAAGGGAGAGAGCAGATTTGAGGAGCGGAAATCCAATGGTATCACTATTTTGGGATGGGGGTAAGCAACATATGGGGAGAAAATTTGTAACTCAAAATCCCCCAGAAATGAAAGATGTAAACTAGAAATAAATAAAGCATTGGAAAAAAAGTTTAAAAGAATAATTATATAGGAATGCCAAGGATTTATATGTGTTTATTTCATGTCCTACCACTTAGACAAATTTATTTGTCTCAAGTAGTATTTTGCTTGATTCTCTAGGTTTCCCTAAATATATAATCAATTGCTACTGTTAACATTTCTTTTTTTTTTAAACAAATGCTTTATTAACTTCTGGTTTACATCTTTCGTTTCTGGCAGATTTTGAGTTACAATTTTTTCCCCCATTTTTCCCCTACCCGCCATCCCAGAATAGCAATCCCACAAGATATCCCCTCATCCAATATGCTCTCTCCCATATCTTCTCCCATACCCCTTTCAACTTTTCCATTAGAACAAGGTGAATCTCTGTGCTCCAATGCCAGCACATCTTATCTCCCAATTATATGCAAAATAGTATTAATAATAGTATTTATATATTTGAAACATTTAATTTTAAGACCTTGAATATCAGATCCATTCCCTTCCTTCCTTGTCAATTATTCCCTCTGGGAAAATAAGTAATTCATTATGTGTTGTACATGTATCTCTATGCAAAACATTACCATTGTAGATATATTGTAAAAGGCTGCTTAGAATTCCCTCCCACCCATCCCACCCCCACCTGGTCCATTCCCTACTTTGATCCTGTCCTTCTTTGATAGTGGGTACTTCCAACCTCCCCTCCCCCTTGAATGCCCTCCCCTTCTTCATCCTCCCTCTCGTCCCCCTTGCCGCTACTCTGCTACAGGGTGAGATATCCCATTTAGTATGTATGTCATTCTCTCCCTGAGCCATATTCAATGAGAATATGATTTTACCTTTTTGCTTTCCTGTACTTCCCCATCCCTGCAACCACTTCCCCTTGCTTCTTCTACATGAGATAGTTTACCCTACCCTGTCTCTCCTCATTTCCTCTTGCCACTTTCCTCTCCCACCTCATAATTTCACCCCTGAAGTATCATCTCTTGCAACAAATTCAACCTATGCCCTCAATCCATGTATAACTGTAAACATATATATATATACATATATGTATATATATACACATATATATGTGTGTATATATATACATATATACATGTATATATATATACATGTATATATGTATATATATGTATATGGGCATGTGAATACATATGTACACTTCTTCACCTATTATCATAGTGAGAAAAGTTCCACCAGTCATAGTTATTGTTTTTCCATGTAGGGATGTAAATAGGTCAGCTTTGATAAGTTCCTTTTGATTTCTTTTCCCTACTTATCTTCTCAGGCATCTCTTGCTTCTTGTGTCTGGATGTCAAATTTTCTATTCAATTCTGTTTTTTTCCTCAAGAATGCTTGAAAGTCCTCTATTCCACTGAATGACCATATTTTCCCCTGAAACAAAATACTCAGTTATGCTGGTAGGTGACCCTTGGGTTCAATCTCAGCTCTTTTACCCTCTGGCATATCATATTACATACCCTTTGATCCCTCAGTGTACAAGCTGCCTGGTCCTGTGTTATTCTGATGGTGTTTCCACAATATTGAAATTGTTTCTTCCTGGCTGCTTATAGTATTATCTCCTTGATCTGGGAGTTCTGGAACTTGGCTATAATATTACTAAGAGTTTTCTTTTTGGGATATTTTTCAGGAGGTGATCGGTGGATTCTTTCAACCACCATTTTGCCCTCTGGGTCTAAAACATCAGGGTAATTTTCCTTGAGAATTTCTTGAAGGGTGATTTCTAGGTTCTTTCTTTGATCATGGCTTTCAGGTAGTCCAATATTTTTTAAATTATCTCTCCTGGATCTATTTTCCATGTCAGTGGTTTTTCCCATGAGATATTTCACATTGCCTTCTATTCTTTCATTTGTTTGGATCTGTTTAACAACATCTTCATTTCTCAAAAAGTCATTAGCTTCCATTTGCTCCAGTCTAACTCTGAAGGAATGAATCTTCTTGGTGAGCTTTTGAGATTCTTTTTCCATCTGGCAAATTTGTGTTTTTAAGGCATTCTTCTCCTCATTGCCCTTTTGGGCCTCCTTTGCCATTTGAGTTAGTCTATTTTTAAGGTGTTATTTTCCTCAGTCAGACTGTTGACTCTCATTTCATAATTTTCCTACTTCCTTCTCATTTCTCTTTCCAATTTTTCTTCCACTTCTCTTATTTGATTTTTAAAGTCCTTCTTAAGGTCCTCTAAGGCCTGTAACTGACTCATATTTTCCTTTGGGGCTTTTGAAGCAGGATTTCTGACCTCACAGTCCTCCTCCCATTCTATGGTTTGATCCTCTTTTCCCCCAAAATAAGAGTATAATGTTGCATTTTTCTGTTAATATAATTTCCTTCACCTCGGAATGTTGCCACTTAATTACTTGGCTTTTGGTCTTATTGGCCAGGAACTGGATCTGCCACTGAAACTGAAAAATGGCGTGTCTCCTCAGCAGCTTCAAGCCCCTAGGAAGATCCAGTCATCAGTCTTGGGGCATAATAGCTCTTGCTTTAACTTCCATGGATCTGGATTGCATTCTGGGGTGGAGGTTATGGGGTGGGTACCCACCTTGCCAGAACTGGAAGTTGTGAAGACCCCAGCTTTGGGACGAAAGCTCCTCGTCTGGTGGCAGAGTCCTACTGTGCCAACAATCCCAAATACTGGTCCCAAAGTCCATAGGGCACTAATCTCTTACTTTGTTCTAGGCATGTCTGTGTTGATAATTCTGGAATCGCCATGATGGGGTACTTGTGATGTATATATGTTTGTAACATCAATCTCTGTAACATCAGTTTGTAATATCAATCTGTAACATCAGTTTGTAAATGGGGTGCTTTGGGATCTATGTCTGTAAAATCAATTTGTAAAAGCAGTCTGTAAAATCACACTTCCCCCTCACCAGTCTCAAACATTAACTCTGCCCCTTTCCCCTGCCAGCACTCTTCCCAGCAACAACTCATGAACTGTTTATCTCTGCTTGAAACAATAAACTACCTATGAATCCTTCGCTAAACTATCTATAAACATTTTTAGCTTAGGCAAATGTTATCTCCCTTAGTTAGAGTGGCCAGCTGCACCATGAATTCTTCAGTACCCTATCTATAGGGTAACTCCTTAGCCAATTATACCCATACTGTGTCTCTGATGGCCTTGGTTCCCAACATTTATCTTGTCAAGCTTGACAGTGATGGGTGGCAGACTGGGCACTCCTTAGTGGCCATCACCAAGGATTGACTTTAGTGATGTGTGAAGCCTAAAACCACACCTACAGGTAGTCCTCCTCTTGGGCTATTTCCCAGTGAATCATGGGCAATACTGCTGCTCAGTTGATATTAAAAGTGCATGGTCCTTTAAACACTGACCACTCCTTAACTCCTCCCTTATCCCACCCTTACTCACCTAGTTAGCATAATTGACATATGATTTGCTATCTTGACTCCTTAAAACTAGGCCTGTATTTTCTTTAAGTTTGCAGGATCGGTAAGAATCCTTGTCCAGCTTAACAATAAATTTTACAATTTCAGCTTCAAAGTTTGCTTGAGCCTGGTGAATTCTTTCCAGACTGAATTGCAGGGTTTCTGGTCACCAATAGTGATCAGGGTCCTTGGCAGAACCTATTACTCTTCCCTATCCTTATCACCTTTTCCTCATCAGCCACAGCTGCTGGTGTTCTGGGGTCCCTCTAGCCAGCTGCTTGCCCAGCCGCCCTGGGGTAAAACCGAGGCTCACTTGGATCTGGGCGTGGCTCTTCCCGTGCTGGGCTGTTGGCTCCCAGAGCACTGTGCTGGCCCTTCCTGCAGGGCTGCTGGGCTGTTCTCAGCAGGAGGTTAGTTTCTCTTTGTCGTTCTGTGGGTGCTGGGGCTCCAGAAGTTGTTCAGAGTCCCCTTTTCCATGTTTTGGAGGTGATCTGGGGGAAGAGCACCTTGGCCTTGCTGTTTCTAATCTGCCATCTTGGCTCTGCCCCCCTACTGTTAACATTTCTAATGCTAGACTGAAGAGCAACAGTGATAATGGACACCCTTGTTTCACCCCTGATCTTATTGGAAAGGATTCTAGATTATGCTCATTACATATATTACTTGCTGATGCCTTTAAATAGATGCTACCTATTATTTAAGGAAGACTCCATTTATTCCTAAACTTTCTAGTGTGTTTAATAGGAATGTATATATTATTATGTCAAAAGCCTTTTCTGCATCCATTGAAATAATCATATGGTTTCTGGTAGTTTAATTATTGATATGATCAATTATACTAATGATTTTCCTAATAGTGAACCATCCTTGCATTCCTGGAATAAATTCTACCTGATCAAAGTGTATTATACTTCTGACAAGTTGTTGTAGTGTTTTTGTATATATTTTATTTAAAATTTTTGCATCTATATTCATGAAATAAATTAGTCTATAATTTTCTTTCTCTCTTTTGTCTCTTCCTGATATCCATATCAATACCATGGTTGCGTTATAAAAATAATTTGGTAGGACTCCTTCTTCAACAATCTTCCAAAATAATATGTAGTGTATTGGAATCAATTTTTCTTTAAATGTTTGATATAATTTACTAGTTAATCCATCTGGCCCTAGAGATTTTTTCGTAGAAGTTCACTGATGGCTTGTTCAATTTCTTTTTATGAGATGGGGTTATTTGAGTAATTTACTTCCTCTTCAGTTAATCTGGGCAGCTTTTATTTTTGTACATATCCATCCATTTCATTGATTGTCAAATTTATGTGCATAAAACTGGGCAAAATAATTCCTAATTATTGTTTTAATTTCCTCTTCAATGGATGTAGATTTCCCCTTTTCATTTTTGATATGCACATTTTGGTTTACTTTTTTTATGACATTAGCTAAGCTCAATAATTTTCTTAAATTCAATTTTATTAATCTCTCCTTTGGTTTTCATTATTTCTAATTTAGTATTTAATTGGGGATTTTCAAATTGTTCAATTTCTAGCTTTTTAAGTTGCATACCCTGTTTATTGACATCCATTTTCTCCATTTTATCATGTATGCATTCAGGGATATAAAACTTCCCCTAAAACTGCTTTTGCTGCCTCCCACAAGTTTTGGTATGCTGTCTCATTATCATCCTTCTCTTGAAGGAAGTTAGTATTTGTTTCTAAAATTTCTTGTTTGACCTACTCATTCGTTGGGATTAAGTTATTTACTTTTCAATTAGTTTTTAGTCTATCTGTCCATGGCCCTTCATTACATATAATTTTTATTACATCATGATCTGATAAGGCTGTACTTAATATTTCTGCCTTTCTGCACTGAACTGTGAGGTTTTATGCCATAATCCATGGTCAATTTTTTTTTATATGTGCCATGTATCACTAAGGTGAAGGTATATTCCTTTTTATCCCCATCCACTTTTGTCCAGAAGTTTACCATATTTATCTTCTCTAAGATTCTATTTACCTCCTTAACTTCTTTCTTGTTTATTTTGTGGTTAGATTTTTCAAGTTCAGAGGGGGAAGAAGGTGAGATTCCCCACCAGTATAGATTTGCTATATATTTCTTCCTCTAACTCCCCTAACTTCTCCTTTAGGAATTTGGATGTTGTACTTTTTGGTACATAAATGTTTAGCAATGATATTGCTTCATTTTGATGGTGTCTTTTAACAGGTATAGTTTGTTTCCTCATATCTTTTAATTAGATTTATTTTTGCTTTTGCTTTGTCTGAGGTAAGGGTTGCTTCCCTTCTTTTTTTTTTTTTTTTGCTTTCACTCAAGCATAATATATTCTAAGCCAGCCTTTTACCTTTACCTGTGTGTATCTCCCTGTTTCAAATGTGTTTCTTGTAAACAGTGTTTTTTTGGATTATGATATTTAATCCATTCTGCTATCCATCTCTGTTTTATAGGAGAGTTCATTCCATTCACATTCACAGTTATGATTACTATCTGTATTTTTCCATCCATCCTATTCCTTCCCCTGTTTATGCTTTTATTTTTCACCTTCTCCATTTCCCTCCTTTGGAGTTTTCCTTTCTTCTACCACCTCTATTGGCATTCTTTCCTTATCGGCTCCACTCCCTTTTCCTACTGTTCCCCTTTACTACCGCTTCCCTCCCTTCTAACACCCTTCCTTTTTTTTTAACTCTTCACCTCTCCTATTGCCTGTAAGATACTATATATATTTTTATGCTTAATGTAGTATTTTATTTCTTCCTTGAACCAAGGGTGACAGAATAGATCTCATGAAATGCTCCTCTCCCTCTCCTCTTTCCCTCTATTATGGTAGGTTTTGTTTCTTCTTGCTAGAGTCCTATACTTAATTGATTATGTTATTCCCTCCTTACACCAGGTCCAATGAGGTAGAAGATCAATAATGTTCATCTCCCTCACTTCTCTCGCTCTACTATATTATGTTATTGTGCCTCTTTATGTGGCATAACTTATCCTTTTCTGCTTCATTCTTTCATCTTCTTCCATTGTGGTCCCTTTGCACCCTTTAATAAGTTTTTCTTATCATCATTTTGTTTAATTTATACCCACCCCCTCTATATCTATATCCTTTTTAAATGTCTAAATAGGTTTAGAATTCTCAATATTAACAAGTAGCTGCTTCCTATATAGTGATGTAAACAGTTTGCTCTTATTGAATAACAAGTTACATGTGTGTGTATGTGTATGTGTGTATTTTTTTCTTTTTCCTATTTACATTTCTATGTTTCAATATCTGTATTTAGATATATGTGGCAAGTATGTGTGGATATACATTTACACTCACACATATATAAAACATACCTATGTGTGTGCATATATATTGAAATCTCTACACATATGCATAACACTTCAATTAATACTTATTGAATAAATGAAAAATAATTTATTGAACTATAACTGCATTTCAGATGCTATATGAGGCACTGTGGAAAAAATATTTTTTTTTCATTTCACTCCCAGTTTTGAGGAAGTTTAAATTTTGTATTAAAATTTACATTTTTGTTTATATATATATATGTATATATATACATATATATATATATACACATATATATGCTTTATCCACAAATTTGTTTATACACATACATGCACACATGTTTCTGTCTTTCATAAGAAATGTCATATGTTTATGTGTGTGGATATATATAAATATATATGCATACACACATATATGTGTATACATATGCAGCACATTACAATAGTTCATACAAGCAAGATTTAAACACAAATAAATTATATCTGACTCCCCATCACTTCATCATTTTAACTTGTTTCTGAAACAGATACATTTTATTATATCCTGAAATAGCAAACAAATTATCTATTTTGAGTTTATATCTGATAATAAAGGTAGGTTAATTTGGATATTTTTATTATCTCGTGGGACTAAGTTGAAGTTTTTACTTCCTGACCTTCAAGAATTGCTAAGAAATTTAATGGCATAAAGATCACAAGTGTTAAAAATAAAATTAAAAACTCAATTATTCTTTGCATGAAAAGATGTAATTGATTACAAATGAGTTTTGAAAACCTGAAGCTTAACCTCCACTTCACAGCAAGAATGTTTTCTTAGAATCAAAGTATTTACACTCTTTCCAAAGTCTCCCCTCACCCCTGTTATTTGTCCCATGCCTTTATGCCCAAATAAACCTCTCACTATTCTTGAGTAAAAGAAATGTTCCAAGTCAGAAGCTATGTAGCTACTCTTTTGGCATAGCTGTCCCTGTACCCCTCAGGAGTTAGCATATCTTATACTGAAATATAATACGTGCAAAAAACATTTCTTGATTGCTATACTACTGAGTAATTTTCTTGGGTTAGCTAGGAACAAGCTTGGTGACTTTCCCACTGCCTTTCCCTGCTGCTGTAAAGTAAGTAGGAACTAGGCAGAAGAAAAGAGCTAAGAAGGCTCCATTACTCACACAATCTAATTAGAATCCTGGGTTGAATTACTTTACAAACTTCACTCTACTTGATATTCCTCTTGCCCAATGATTAGCAACTTCCTGCTGTCCCAAACTCCTCTGTCCCAATCTCCGGCTGTCCTGATACTTTCCCCAGAAAAAATTCCCTTTCCCTGACTCCATCCTTTCATACTACTATCATTAAGGTCATTTCAAGTCTTCTTTCTATTGTGCTTTGTGGATTCCTTTTATTTTTTTTCCGAAAGAATTTTCTTCAGCTTCAAGATAAAGTTCTTTTATTTTGTATTCAATATAGTGCACCTTGACATTGGGCTTTTTCCTGATCTTTTACTAGCTTATCCATTTCTGGACACTACTTTTCTCATGTCCTTGGTCCTCAGTGCAAGGTTTTTTTTTTTTTTTTTT
Organism: Gymnobelideus leadbeateri; assembly: GCA_011680675.1. Classification (NCBI taxonomy): domain Eukaryota; kingdom Metazoa; phylum Chordata; class Mammalia; order Diprotodontia; family Petauridae; genus Gymnobelideus; species Gymnobelideus leadbeateri. The sequence continues at coordinate 192,048 of WOXC01011354.1, read as the reverse complement.
TTTAACTTTCCTTTTTATTACACCTATTGCTTCCTAAATCCACTGCCAAATATTTGTTTTGCCTTCATCATCATGTTTTCTTATTTGGACAAGTCATTTGTTATTATGCCCAAAACACTCTTCTAGCTTTATCAATAACTTTAATACTTCATTTGTAATTTCCCTTTCCTCCTTAACTCGTTTTTGGTTTGATAACTTAATATTTAATTTAATGTCTCACTACTTCTTAAGAATGTCTTTGCCCACAATTTCATAAAGCAGGAGAATCACAGGTCCATTCCCATGTTTTCTAAGACTTTTAGCTAATTATTCTCTTGAATATCATTGTTCTGAGTTCTTTCTATCTAGGTACACTTTTTGTTTTTTGTTTTTTCTTTTTCTTTTTATTTTTTTGCATTGTTCTAACACTAAAATTCCAGGACTCTGCAAAACACTTCTTTTCCTTACACCTGAAAGAAGAACCTAGTTCTCCTATAAATTAGTGAGTCCACTCAGTCCATTATGGGAACGAGTCCCTTATTTAACTATAGACATTTGGATTTACCACATGTGATTTTGCCATATATCTTGTGTTCCAGGGATTAGCCACTCCTAGGAACATAAACCGTATCGGGGAGAACTGGCTATCCTCCCCCATGCTGACATTAATTAAAACATACATTTCAGCTCCATCTGGTAACTCCCCGTATGGTATCTCCTTGTAGGTGACACAAGTTAATGATTTACTGGCTCGTATTTAGAGCATCTGAGAATCCCGCCGACGTTTTTTTAGTATGCAGCCTTCTTTTTCTCTCAGCATAAAAATCCCGAGCTCCAGAGCACTCTTTGGAATCTCACCCATGGAGAGGACTTTTTGCCTAGAACCCTCCTATGCGGGACCCTGATGGCTGTACACTGGATTCCCCAGCTTGTGTGGTCAGGTGTTGGTGCTTCCCCACAATGGTGATGCTTGTAAATATATATCCACTATTAATCATAGTTGTTCTTATTCTGTTATCTTTGAGGCTCTTATTCTGTTATCTCCAATTTCTTTCTCACTTGCCCATATGTATATATATAATATTCTAAAGAAATTGCCTTGGGACTTTCTTGGAGTGCTGAGCATTCTGTTTAAGTGAATTCCGAACCTCCTTAACAAAACAACACCTCACCTCACACACTAAATCCTTTTGATTTTTTAATTCATCATTTAGGACTATAATGATTTTCTCAAATTTTCTTCCCAATTCATTGTTGCTATTTTTGACTTTGTTTTATTTCCTTCACAGTTTTTCAGTCAATGAAATTAGGCAGAATCCTTCAACTGGAATCTCTTTACTGTGTTTTTTCATTGTTATATTTGCCTCTTATTCCTACCTCTTTTTGTTCATAGTTGTAGAATCACAAAATTTCAGAATTCAAAACATAGAATCGATCTCATTATAGCCAGGCTCCAGAATCCCCAGATCAATGAGAAAATACTACAAGCATCCAAGAAGAAACAATTTCAATATTGTGGAAACACAATCAGAATAGCACAGGACCTGGCAGCTTCTACACTGAGGGATCGTAGGGCATGGGATATGATATTCCAGAGGGCCAAAGAGCTGGGATTGAACCCAAGGGTCACCTACCCAGCAAAACTGAGCATTTTGTTTCAGGGGAAAATATGGTCATTCAGTGGAATAGAGGACTTTCAATCATTCTTGAGGAAAAAAACAGAATTGAATAGAAAATTTCACATCCAGACACAAGAAGCAAGAGATACCTGAGAAGGTAATCAGGGAAAAGAAATCAAAAGGAACCTATCAAAGTTAACCTATTTACATTCCTATGTGGAAAAACAATAACTGTGACTGATGAAAATTTTCTCAATATGAAAATAATGGAAGAAGGGTATATGGTCACATGAATACATACGTGAGTGTGTGTATATATGTTTACAGTTATACATGGCTAGAGGGCATAGGTTGAATTTGTTGGGAAGGAATGATACCTAAGGGGTGAAATTATGAGGTGAGTGAGGAAAGTGGCAAGAGGAGATGGGGAGATAGGGTAGGGTAAACTATATCATGTAGAAGAAACAAGGGGAAGTGGCTGCAGAGGAGGAGAAGAATAGGAAGGCAAAAAGGCAAAACCACATTCTCATTGAATTTGGTTCAGGGAGAGAATGACATACACACTAAATGGGATATCTCAACCTGCAGCAGAATAGAGGGAAGGGGGATGAGAGGAGGGATGATGGATGGGAGGGCATTCTTGGGGGGAGGGAAGGTTCGAAGTACCCACTATAGAAGAGGGACAGGATCAAGTAGGGAATGGATCAGGTGGGGGTGGGATGGGTGGGAGGGAATTATAAGTAACCTTTTACAATGTAATATTTTTCATAGCTGTACATGTACAACACATACTGAATTACTTATCTTCCCAGAGGAATGGGTGACAAGGGAGGAAGGGAATGGATCTGAAATCCGAGGTCTTCAAATTAAATGTTTCAAATATATATAAATACTATTATTAATAATCTTTTGCATGTAATTGGGAGATAAGATGTACAGGCATTGGGGCACAGAGATTCACCTTGCTCTAATGGAAAAGTCAAAGGGAGTAAGGGAGAAAATATGGGAGAGAGCAGGATGGAGGAAGCGATATCTTGTGGGACTGCTATTCTGGGAGGGTGGGTAGGGGACAAATGGGGGAAAATTTGTAAATTAAAATCTGGTGGAAATGAATGATGTAAAACAGGAGTTAATAAAGCATTTGTTTAAATAAAAAAATTGAAAAAAAAGAAAAAAATATAGAAGCAATCTCACTACTCATTTAATATCACTCCCCAAAAGTATCACCATTATAATGTATATAAGTAGTAGTCATGCATTCTCTGTTTAAAACCCTAAAAGAAGTAGGGATTTTTCTCTCAAACCAGTCTTTTCTACTTTGGGAAAAATTCAGTCCTTCCTTTTGAATTTTTCTTGATAGCTATCCTGAATTTCCATTTTTGATATGTCCATCTGTTTCTGTTTTTGCCCTCTGAAGCCAAACCACCAAATCTAATTTCCAGGTAAACTTGCCCAGTTCTTTCAACTGATTTATGTATGTTAATGCCTCTAGGTCTTGTCATCCTCTGGACATGGTCCAGTTCATCACAATCCTTCTTAAATTATGATACCCCAAAATGAATATAATAAACCAGATGCAGTTTGGTGACAGAGAAAATCAATCTCTATTACTGGATACTATTCCTAACTAGACAAAGACCCAAATTACCTTAGTTTCTCTGAACTACTCCCTCTTACTGCTAACTCATATTGAATTTACAGTCTACTAAAATCACATGAACATTTCCCAGGTTAAGTCCTGCTGTCAAAACTTAATTCCCTTGTGCTTGTGAAGTTCAGTTTTTCTGTTTCTTTTTTTTTATTCAAATGGAAAATGTTACATTTATCCCTATTCATTTCCTTTTTAGAATCATTCCAAACCTCTAGTTGTCAAGACTTTTGGAATCCTGGCTAACTCTTCAGATTATGTCTCCTAAGCAAAATTTATTAGTATTCCTCCTATGCCTTTTCCAGATCTGTTAAAATGATAGACAAATAAGTATCAAAAACATATCCATAGAGTACACTACTGTAGAACTTCTGCTGTATTGTCAATGACTGATTAACTGCTCTTTCAGTCTAGTCATCTAACCACATCTGAATCCACAAAATTTCATTATCATCCAATCCCTGACTTGCTATCTTGTTAATAAGAATACTGTGATATATTTTATCAAAAGATTTATATAATAAACTGTATCTAAATGATTACATCAACTTATTATTTTAGTAATCCTATCCAAAAAGGAAATGAGGTTGCTCTGATTTCACCTGTCTTTTTTGTAATGCCATGCTCACTCTTTGTAATCATTATTTCTTTTCTTATTCATTTACCATTTTTTAAACTGTGTTCTATATTATTCCCTCCCCCTTAAGAATCAAAGTCAAGCTCACTAATCTATATAGTTATTGTCCATGTTTTCATAAGTGGTGAAATATTTGCTATCTTCCCATCTTTTGATATCTTTTCATTTTCTATAATTGTTCAAATGTTACTGACAGTGGCTTGTCAACAACATCTGCAGATTCCTTGAGGACCAAAGGAGGTAGTTCTTCTGGGTTAGGTGACTTAAATTCATTAAGTATAAATAGTGTTCTGTTACAACCTCTTTATTTATCTTTGGCACTTATTCTCTGTTAGTCATTTTATTTTTATTCTGTTATTTCCAATTCAAATATTATCAGCCTTAAATACATACATATATATATATATATATATATATATATATATATTATTAACCAGAAAAAAATAGAAGCACAATAAGAACTGAGCACCATTTTCTTCCCTGTTGTCAGTTATCATCATCTCAGATGGAGATTTTTATCACTCCTTTGACTTTTTGTTCTATTTGTTCTCCCAATATACTTTGATTAAGTTCCCTTGACAGTCTCAGTTAATTCTGAATTTTAGCACTACCTACACTACTGTTGCAATATTATATAATACTCTTTTATCCATCTCTTGAAAACATGTCCTTGATCTTATATTTTTCTTTTCTTTTCTTTTCAAAATCTAAATTCATTAGAGAGAATCTGATATGTACACCTTGATCTACTTAGACAGAACCCTTTTTCTTCCTTATTAGCATCGCTTTCCTTTATATCTTCAAAATTTAATTCTTGAACATATCTCAGTCCTCCTCCCTGGTTCACTTCCCTTGTAGCATTTTGGTTCATGGAAACCCTCTCATGTTTCCTTTGAAATCTGTTAAAAGTTTCATAAAATCTGGCTAGGTTACATAACTGAATATATTAGGATTCCTATTTATTCACAAATTAGATGTGCTTAAAACACTACAAATTTAGAAATCTGATGTAATTTTCATTTTTTTCTATTAGTTGAAATATTTTTCTTTATTTTGATTCCAGCTCAGGCAGTTTTGCTTTTTATATAGTGTTTTCTTTCACAACCTAATGTGGAAATGTATTTTGCATGGTTGCATATTTATAGCATATCAAATTACTTTCCAACGAAAGGAGGTAGAGTGGAGGAAATGAGAGAATTTTAAAATAAAAATTAAAAACAGCACTGAAAGTTAAGAATGGTTTTACAAGTGTTTGGAGAACAGATATTAAAATATCATAGAAAAATAACGTCAAAGATGAGAAATCATGCATGGTAAGTCAATCTCCATAAATAAATCTATCACAGGATTCAAATAATCATCTCCATGAACTGTGAACCAGCCAATAATTTGGAGATTTTCTCTGTTGATATCAACTTTCCATATGTTTCCAAATATGCAAATATTTGTTTATTCAGCAGATAAATAATCAAGAACATTAATTGACTTGTTTCTTCACTGTTCAGATTGGTGTTTTGGCACTTCATAAATAGTTAAAGTCAATATGGTAGTTATGAAATGAGATTATTCTAAATCCTTTGCAAATCAATTACTTTCTTCTCATTTGAAAAATGAAATTAAATGACTTGTAAGGTAAGTGGAAATGGTTGCAGAAAGCACTTGCAGCTGTTGCCACTTTTCACCCAGGGGTCAGGGGCCAGACTGTGCTCTTCTCTCACACTGGATCAACAGGTTGCTCCACTGACCGTTTACTTTTTCTTTGACATTTATGAGTTGAGAAGTCTGGAATACACCACAGCTGCTGGTGATTCAATCTGCTGAAGTCTGCTCCTGCCTGGTTGGATCACTGGTTGGGACCCACAAGGATCACATGAACTATGCTTTGCTGTCTGACCTCTATGATAGACCCTTCCTGATGGCCTATCAGACTGCCTTCAGTGGGACATTTGTTTCTCACTGTCAATTTGTAGGTTCTATAGCTCTGCAATTTGTTTAGAGTCATTTTTAACAGGTATTGGAGATGGTTGGAGTGAGAACTCAAGCAAGTTCCTGCTTTTACTTGGCCATCTTGGGTCTGTCCCCTATTTTCTCCTAATTAAACTAAGAAAATATTAATAGATACCCTGGAATGAGTGTAGAAAAATTTTATTGTTTTATTTCCACTAGAGATCTTTGTAATACTTTCAAAGCATCTGATAGAATCTGTAGAAAAGGAAGAACTTTTACACTGGATATATGTGGAATTTTTTAAAGGCACTCAGCTGCAGCATCATTTTTATTTTCACACATCAAAGCTGGGCATATTGAAAGCAATCATATACTTGTTTATTATTGTGGATCAAATTAATTGTACACCATTTTTGCTTCATAATTCAATTTAATTGCAAGTCATTCCTATGTGAATCCCTCATTATTTTACCAAGTTCACTGGGAAAGTAAGAAAAAGTCAAGAGGAAGCAAGAAAGAGCTTGATTTTAATTGGAGAATTAATTTTGATAGTAGCTTTAGTTTTTAATTAAAGAAAATAAGATGTTATATTTCATTCTTTATTAGAAACCATGAAAGTTATTGACAGAAAATTTTATACATCAGCAGGCAATGGAGAACACATGGATAGTCAATAATATTCTTTTGCCTTAATGTTATTAATTCAAAATTCTGGAAAACCCACTTTATGGTTGAACAGGCAAAAGTCCTGATTTACAGTTCTCATTTAAAATTTTACTTGAGTGACTAAAAATAAATTATTATTTCTAAAATAAAAAAAGGCAAAAAGCATGAAGGAAAAAAAAAACACGTGAAGAAAAAAGTTTGCAAAGTACTTAAAAGATCATTCTTTTTGAAATATTTCTTAAATGTCCCATATAGATTTGTACTAGGAAATGAATAGTGACCATGAATGGGATTTATTGTATTTCTGCTCCTTTGTTTTAAACAATTTAGTTGTCCTTAGAAGGTAGTTGTTATACAAGTACCTTGAGTTTCTTTTTCACACATCTACCTTTGATAATATAATTCTGAGGTAGAAGTGAGAAAAAAGAAAAAAAAATGTTTACTTCCCATTTTAGCTATGATTGCTTTATGTCTAATTGACTTTAGTATTTCATAATTATGGTGTATTGTAGTAACTGAATTTCAGAAATTTTATTACAGTATCTCTACAGTATTATTAAGACACTCTGATTAAATGTGCTCTACTACTCTATTCCTCAACCATTAAATGTAATTAAAATATGAATTACTAGATTTTAAGATCTGAGGAATGTTGAAGCTATTGAGCATCTGCTAGATATTAACAGTGGATCATTGATGAACTTATTTTGCACAGGTGCTATAGAGATTTTGAAAAATTGGGAAAGTTCACAGTAGCCAATGATACTTAAATTCATATTGCCACTTTGGTATGAAGTTATATTGGATATATATACAAATATATGGAGATCCTCTTTAAATCTATGTTAAATATTTTTTCTCATCTAATTCTGGCTCTCTTTTCTTCCCTGAGAACTACCCAGTCTCCGGAGAACATAGAAGATGTTTTGTAGCTTCTTCTACATGACTTTACATTATGAGGAATTAATAGGAATATTTTTTCTTTTCTGTCACCATAGATCTTTAATTGCTTAGGTTGCTCTTAAGCAAAATTAAACACTCAATTTCACTTGGGAGATTCCACACACTGTGTTCATTAGGGATATAATAGAAATGGAGAGATTAAGAACTGAGCCCTGTAACATGGCTCAATCAAAAAACAGAAGTAATTTAAAATGCACTTGATTTTTATGCCTATTTCGTGTCCTTTCTTCATTATTTATTTTGTGAATTTTTTGATGAACACAATGGAAGATAAAGTTTTACATTGTACTACAAAATTTTCCTCTACTTACACTGAAGTTTTCTTTCTTAATTATAGAATTAATGAATGTGTTTTGTAAAAAAAAAAATCTACCCTTAAACAAAATTATGCAAATTTTGTTACAAAATTGATAGTTGCACCAGAATACTCTTAATTTCCTCCTTCTAACAAAGAAAAAAGAAAGCACACTCAGATTTCCCACATATTGACTAAAGGTCTATCAGTTTTATTGTTTCTTTTTTATAATACTAGATCTTAGTTTTATTTATTAATTCAATAGTTTTCTTAAATTCAATTTTATTAATATATCTTTGGTTTTCTTTTTTTTTTTCTGCTTTAGTATTATTTGAAGACATTTAATTTTTTTCTTTTTCTAACATTTTCAGTTGCAGGTCCAGCTTACTGACCTCCATTTCCTCTATTTTAGTTATGTATGTTATTATTTATTCAGTTATATAAATATTCGCTAAAAGAACTGCTTTTGCTGCATCCCACAAGTTCTGGTACGTTGTCTCATTATTGTCATTCCCTTGAATGAAGTTACTGATTGTTTCTATAATTTCTTGATTGACCCACTCATTCTGTAGGATTAAGTTATTTAGTTTCCAATTAGTATTTAGTCTCCTTACATGGCCCTTTATTACATATAATTTTTATTGCATCATCATCTGAGAAGGATTAAGTTAATATGTCTGCTTTTCTTCAGTGAAGTGTGAGGTTTTTATTCCCTAGTACATAGTCAAATTTTGTGTATGTGGAATATACCCCTGAGAAGAAGGTATATTCTTTTTTATCCCCATTCACTTTTCTCCATAGGTCTATCATATCTATCTTCTCTAATATTCTATTTATTTCCTTAACTTCTTTCTTCTTTATTTTGAGGTTAGATTTATCACATTCAGAGAGGGGAAGATTGAAGTCACCTGCTAATAAAGGTTTGCTCTTTATTTCTTCCTCTAACTACCTTAACATCTCCACTGGGGGTATGGATCCTGTACCACTTGGTGCATGAATGTTTAGTAATGACATTGTTTCATTTCGATGGTGTCTTTCCCCAGACTATAGATTCCTTCCTTATCTCTTTTAATTAGATCTATTTTTGCTTTTGCTTTTCCTGAAATAAAGATTGCTACCCCTGCTTTTTTTTTTCTTACTAAAGCTTAGGCATGATATATTTATCTCCAGCCTATTAACTTTACCCTATGTGTCTCCCCCTTTTTAAAATGTGTTTCTTTAAACAGCATATTGTAAGATTATTGTTTTTGATCCATTCTGCTATCTGTCTACATTTTATGGGAGAGTTCATTCCACTCATATTCACAGTAATGATTACTATCTGTATCTTTCCCTCCAACCTAGTCCCTCCCCTGTTTATGCTTTTATTTTTCCCCATCTTGCTTTCTCTTCTTAATGCTTTTCTTTTTGACCACCACCTACCTCATCCTTTTCCCTTCTTATCAACCCCCCTCCCTTTTCCTACCCTTCCACCTTAATGCTTATTCCCTCTCTTCTAACCTCTTCCCCTTTTCTTAGCCCTTCCCCACTCCTTCTGCCTGTAATGTGTCATATTTTTTTTTTCTTGAACTTTCATTTTTTATTTTATTTTAACAAATGATTTATTAAATTCTGGTTTACATCATTCATTTCAGCCAGATTTTCAGTTAAATTGTTTCCCTATTTTCCCCTACTCATCACCCCAGAATAGCAGTCCCACAAGATATCCCCTCATCCAATCTGCTCTCTCCCATATCTTCTTCCATACCCTCTTCAACTTTGTCATTACGACAAGGTGAATCTCTGAGCCCCAATGCCTGCACATCGTATCTCCCAATTACATGCAAAATAGCATTAATAATAGTATTTATATACATTTGAAACATTTAATTTTAAACCTTTTCCTGCATCCTTCTCATTTCTCTTCCCAATTTTTCCTCCACTTCTCTTATTTGGCTTTTAAAAAGTCCTTCTTAAGGTCCTCTGTGGTCTGTAACCCTCTCATATTTTCATTAGGCGATTTTGGTGCAGGAGTTCTGACCTCACAGACCTCCTCCAGTTCCATGCTTCATTTTCTTTGCCCCCAAAATAGGAGTCTAATGTTGCATATTTTTGTTTATTTTTTTTCCTTTGCCTACGTGTGTGTGCCAAGGCTCCTCAGCCATTTCTTGCCCCCAGGGGAGGAAGCCGATGAGTTCCCCAAGTATTGGTCCTAAAGTCCATAGGGCACTAACCTCTCATTTTGTCCTAGGCATATCTGTGTTGATAATCTTGGAATCACCACAGCTGCTAGAGTTCTGGCGTCACTCCAGCCAGCTGCTGGCCCGGCTGCCTTGGGGCTAAAACCGAGGCTCACAGGGGCCTGGCCACTCCCTGAAGGGCTGCTGAGCTGTCCTCAGCAGGAGATTGGCTTCTCTGTGTCATTCTATGGTAGCTGAAGCTCCAGAAGTTGCCTTGGAATTGCTGTTTCTACTCCACCATCTTGGCTCTGCCCCCCATAAATTTTATACTTAATGTAATATGTTATTTCTTCCTTGAACTAAGATTGATGAGGACAGATTTCATGCAATGCTCCTCTCCCTCCCCTTCTTCCCTCTAATATTGTAGGTTTAATGTCTTGTCTCTCCAGAATCCTATACTTAGCTCAATATGTTTTTCCCTCCTTACGCCAGGTCTAATGAGGGGGAAGATCATATAATGTTCCTCTCCCTCCCTTCTGTCCCATTACTATAATGTTTTTATGCCTCTTTGAGTGGTGTAATTTACCCTTTTCTGCTTCATTCTTCCCTCTTCTTTCATTGCAGTCACTTTGCAGCCGTTAATTAAGTTTTTTTATCATTATTTTGTTTAATTTATATCCAAACCCTCTATCTATATCTTTTTTAGATGTTGACATAAATATAGAATTGTTAATATTAATAGGTATCAGATTCCCATTTGGTATGTATATTGTTTTATAGTCTTATTAAATACCAAGGGGGGTGTGTGTGTGTGTCTGTGTGTGTGTGTGTGTGTGTGTGTCTTTTTTACCTTTCTATGCCTCTCTAATTTTTCATTCTTTTTTTAAATTGTATTCTTTATTAACTTCTGGTTTATATCATTCATTTCTTTTTTTTCCCCAAATGCTTTATTAACTTCTGGTTTACATCATTCATTTCTGGAAGATTTTGAGTTACAATTTTCACCGTTTTTCCCCTACACACCACCCCAGAATAGAAGTCCCACAGAATATCCCCTCATTCAATCTGCTCTATCCCATATCTTCTCCCATACGTCCTTTGGTTTTTCCATTAGGGCAAGGTGAATCTCTGTGCCCCAATGCCTGCACATCTTATGACCCAGGTACATGCAAAATTATATTAATTATAGTATTTATATATATTTGAAACACAATTGATCCCCATTCCAGTATCTCCCTTGAGGCATCCTCCTTTGAGGTCATGAGTAATTTGGAGGGCCTCTGCTCAGGGATAAAATTCTTGTTCCTTCCCCCTCTGAGGCAAATCAGGGTTACTCAGCTCAGGAGCAAGCCTCCTCTGAGGCCCATCAGGATTGCTCTGCTGAGAGGCAAAGTTCTTGTACCACCCCCTCCAGGTTCATCAGGGTTAAGTAGCACTGGGAAGCCCATTTTTCTGTCTCTTCTTACATATCCTGTGGTGAGAGGCAAATTTCACTTGTTCATATATTTTTGAAAGAGGTTTTTTAAAATAGTTTTAAGAGTATTGTTTCAAACCTAAGCTACTTTCACTTTTTGCCTGGCTGCATTTTGAAATTTTTGTGATTAGTTAAGTATTAGGGTGCATGGAGAAGAAAATCAGTTGTGCCCTGTTTTAAGTCATTTTGTATTGTTGGTTAAGTGGGGAACCTGGTATCTCATCTTCTTGTGGTTTGAGTGGTTTCCTGCTGCCTGGGTATGAGGTCTTCTTCCAGAATGTCCAAAACTTCCTTGGATAGTAAGTTACACCAATTTTATATTAATGCCTACCTCATTCCTCATAGCCCGGCCCCCAAATGTTTCCAAAAAAGAAGGAAGAAATTCAAAAAGTTTTACAAGATAAAGGGGAAGATTCAGATCTTCCTCTCAGTCCCCTACTACCACCGCACATAGCTCAGGAGCCCCTCACTCCCCTCAATCTACTCCCTTGGCCTCTCCATTGCTGCCGCCTCCCTCCAGGGACCCGGCTCAACTGGATCCACCTTGGCATCTTTCGCCTGATATGGCTATGGAAGAAGGTAACCCTGTCTCTCCCTCTCGTATCCAGCAGAGACAGGCTACTGCTCTAAGAATTCCTCCTCTTCCTTGGTTTTTCAGCCCCTAAGTGTCTTGACCACGTTGTCTATTCTTCCATCCATTAATTACTTCCAGTCCTTCTAAGAAATTTGATCAACATCTTGTTCAGGCCCTGGTGGCTGCACTATCTTCCACTCTTTCTATTGGCCCTCAACTCCCTTCTTGCCCTCTTCTTGCCCAATGACCAAAATATAGGCACTCTCCCCTTACTTCCACACTCAGCCCAGATCAGTGGAGTAATTGCAAACTAAATGATCACTGGAGGAAGGACTGTCCTCTATAAAAAAAAACTAATTTGCTTTTATTGTAAGGAACTGGGTCACTACATTCATCGGTGTCACCATAAGGCATCCTCTCACAATAATCTTACAGTTCTCTCCTCGGAGTTTCTCCACTATGCCAGCTCCTGGTGGATGCATTATATTCCCTCCTCCTATTCACCGGCCTTCATCTCCCATCTTGCCCACTCTCTGAATAACATCCTGAGGGCAGGCAATCTTCCAGTATTGATGAACCAAGACCAGACCACTGTAGTCACTAAAAAGAGGGAGATCATGAGATAAAGTATTGTCCTTTGAAGAAAGTCCAGCTTTGCTTTTATTGCGAACAGCCAGGTTATAAAATTAGTTTACAATAATTTCGTACTTGCTTTGGTAATGAAATTCATGTTCTAGTGTTATTGTGTTATCATAGTATTTCTAAATTTGTAAAATTTCCTTTTATTGTATAAATTAAGTGATCAGCATTTAAAATTGAATTCCTTAATTATTCCTTTAATATTTTTTAAATTGGGTTAGTTAAAATAAAAATTGCTTATGTTGTTTAAGTTGGGTTAGCTAAAATTGGGATTGTTTGGATTTTGAGAACTGCTATAACTTTATGGGGTATATATTATTTTTCCCTGTGGGAGTTGTAGGGGTTTGTGGAATTTAAATTGTCCTCCATGAATATTAAATTTTTGTTTTGAAAATTCATTCCTTTGAAATTGTGTATGTGGGTCAAGTGCAAGTAGTGCTAATATTGCTAAGATTTGTTGAACTGTCAGATTTTTATAGTGTCTAAATTGGGTACAGCAGTCTTTATTTAAATTTTGTTACAACTGTGGGGGGAGGGGTGGTTTTTGTGACATCAGTTATGCCATTTCATCAATAATGTCACAGAATCATGTGCGTTTTATATTGTGTATGTCTGCTATCAAAAACATCAGGTATCTATCACTGTTGCCTGTGAAAGATACAGTTGTTTTTTCAATCTAGATTGGATTGCATTTAAATGATGGAGTATTTTAGGCCATCCAGACTCCACTTTTGGCTTTTTGGCCCTTTTTTTCTTTAAAAAATTTTCCTAGTTTCATGTTTTCTAGGCAAAACACCCAGACGACATCTCAAATAAAGTGCCTACCATTTCCTGGCACCTGTGCAATTGTAGCCAAGTCAGAACCCATCAGCAGGCAATCCACTATATGCTGCTTCCTGAGACCATGAACCATCTCCCCCTGTAGGGGCTGGGTCCTTACTGGGACCCTATGACATCCCTCAGCATGGTTTGGGAGAACCGAGGCCTTAGTACCCGACCCCAAATGGTATTGGGTCCTATCTGTTTAAAAGTCAGGAATGATATGACGGGATGCTTGGGAGCCTGCCCAGTTTGTAAATTTTAAAAATTTTAAATAAAATTTGAAAAGAAAATAACACCAATTAGATATTAATATGATTAATTGCAATGATTAAACTGAAGAAATTAGACATATTTTAGTTGAGAGAGGAAAGACGTCATTTTTTTACATCAGCTTAGTTAACGACCTGTTAATTTGTTTTTCTCCTTATACCCTGAGCACTGCATATAAAATTTGCCTGTTCGTTAAGTGTCTCAGATTACAGGCCAATTCACCTACGGTCGGCAGCCAACAGTGAGTACTGAGTACACTCCATACTCGCCTACCCTCCCTTGAACATGATGTTTGCTTGCTTCCAGTCAACTTCCTGCTCAGGACCCATTGAGGAAGATATATTGTGAAAGAATGACTATATTTCCCTTCATCCTATATCACCCCCACCCTCACTTACTGAATTTTCTACTTTGACACTGACAGTGTTCAAAAGTGTATACTTCTAACTAACATCCCCCCACAATATGCCCTCCTTTCTGTCTCCCTCCCACTTACCCTCTTCCCCCCACTTTCCTGTAGTTTAAGATACCCAATTTAGTCTGCATGTCATTCCCTCCCTAAGCCAGATTCAATGACTGTAAGGTTGACCTATTCCCTTTTAACTTTCTGTTCTTCCCTGATATTGTAACAGTTTTCTCTTGCCTCTTTTATATGTGATAATTTACCCTATTACATCTCTCCTTATATCCTCTCATTATATTCCTCCCTTACCTCGCAATTGTATTTTATTTTATTTTTTGTTGGAAGCATATCTTGGAAATTTTTACATTATTCATTTCCACAAGATTTTGAGTTACAATTCTTCTCACCATTATTCCTCTATCTACCACTCTAAAACAGCGATCCTACTGAATACCCCTCCCCCAATCTGCTTGTCCCCATTGCTTCCCCCGTCCCCATCTGACATTCCAGTAGGGCAGAGTGGGTGTCTATTCACCAGTGCCTGTATATTTTATTTCACAGTTTCATGGAAAAAATAATAATAATAATGACTATATACACACATATATTTATACATACACACACACACATATATTTGATTTTTGAACTTTAAATTCCAGAATTTTTCCCTTCCTCCCTTGTCACCCACCCTTACTGGGAAGATCAGCAATTAAATACAAGTTGTACATGTGTAGCTATGCAAAACATTTGCATAGTGGATATATTTTGAAAGACTGACTATATTTCTCTCCATACAATTCCACACTTGTTCTATTCTCTACTTTGATCCTGTCCCTTTTCAAAAGCAGTGCTTCCAAATTCCCTATCCCCCAACCTGCCCTCCCTTCCCTCATGCCTCTTCACATGCCCTTCCCCTCTGCTCTCCTGCACGGTGAGATACCCAATTTGGTGTATGTGTCATTTCCTCCCTAAGCCAAATTCAATGAGGATAAGTTTGACCCATTCCCTTTTGTCTTCCTGTTCTTCCTCTCCATTGTAACAGTTTTCCCTTGCCTCTTCTATATGAGATAATTTACCCAATACTTTCTCTCCTCATCAGATCTCATTATATTTCTCTCTCACCTCTTAATTTCCCCTTTAAGAATCATCCCTTCCAGGTGCCCATCAATTGGGGAATGGCTAAACAAGTTGTGGTATATGAAAGTAACGGAATATTATTGTACTATAAGAAATGAAAAGGACACGGATTTCATGTTTACCTGGAGAGGCTTATACAAACTGATTCTGAGGGAGAAGAGTAGAATCAGAAAAAATTTGTATACAATCACAGACACATCACATGTGTGATGACTAACTATGGCAGACTGGACTCTTCTCAGCAATGCATTGATATAAGTCAATCCCAAAAGAGTAATGAAAGAGAAATGTGACATCCAGAGATATAACTAGAAAGAACTGGGCTTGAATCCTGATGGAAGCAAACTAATTGAACTTTTTCTTTTCATTGTTTGGTTTTATTTCTTCTTTACCATTTTTCATCCCACCTAGTACAATACACCTTTGTAATTGTAAAAAAAAAAGTCTGTGGATTTGTACATCTAGATTGTGATGACCCCTCTAAGACAAGACACTAGATTATGCTCAACCTTAAACAAACAGCTAGTTTATATTTTGCTTTATGAAAGTAATAAAATTTAGTCATATGTGTATATTCAAATATAAACAAACATATAATATGATAATTAATTTATATACATATGTACAATATCATAATAATATAATATGTATCACAAAAAAAGAATCACCCATTCCTATTCAATTTGTCCTGAGCCCTTTGCCTATGTATAACCTTGAACAAGTCTCATACTGCGAAAAGTTTAAAAAGTTTCAACTCTCATTTTTCCATGTAGGAATATAAATAATGCAACTTTGATAAGTTCCTTATGCTTTCTTTTCCCTGTTTTCATCTAATGCTTCTTTTGCTTCTTCTATCTTCTATTCAACTCTAGTTTTGTCATCAAGAATGCTTGAACATACTTTTTCGACAGAATGACTATAATTTCCCCAGAAACAGGATATTCAGTTTTGCTAGGTACATGATCCTTGGTTTTAATTCCAGCTCCTTTGACCTCAAGAATAACATATTCCAACCCCTTTGATCCCTCAGTGGAGAAGCTGCCAGATGCTGTGCTATCCTGCTTGTGTTTCTACAATATTCAATTTTTCTTTCCTGGCTGCTTGTAATATTTTCTCCTTGATCAGGGAACTATGGAATCTGGCTATAATATTCCTAGGAGTTTTCTTTGTGGCATCTTTTTCAGGAGGTGCTTGGTAAATTCTTTCAGCCTCTGTTTTGCCCTGTGGTACTCAAACATCAGGGCAATTTTCCTTGAGAAATTCTTAAAGGATGATTTCTAGGTTCTTTTTTTATCATGCCTTTCAGGTAGTCCAACAATTTTTAATAATATCTCCTGTATCTATTTTCCACGTCAGTAGTTTTTTCCAATGAAATATTTCACATTGCCTTCTATTTTTTCATTTGTTTGAATCTGTTTAATAATATCTTTATTCCTCATAAAGTCATTAACTTCCACTTGCTCCAATTTAATGCTGAAAGAATTATTCTCACTGAAGTGAGGTTTGAGATTCTATTTTTCCATCTGGCAAATTTGGCTTTTTAAGGCACTTTTCTGCTCATTGGCTTTTTGAGTCTCTTTTTGCATTTGAGTTAGTCTATTTTAAGGTGTTATTTTCTTCAGTCAGATTATTGACTCTCATTTTATAATTTTCATGCATCATTCTCATTTCCACACACCCCCCTTTTCTTCTACTTTTCTTATTTGGTTTTCAAAATCCTTCTTAAGTTCCTTTATGCTCTGTAATTATTGTGAAGAGAATAAGAGCAAGACTGAGACCTGGCTTTTAAATATATTTAGATGTGAATTTTTTCATCAATCACTCAACTGCCTGGAGTATATTCTCAAATCATGCAGCCACAAAATGGATTATATGCAATGTTTATAAAGGCAAAAACACAAAAACCACAATTGGTGAAGGGAGCTAACATAAGCAATGACATACAGAAGCCAAGAACAGTCATTGGTTGGATCTAAAATTCAGGGCTAGTTCAGGAAACATGATGTGAGGGTACAAGGCCAGGAGCCTCCATGTGATGGGGTCCATCCCAGAACAGGGTGGAAAGTACAGGGTGGAGGGCTTAGAGGGAGTGGAATTTTCCAGAATAGGCTGGGTTCATGGAACAGGTCAGGGTCATGTTCTGGGTGAAGGGTGTAGGGGAACCTGCTTGGTCAGCAATCTGTGTGGAGGACCTTGCAAGGTCAGCATCCCAGAACAGGGTAGTCTCTTGCAAGGGATAGACTTGCCCCATGATCTTTAAGTGTCTGTTAGGTTCACATAGTGCTAGCTCCTACACATGGACCCTAACAAGGCCCTTCACAAGGCCTGTCAGGCAGCCCCAGGAACCTCGACGAAAAGTATGACTGTTTTGAAACCTCGCCCTGCACCTGCCTTGTAATCAAGATGTAACCAAGCAAAGATCTTCCACATTAGCTTGCAACGCCCCCTTCTTAGTTCACATCCTTATGTAGCAACAGTTGTCTTGCTGACCACTGTTTGTTTCAGGAAGTACTTTTTACTGTAAAAAAGCTTTCTGGACAGGCTGCTCGGGGCTGCCTTCCCTTGGTTGTTACCTGGGAGGCAGACTCTGGCTGGCAAATAAACCCTCCTAAATTCTAATTGTCTATGCCATCCTGTATTTGCCTTGGTTGTCCATTACATTGGAGGTTCCACCCAGATAGCCTTTAGCTCTGTGATTGATGGGGGGACCAGACCCCTTGGAGGGCCAGGAGTCTGTTCATTCCTAAGGGACAGCTGCTGAAATGATGTTCCTCAGCCCCAGGACTGAGTAGACTTCCCATGCGGACTTCGAGTTCGTTCCTTTCTGTTGCTCATTTGACTCCAAATAAGTGTACCTGGGTTTTATATTGGTGAGTACTCTTGTAGAATAAGAAAAGTAAGAAAAGTGAGTGATCACGTTTTAAGAGAAGCAGGTGACCACACTGGATTCATTGCTAAAGCACTTGCTCGGCTCAGTGCTGGGACACTGGCGAGAATGTCCCTGAAATAGGGCCAAAAACGAAATGGGGCCAAACCTCAGGAGATTATAGAATAACCTTGTTTTTTCTTGAAGAATGCATGCTTTCCCAACCCTAACCACAATGTCAGGTTGACCTATAAGATTCGGGAACTGAGTCAACTGCCTCAACTGCCCCCCCCCCACCTGACACCTGTTTGTTCTCACCCCTCCCTTATAGCCCATGAAGTTGGCATCGAGCCTCTATCTCCAAGACTCAACTAAGTCTGCTAGCCAATCATTTCCCACCAACTCCTTGTCTCTAAGAATTAGCTGAGTCTTACTAAGCCAATCAGTGAGCTCAATATTTCCTGCTTTCCCCTCATAATTGTATAAAAAAGCACCCGAGGAGACACTGGGGGTCCTCCATCTAAAATGTATGGTGGGACCCGGGTTCGAACTCGTAATAAATTTTTTTTCTTTTTCTCCCCTCAGTGGTCTCGGTTTAACCGTCTATTATTCCACCCCACGTTTCAGTCCCTGGTGCCAGAAGTGGCATTTTCTGTTCGTTTGTTCTCTGTGTCTATTATCTGTGTCCTAATTTCATTTTGTCTGTCTTTTCTTTCTCTCTTCCCCTGCCTCCATGGGTCGATAGCGATTGTGGACCCAAGGAGGTCAGACCCCCCTCCAGTATTTTCCTAGGGAGGGTTGAACCAGCCCAGGACAGAAACAGAGCAGGTAGGAATTCTGGAAAGGCCTGAGTGACTATAGTTACCATGTTAGTAGGAGCAGGTCAAAGCTCCTGTGCTGATTAGTATCTTTTTGTCATTTTGAGTGGCTAATGAGCTAGTAAGGAAAAACTTTCTCTCTTTTGTCATTCTGAGTCTCAGCAAATCCTGAACCAAAAGCAAAAATGTCCCAAGGGATATCTGGAGGACCCAGTTGATTGGGAAACACCCTTCAAAGCTTTTTTTTAAATTTGAAATTGAATTTCCCTGCAAGTCCCTGTCCACTGTACTTTAGCTCCAGGGCACTGCGAATATCCATGGCCCCAGCCTTCCCTTTTCCTCCCCCTTTCTCTGCACGACCTCCCCCCACACACACAACTCTCCCCTGTTCCTTAAAGTGTATAGACCCAGGGAGGGTGTGGATGGGAACTACAGCTACTATACAGCTAGCTACTTGGATGTGATTTGTGCCCAGGATTTCTGACAATCCTCTGTGAGTTTTGGAACATTACTGTCAGTTTCTCTCTCTGCTTTGTCCTTGTGTGTCTGTATGAATGAGTGTGAATGTGTAATCTGACACCCTGTAAGGTTTAAACTGCAGCTGGACAGCTGTTCCTTTGGAATGCTGTTATTACTCTTTCCCTCCTCCTCCCTTCTACTGCTGCTGAATGCAGGCTGGAGAGGGGGGGAAAGAGAGGAATAGATTTTGTTAAAGCCTCTCCTACCAGATCAGATTAAGGAGAGTGCTGACGAATAATAGTACCCTGCCCCACTTGCAAACCCCTGGGTCCACAACCAGACTCCGAAACTATGGGGAGAGAAGAAAATCCTAAGCAATTCATAAGGCTCATTCTCCACCAATAATTTTTGTGTGTGATGAATTGGAAATGCAATTAATGTCATAATGCTATTGTGTTATTTTGGTAACTCTAAATTGTAAAATCCTCTTATACTGTAAAAGTTGAGTGACCATTGTAAGCCAGAAATGGTGTTAGATAAAACAGTTTACAATCTGAATTTTGTTGAAACTAAAACAATGGAAAAACGTTGTGTAAAAACAGCTATGTTACTTTATCAGTCCTGCTAATCCTTTCTTATAATGTTTGTTTCATGTGAATTGGATTTTTTTTTATGTTATAAGATCTGATAATTTAAATCTGTTATATTTGGGCTGTATAACTTTAAAAACTGGAAATTTAAGGTCACCAGATTGGTAATTGATTTATTTTTATTTCAAAGTTCAAATTCAACAACATGATTATTGTTTATGATATTTTTACTGGTAAACAGTTGTATTATCTATGTTGTATGAGAATTGGATAAGCAGGGTCATCATTATTAGCCCTTCCCCCAGTCTCCCCTGCTTAGAATTCATATAAATCTTCCTTATGTTGTAAAACTGTCAAATCCCCTAGAAACTATCGCTATTAGTCAAGGTCATTCAGCCAGGGAAAAGAAATTGTTTTAGTCATGTAATTTTTAAATGAACCTAAATTGCTAAAAATTTGCAAAAGATGGTAAATGGAATTCCTTTCATTTGTGATATCTGATAAATCTTTATTGCTCCATGAGATTAAAAATAACTAACTGACTCTAAACTGTGTTTGGTGAGGCTTGTTGTTTGAGGTAAAAGGGCCCTGCTTTTATTTCCTTCTATAGCAGGTTTCTATGTTCAGGGCAAGTAGTCAGTAAAAGATGAGCTGTAATATTATTTTCATCTAGAATTATATTATTTCCAGAAAGTTATGCAAACTCCTTAAGGTGACTTTAAAAGTTTTCAACTAACTTTCTTCATAAAAGTTTAGTGATCACTTATAAATCTTGAAAGTGTTTTAAAAGAAGGAAAATACTTTTAGAAGAAATTTTTTAAATCAGAGTAAATACAGACCAAGCCCCCTCTGAAACATAGACAGATATACCCAACTGATTTTGAGTCCAAACTGTGTAAGGGGGGAATGATCAGGTGAGTCAAGAGAAAAGAAAGATACCATTTTTAACACCAGGTTAATTCAAACTGTCTTTAAAGTCTATTTATGAAAAACTGAAAAAAAGCAGCTAAGAAGGTTTGGGACAAATAGGGTTCATCCAGACCCTCCTCTTTCCAGATAAGTTATATCAGTTTTAGAAGGCAGAATGATTTGTTATTAACAGCTCACCCAAAATTTAGATGGCCCTATCTGAAAGACATTAGCACATATTTATTTGTTATTTAATAATTTGGGGAACTGTAAATTTTACTGTTTCTCTAAAGCCTTGACTACAGGAGCCATCATTAAACCTGATAATGGGATTGCAGAGGCTGCAGCCTGTGAACTGTTGAAGGTGGATGTCTGTGCTTGGAAAAAAAAATCTGGGGACAACCTGGGACACTGCCCTGGTGGAATCTCTCTGACTTTATTTCCCAGTGGTGCCTTTTCTTTCTGAATAGGAAACCTCCGACTTATTTAAACCTAAGCCTTGCTTTCAGCACCTGGTGTATATCTGAATGACTAGTAGAGATACTCATGCTTGGAATCAAATATAGCTAAGGAAGATTTCCTTCTGACAAGTTTTATGACATTGTCCCACCTTTTATTCTTTAGCAAATTCACTGAGAACTAATATTCAGGGCCAAATGAATGAATAAATATAGAGATAGCATCCTTATTAGCAATAAGGCCAAAAGTAATGAAATGGATGCCTGATTGACCAGGATAGTGAAGTTTGGGGAGAATAACAGGATAGACTCAATGACACCTAGAATTAAATACAGACATATAAAATTTGCTTTAAAAATTTCCTATTATGTGACTTCATTATTTGAACATGCTTGAGAATAAGATCAGAAATACGGATTTTTGGATTTTAGATTAGTTCAAAATTATGTAGTCACCTCTAAATCTGAAACGGAGAAGCAAAACTCCTTTTCAATTTCTGTAACTACATGAGGCATCTGGGATTTAAAAGTGTTGCTTAAATGAAATACGTATATTGTTTGTATGGCTGCTTGTAATGTGTTTTGCTTGACATCGATTCTGGAATTTGGCTAGAACATTCCTAGGATTTTTCTTTTTGGGATCTTTTTCAAGAGGTGATAGGTGAATTCTTTCAATTTCTATTTTGCCTTCTAGTTCTAAAACATCAGGGCAATTTTCCTTGAGAATTTCTTGAAGGATAATTTCTAGGTCTTTTTTCAGATCATCACTTTCAGGTAGCCCAATAATTTTTAAATTACGTCCCCTGAGGGGAAGCTAGGTGGCGCAGTGTGTAGAGCGTCGGCCCTGGAGTAAGAAGGACCTGAGTTCAGACACTTAACGCACACACAAAGAAAAACCTAGCCATGTGACCTTGGGCAAATTACTTAACCCCAATTGCCCTCCATAAAAAAAAAAAAAAGCAAAAAAAAAAATTATGTCCACTGGATCTATTTTCTAGGTCAGTGCTTTTTCCAATGAGATATTTCACACTGACTTTTTTTTTCATTTGTTTGAGTATGTTTAATAGTATCTTAATTTCTCCTAAAATCATTAGCTTCCATTTATTCCAAGCTAATTTTTAAAATTATATTTTATATTTATTTTTTAGTTTACATCATTCATTTCCACAAGATTTTGAGTTACCAATTTTCTCCCCTTTCCTCTACACACCAACCTAAAACCCCATTCCCACTGTATATCCCCTCCCCCAATATACACTCTCCTATATCCTCCCCTATCCCCTCTCTTATTTTCCAGTAGTTCCAGATGGATCTCTATACTCCATTGCCTGTGTATCTTATTTCCGAGTTTCATGTAAAAATTATATATGTATGTATGATAAAAAAGAGTCTGAAATTGTCAATAGAAATTGCCCTTATAACCTAGAATCAGAGGGCAAATAAGAAATAGAAAGAATCTACCAATCACCACTTGAAAGAGATCCCAAGATGAAAACTACCAGGAATATTGTAGCCAAATTCCATAGTTCCCAGGTGAAAAAAGTGGGAAAATGTACTTCAAGTGGTCAGAAAGAGGTAATTAAAATATCATGTAGCCATTGTCAGAATTACACAGGATTTAGTAACTTCTGCATTAAAGGAGAAAGGGCTTAGGATATGATAGTCTGCAATGAAAAGGAGTTAACAATACAATCAAAAATAACGTAGCTGGCAGAAGTGAGTATGAGCCTTCAGTTTTAAAAAATGGATATTTATTACAATAGAGGATTTTCCATCATTCCTAATTAAAAGAAAAGTACTGAATTTAAAGCAAATGAAAATCCAATAAATAATTCAAGAGAACCAGAAGATGATGAACAGAAAAAATATGAGATTTAACGATATTAAGCTATCTTTGTTATTACATGATGAGAAGATACTTGTAACTCCTAATAACTTTATCATCATTACGGCAATTAGAAGGCATATAAATAGACAGGAGGTGGAGGTGTGAATTGAATATTATAGAAAATTCCAAAAATAATAAAACTTATGCATAAGAAAGAGGGAGAAAAGGGAAGAAAGATATATAATGGGGTAAATTATTTCACTAAGTTGCAACAAAGAGCTATTAACAGTAGGGGGGAAAATGGGGATCAGGCAATGCTTAAATCTTATTTTAATCAGAATTAGCTCAAAAACAAAACAACATACACATTCATTTGGATATATAAATGTATTTTGCCATATAGAAAAAGTGAAAAGGAAGAGTGATAAGGGAAGGGATGGTGGTCTAATAGAAATGAATGAACTTTTTTGGAGGTGGTGGTGGTTAAAGTAGGACACTAAGGAAGGTAAACAGAGTGAAGGGAGAGAGATTGAGAGAAGAAGCTAAGACAGAGACAAAGACAGACAGAGACAGAGAGAAAGAGGAGAAAAGAAAATAGGATGGAGGGAAATAGTTATCATAACTGTAAATGTGAATGAGAAGAACTCACCCAAAAAATAGAAACAGCAGAATGACTTAGCAACCAGAATCCTACAATATGCTGTTCAAAATAAACACTTTTGAAATAAAAAAAAAATTGCTATAGCCACCATGATCTCAGGAAGAAAAATAAAATATAGATCAATTGAAGAAATAAAAAAGGAAACGATATCCTTCTAAAAGGATCCATAGAAAAGAAGTGGTATCAGCAGTAAACATAGATGTACCAAATGGAACTACATGTGCCTTTGTCTGTTTTTTTAAGCTAAATGATTTAGAGGAGAAAAAAAAAAGTAAAATTATACTGTCCTCTCTCTGAACAAGGCAAATCTAATCAAAGCATAAACAAAAAAGTAATTAAGAAGGTGGATGGTATTTTAGGAAATTATATATGATAGAATTCTGGAGAAAATTAAAGGGAATAAAAAGGAATAGAAAGGATTTTGTCTTCCCTCAGTGGATCATGGTACCTACACACACACACACACACACACACACACACACACACACACACACACGTCATGTATTGAAACATAAAAATCTCACAATGAAATTATATATATATATATATATATATATATATATATGTATTAAGTATGTGTTTTCAGACCATAAGGCAATAAAATTGTATTCAATAAAGTGGAGTGGAAAAAGAGGTTAAAAATGAATTTGGAAACCAACTAATGTTACTCAAACGAATAAATTTAAAAAAAATAAAAATTTCATGAAAGAGAATGACAATAATGAGGCAGTCTGCCAAAACTTAGGGAATGCAGGCTAAGCAGGAGCTTAGGATATCTATTTATCTATCTATCTATCTATTCTCTCTGAATGCTTACTTAAGTAAAATAGACAAGAATCATATAAAGAAATGGGACATACAATTTTAAAAAAATGGAAAAGATCACCATAAATGCCTATTTAGAAATCCTGAAAAGCAAATGAAAGATTAATAATAATTATAATAAATTTAATTAATAAAATAATAAATAATAATAAATTAAATTGCAAGCTAGTATCCTGAAAAACAAATGAAAGGTTAATAATAATAATAAATTAAATTAATAAAATAATAATTAATAATAAATTAAATTACAAGCTAGTATTATGGGGAAAATAAAATTTAAAAAACATTGGTTAATTGGATTTAAAAAAAATTAAGAAATACCATCATCAAAATCTAAAACAGGGAATTTTCCACAAATGAAGATGAATTTAAAGAATTTCTTAGCAGGTATTTTGCAAAATGATATGGCAATAAATCTGAAAATCTAAACAAAATAAAAAGTTACAAAGGTTAACAGAAGAGGAAATAGAACATTTAAATAATACTATTTTATAAAAAGAAATTGAAAAAGCCATGTAAGAACACCCTATGAAAAAACCCTAATGTCAGTTGGATTCATAAGCAATTTCAACAAAATATTTAAAGAATAACTGATCCAAGTCCTATGCAAATTATTTGGAAAAATAGGGAGCAATGAATCCTATTAAATTCCTCTTTGGGTTTACTTTTTAACCTGAAACTTTGCTAGTTATTTGTTATTTCAAGTAGTTTTTTTCACTGATACTCGAGGATTCTCTGATTATATCATATTGTCTGCAAAGAGTAATGGCTTGGTTTCTTTTTTGCCTATTCTAATTCCTTCGATTTTTCTTTCTTCTATTATTGCTAAAGCTAATGGCTTTAGTACCATATTGAATAAGAGACATCCTTGTTTCTCCTGTGATTTTATTAGAAATACATCTAGCTAATCTCCATTACATATAACACTTGCTGATGCTTTTAGGTAAATATTACTTAGTTTAAGTAAAACTCCATTTATTCCTATGCTATATAGTGATCTTTTAATATAATTGGTTGTTGTATTTTGTTAAAAATTTTCTCCATCTACTGAGATGTATAGGTTCTGTTAGGTTTGTTGTTGGTGTGATCAATTAATCCAATATTTTGGCTAGTATTGACCTATCCCTCCATTGCTGGAATAAATGCTACCTGATCATAGTGTATTATTCCCACGATAAGTTGCAGTAATATTTTAATATGTTATTTACATTTTTTACTTCTATATTCCTTAGGGAAAATGGTCTACAATTTTCCTTCTGTATTTTGACTTTTCCCAGTTTAGCTACCAGTACCACATTTGTATCATAAAAAAGAATTTGGTAGGTTTCTTTATTCACTTATTTTTTAATAGTCTATACTGAATTGGAATTAATTGTCCCTTAAATATGTGACAGAATTCACTTGCAAATCTATCTGGCCCTAACAATATTTTTTCTTAGGGAGTTCATTGATGCCTTGTTCAATTATTTCCCCTTGAGATAATGTTATTTAAGTATTTTACTTTCTCCGACATTTATCTAGGCAATATATAGTTTTTGTAAATATTACTCCATTTCACTAAGATTCTCAAATTTATTGGTGTACAGTTGGTCAAAATAGTTCCTAATTATTGTTTCAATTTCCACTCCATTTGGTGGGGAATTCAACATTCTCATTTTTGATACTATTAATTTGATTTCCTTTCAATTTTTAAATCAAATTAACCAAAGGTTTATCTCTTTAAATTTTTTACATAAAAAAAGAAAAAAAAACTGTACTTAATTTTATTTGTTAGCTCAATGATACATTTCATTTCAATTTTATTAATTACTCTTCTGTTTATCCATATTTTAATTTGATATTTAATTTAGTATTTTTAACTTGTTCTTTGTATAGTTTTTTTTTTTTGAAGTTGCATGCCCAATTCTTTTATCTCCTCTTTCTCTATTTTATTCATGTAAGCATTTAGAAGTATAAAGCTTACCCTAAGAACTGCTTTTGCTGCATCCTATAAGTTTTGATATAGTGTATCATTATTGTCACTCTCTGGGATGAAGTTATTGAAAGTTGCTATGATTTCTTGGTTGATCCACTCATTTTTTAGGATTAGGCTAATTAGTTTCCAAGTAATTTTAGTCTATCTCACCATAGTCCCTTCTTACATATAATTTTTATTGCATCATGATCTGAAAAGGATGCATTTAACATTTCTGCCATTCTGCATTAAATTGTAAGGTTTTAATGCTCTAGTAGATGGTCAATTTATGGGTAGGTGCCATGTGCTGCTGAGAAAAAGTATGTTCTTTATCACCATTCAGTTCTTTCCAGAGGTCTACCATACCTATTTTTTTTTCTTTTTTAATTAGTTAATCATTTTTTTTTAATTTTTCGAATGTATTTCCATAAGATTTTGAGTAGCAAACTGAGTTCCCCACCCAGTGAGTGTACAGTCCTAGGCTTCAGGGGTATCAGTCACTTGATCTTTCTTCCTGAATAACATGCTTGTTCTTCATATCTTTCCTGTTTATATTTGAATATCAGAGTCTTATATTTGAGTTTTATATTTAAAGATGTCTTGAGTATTATATGTGAAGATCACATTTTCCTTTAAGATCTGGTCTTTACATCAGGTAAATGTGGAAGTCCCCTACTTTATTGAATGTCAATCACCTCCCCTGAAGGTGATTGTTTTGCTGAGCAGGTGATCTTGGTTGCAAGGCACGCTCCTTTGCCTTACAAGAATATCATATTCCAAGTCCTTCAATCTTTTTTTTTCAACATTTTATAATATATATATATATATATATATATGTATTTAATTTTAGTTTACAACACTCATTTCCATAAGATTTTAAGTTACAAAATTTCTCCCTTTCTTCTGCCCACCACCTCAAAAACAGTGATCCCACTGAATAACACCACTCCCAATCTGCTCTCTCCTATATCATCCCCCATTCTCCCTTCTGACTTTCTAGGAGGGCAAGATGGAACTCCATGCTCCAGTGCCTGGCTATCTTATTTTTCAGTTGAATGTAAATATATGTATATGTATATGTGTATGTATGTATGTATGTGTATATATATATATATATATATATATATATATATTTTTTAAACCTTTGATTTTAAAACCTTGAATTACAGATTATTTCCCTTCTTCCTTCATCAGCCACCCTTACTGGGAAGATAAGCAATTCGATAAAGGCTTTGCATGTGTATTTATGCTAACTATATTTCCCTCCATTTTTTCCTACCCCCCACTTGTTCTATTTTCCACTTTTACTATGTCCCTTTTCAAAAGTATATGCTGCTAACTACCCTCCACCCCTAATCTTCCCTCCCTCCTATAATCCTCTCTCTTGTCCACTTCCCCTCCCCCACTTTCCTGTGTGGTAAAATACCCAATTTAGTGTGTATATTATTTCCTCCTTAAGCCAAAATCAATTAGAGTAAGGTTGACCCAATCCCTTATGACTTCCTGTTCTTCCCTTCCACTGTAGCATTTTTCCCTTGCCTCTTTTACATGAGATACTTTTCCCTATTCTGTCTCTCCCTATATTCCTTTCTGTCTTCTTAATTTTATTTTCAATATCATCCCTTTCTATTCAATTGATCCTGTGCCCTGTCTATGTATACCTGTACACATATATACACACAATTACACATATATTCATATGCACATATACCCTCCCATATAGACTTATATGTATATGCACATATATAAATATATACGTATATACATGTATGTATACACACATAAAAATACTCAAACCTATACATTTATATTCCCTTCAACTATGCTTATACTGAGAAAAGTTTCATAAGTCACAATTGTCATTTTTCCATGTAGGAATGTAAATAGTTCAATTCTGATAAGTTCTTATGATTTAATCTTCCCTGTTTATCTTCTCATGTTTTCTTTCATCTTGTACTTGAATGTCAGATTTTCTATTCAAATCTGTTTTTTTTTCCATCAAGAATGCTTGAAAGTCCTCTACTTCATTTAATGATGATATTTTACCCTTAAAACATTAATTTCTGTTTTACTGGGTAGGTAACTCTTGATTTTAATCCTAGCTCCTTTTGACCTCCAGAATATCATATTCCAAGCCCTTCAATCCCATATTGTAGAAGCTGCTAGATTTTGGATCTTGTGTTACCATAATATTCAAATTGTTTCTTCTTGGCTGCTGGTAATGTTTTCTCCTTGATCTAGGACCTGTAACCTGTTTATAATATTTCTTGGTGTTTTCTTTTTTGGGATCTTTTTCAAGAGGTCATCCGTGAATTATTTCAATTTCTATTTTGCCTTATGGTTCTAAAATATCAGGGCAATTTTACTTGAGAATTTCTTAAAGGACTATTTCTAGGTTCTTTTTTTGATAATTGTTTTCATGTAGCCCAATATTTTTAAAATTATCTCTCCTGAATCTATTTTCCAGGTTAGTGGTTTTTCCAATGAAGTATTTCTCATTGCCTTCTATTTTTTTCATTTGTTTGGATCTTTTTAATAGTATCTTGATTTCTCATAAAGTCATTAGCTTCTATCTTCTCCAATATAATTCACAAGGAATTATTCTCTTCAGTTAACTTCTGTGATTCTTTTTCCATCTGGCTCCCTGCCTGGTGTGATAGACCCTCCTGTTTTCCTGCTGGGCTGTGTTCAGCAGGAGATGTGTTTCTCTCCGTCACCTTGTGGGTTGTGAACCTCAAAAATTTGTTTAGAGTCATATTTTATTGGTATGTGAGGTGGTTATGGGGGGAACTCACAGACTTTTCCTTTTCCTATGTTGCCATTTCGGGTCCTCCCCATCCAGTCTTTTAATGTAAAAGTTCCAAGGTCCTAAGTATTACTGATTTTGGTTCCATGATATTTGAACTATTATTTTCTGGCTGCTTACAGTATTTTCTCCTTGATTTGATAATTCTAGAGTTTGGCTACCATATGACTTGGAGCTTTCAATTTGAGAACTCTTTAAGGAGCTGATTGGTAGATTCTTTCAATGGCTATTTTACTCTCTGCTTCTAGGTCCTCAGGAAAAGTTTTCCTTGAAGATTTTTTTTTTTTGGTGGGCAATTGGGGTTAAGTAACTTGCCCACGGTCACATGGCTAGGTTTTTGTTTGTGTGTATTAAGTGTCTAAGCCCGGATCCGAGCTCAGGTCCTTCTGACTCCAGGGCCAGTGCTCTACTCACTGTGCCACCTAGCCGCCCTGAAGATTTCTTGAAAAATGCTGTGCAGGCACTTTTTTTTCATGGTTCTCAGGTAGACCAATAATTCCTCATTACCTCTCCTGGATCTTTTTAACAGGTCATTTTTTACAATGAGATATTGTATGATTTCTTCTTTTTATTAACTTCTGTTTTACATCATTCATTTCTGCCAGATTTTGAGTTACAATCATCCCCCCCCCCCGTTTTTCCCCTACCCACCCTCCCAGAAGTCCTGAAAGACATCACTTCCTACAATCTGCTCTCTCCCCTATCCTCTCCCACACCCCCTTCGACCTCTCCATTAGAGGAAGGTGAATCTTTGTGTCCCAATGCCTGCATATCTTAACTACCAATTACAAGCAAAAGAGTATTAATAATAGTATTTATATATATTTGAAACATTTAATCTTAAGACCTTGAATTTCAGATCCATTTCCTTCCTCCCTTGTCACCCATTCCCTCTGGGGAGATAAGCAATTCAGTATATGTTGTACATGTCTAGCTATGCAAAACATTTTCATAGTAGTTATATTGTACAAGGCTATTTATAATTCCCTCCCCCTCATCCCACCCCCCACCTGGTCCATTCCCACTTGATCCTGTCCTTCTTCTACAGTGAGTACCTCCAAACTCCCCTCCCCCCAAGTATGCCCTCCCATCCATCATCCTTCCTCTCATTCCCCTTCCCCCCATTCTGCTGTAGGTTGAGATGTCCCACCTAGTATGTATGGCATTCTCTCCCTGAAGGAAATTCAATGAGAATGTGGTTTTGCCTTTTTGCCTTCCTATTTTTCCTCTCCTCTGCAACCACTTCTCCCTGCTTCCTCTACATGAGATAGTTTACCCCACCCCTTCTCTCCCCATATCCTGCCATTTTCCTCTCTCACCTCACAACTTCACCCCTTGAGTATCCTCCCTTCCCAAGAAATTCAACCTATGCCCTTTATCCATATATAACTGTAGCAATACACACACATATTCACATATGTATTCACTTGACCTTACACATTTCTTCCATTATTTTCATAGTGAGAAAGATTTCCTCAGTCACTGTTATTGTTTTTCCATATAGGAATGTAAATAGTTCAACTTTGATAAGTTCCTTTTGATTTCTTTTCCCTGATTACCTTCTCAGGCATCTCCTGCTTCTTGCATCTGGATCTCAAATTTTCTATTCAATTCTGGTTTTTTCCTCAAGAGTGCTTGAAAGTTCTCTATTCCACTGAATGACCATATTTTCCCCTGAAACAAAATACTCAGTTTTGCTGGGTAGGTGACCCTTGGGTTCATTCCCAGCTCTTTTGCCCTCTGGAATATCATATTCTATGCCCTTCAATCCCTCAGTGTAGAAGCCGCCAGGGCCTGTGCTATTCTGATTGTTGTTTCCACAACATTGAAATTGTTTCTTCCTGGCTGCTTGTAGTATTTTCTCCTTGATCTGGGGATTCTGGAACCTGGCTATAATATTCCTGGGAGTTTTCTTTTTGGGATCTTTTTCAGGAGGTGATCAGTGGATTCTTTCAACCTCTATTTTGCCCTCTGGAACTAAAACATCAGGGCAATTTTCCTTGAGAATTTCTTGAAGGGTGATTTCTAGGTTCTTTCTTTGATCACGGCTTTCAGGTAGTCCAATAATTTTTAAATTGTCTCTCCTGGATCTATTTTCCAGGTCAGTGGTTTTTCCCATGAGATATTTCACATTGCCTTCTAATGTTTCATTTGTTTGGATCTGCTTAACAGCATCTTGATTTCTCATAAAGTCATTAGCTTCCATTTGCTCCAGTCTAACTCTGAAGGAATGAATCTCCTCAGTGAACTTTTGAGATTCTTTTTCCATCTGGCAAATTCGACTTTTTAAGGCATTCTTCTCCTCATTGCCCTTTTGGGCCTCCTTTGACATTTGAGTTAGCCTATTTTTTAAGGTGCTGTTTTCCTCAGTCAGGCTGTTGACCCTCATTTCATACTTTTCCTGCATCCTTCTCATTTCTCTTTCCAATTTTTCCTCCACTTCTCTTATTTGATTTTTAAAGTCCTTCTTAAGGTCCTCTATGGCCTGCAACCCACTCATGTTTTCCCCTGGGGATTTTGGAGCAGGACTTCTGACCTCATGTTATCCTTTGCTGAATTTTGGTTTTGATCTTCCCTCACAGGAACTTTATGATCACTGATTTAAAAAAAAAAATCTTCTTGCTCATTCTTTTTGCCTTTTTTCTGACTTTTAAATTTGATCTGTGCTTCTGGGTCACAGAGGGTGCTGTCCAAGGATTCTTGTGTTGGGCAATATGGGCTTGTTTACTGGTGTTCTGTGTTGGGGCCTCAGGTGCTCGAAGTTGTATTTAGTGGTCCGGTGTTTTACCTGGTGCTGATCTGTAGGTGATATATGCTCATCGTTGGTATTTGAGTGCTCCTCCACCCTGGAACTCTGGATCTCTTACTGGCATTCTGAGGCTTGGTATTGCTTCTGGCTTTCTGTGATCACTCCCATCCTATACTGCTCCCATTGAGCCATAGCTAGACTGACTTTTCTTAATTCTCTTAACCCTCTGAGCTAAGAGACTGCTCTACCTGGTCTTTCTGCTGGCTTCACAATACCAGGATTTTTCCTGGTTCAACATTCTCTGGGTTTTTCAAGGTCAACAAAGGAGGGTAGGAGAATTTACTGCATACTCTGCTATCTTGGCTGCCAGAAGTTTAAATAGGTGACTTCCAAACACTCAATTTGTGGGCTGATAATTCCCAGAGTTGCTACTGCTGCTGGCACATGCTTGCATAGTTCTGTGCTTCTTTGTCACCCTGTTCTGAAAAACCCCGACCCCTCCTGAGAATTCTGGAGGTCATCATTGCTGCCAGTGATTCAGTCAGTTGGGACTTCTCTGGCTTTGCTGTGGTCAAGTTTGTGCTGGTGCAGCCTGTGCACTCCTCTCACAGCCTGTTGCAACAGATTCTTCATGTTGACCTTTATGTTGTCTTGGGTGGAAAATCTGCCATACTCTATCTCTTTTTTGGATTCTGTTGCTCTAAAATTTATTTAGATTAACTTTTTAGGGATATTCGAAGGAACTTTCCTAAAAAAATATAAGTAATATTTATGCAAAATCATTAGCAATGATATCTTATATGTATAAATTAGAAGCCTTCCCAATAAGAACTTCCCTTCCTTCCTTCCTTCCTTCCTTCCTTCCTTCCTTCCTTCCTTCCTTCCTTCCTTCCTTCCTTCCTTCCTTCTTTCCTTCCTTCCTTCCTTCCTCTCTCTCTCTCTCTCTCTCTCTCTCTCTCTCTCTCTCTCTCATTGAGGAAGAAGACATAGATTTGAATGTGGTTAGAGGAAAAGAACCCATAATAGGGAAAGACTGTCAATTAGAAATAAAATAGGGATAGAGAAAGTTTAATTTCTTTTTGAAAATAATGGTAAGGTATAATGAATTTCTCTCTGCATAAGATTTAATTTGAAAAGACATAATCAGGACAGAGCCAAGATGGAGGAGTAAAATCAGGGACTTAGTTGAGCTTTCCCTGAAAACCCGACTAACTGTACATAAAAATGGATCTAAACAAATTCTAGACCTGCAGAACACAGAAAAGGATGGAATAAAACAAATCTTCAACCCAAGACAGCCTGGAAGGTCAAGAAGAAGGGACTATTGCACTGGATTCAGAGTCGAGTATAGTCTAGCATGTGCTTTGCCAGCACAGACAATGCCAGAACATGTCTCAGGGGATTGAATCACTGACTATTGGGACAGTTTACAGACTTCTCAAACCACAAATACCAAAAGCAGTATAGAAGGTCAGTGGGAAAACTCCATCAGATCTTGTTGAGAGAGGAGAGATGTCTGCCTCCAGCCATGGGGTGATAGAGGTATTGACAGCAGTGGCAGCAGGAACAGCAGCAGCAGCAGCAGAGGCTACTTCAGAGCTCCCAGACCACAGACAGTATTGGTTCTAAAGTGAAAAAGAGTTCTTGTGGTCACTCAGACACCAGAACACAGGCCAGAAAAGGAATAAACACCCTCCTTTGATCATACAACATTAGAACTGCTGAAAATTTAAAGGTCCCTAGAAGTATCTCTGAAAAAAGAGATATACCCCCTTCTCCACCCCCCAAACACCCCCACACATACCTGAAGCAGAGGGTTGCCTTAAAAAAGAACTAAAAAATCAAGTAATTTTCAGGGAAAATGAGGAAACATAGAAAACAACAACAACAAAACTAAGATTATAGAATTTCTTAGGATAAAAAGAAGATAAAAATATACAACCAGAAGCACCCCACAAAGTCAATACCCGCCCAAAGTCTCCAAGAAAACTGTGAATTTTCTGAAGGCCATAGAAGAACTCAAAAACGTTTTTGAAAGTCAGGTGAGAGAAGCAGAGAAAAAAAAAACAGGGGAAAGAAATGAGAGTGATGCAAAAAACTCAGCTTACTAAAGGAGAAACCAAAAATTTCTTTAAAAAAATCCTTAGGGTGGAGTAGAAACAGCTCATCCAAGCCACTCTGCCCCCAGATTCCCCCCAAAGTATGTAAAAGGGGACTCTGATCAACTTCTGGAGCCCCAGCACCCACAGAACGACACAGAGAAGCTAACCTCCTGCTGAGGACAGCCCAGCAGCCCTGCAAGAAGGACCAGCACAGCAGTCTGGGAGGTGGCAGCGCACAGAGCTCAGGGAGCCAAGCTGAGCGGAGCCCAGCTCCACCTGAGCCGAGGTATTAGCCCCAGGGCAGCAGGGCCAACAGCCGCCTGGGGAGACCCCAGAACACCAGCAGCTGTGGGGTCTCCAGAATTATCAACATAGACATGCCTAGGACAAAGTAAGAGGTTAGTGTCCTATGGACTTTGGGACCAGTATTTGGGGAATGCGTCGGCTCCCTCCCGTGGGGGCTAGAAGCCACTGAGGAGGCATGCCATTTTGTAGTTTTCAGAGGCAGCTCCAGCTCCTGGACTTCGAACTGTAGGGAGATCCAGTGATCTGTCTTGGGGGTAATCGCTCTTGCTTTAACCTCCCTGGATCTGGATTGCCTGAAAAGGTAATCAGGGAAAAGAAATCAAAAGGAACTTATCAAAGTTGAACTATTTACATTCCTATATGGAAAAGCAATAACAGTGACTGATGATATCTTTCTCACTATGAAAATAATGGAAGAACATGTGTTCTTCTTCTACCTTGAATGGTATTCATATGTGGTCATATGAATACATATGTGAATGTGTGTGTATATGGTTACACTTATATATGGATAGAGGGCATAGGTTGAATTTGTTGGGAAGGGAGAATACTCAAGGGATGAAATTATGAGGTGAGAGAGGAAAGTGGCAAGAGGAGATGGGGAGAGACAGGGTAGGGTAAACTATCTCAAGTAGAAGAAGCAAGGGGAAGTGGTTGAAAGGGGTGAGGAGAATAGGAAGGCAAAAAAGGCAAAACCACATTCTCATTGAATTTGGTTCAGGGACAGAATGACATACATACTAAATGGGATATCTCAACTTGCAGCAGAATGGGGGGGAGGGGGATGAGAGGAGGGATGATGGATGGGAGGGCATCCTTGGGGGGAGGGGAGGTTGGAAGTACCCACTATAGAAGAGGGACAGGATCATGTAGGGAATGGACCTGGTGGGGGGTGGGATGAGTGGGAGGGAATTATAAGCAGCCTTGTACAATATATCTACTATGATAATGTTTTGCATAGCTAGACATGTACAACATATACTGAATTACTTATCTCACCAGAGGGAATGGGTGCAAGGGAGGAAGGAAATGGATCTGAAAGTCGAGGTCTTAACATTAAATGTTTCAAATATATATATAAATACTATTATTAATACTCTTTTGCTTATAATTGGGAGATAAGATGTGCAGGTATTGGGACACAAAGATTCACCTTCCTCTAATGGAAAAGTCGAAGGGGGTATGGGAGAAGGTATGGGACAGAGCAGATTGGAGGAAGCGATATCTTGAGGTACTGCTATTCTGGGAGGTTGGGTAGGGGAATAACGGGGGAAAATGATTTTAACTCAAAATCTGGTGGAAATGAATGATGTAAAACAGAAGTTAATAAATCATTAGTTTAAAAAAATCCTTAAAAATTAACCTAACATAAATGGCAAAAGAGGTCCAAAAAGTCAATGAGGAAAAGAATGACTTAAATTCTGAAATTGCCAAAGGGAAAAGGAGGTCCAAAGGCTTACTGAAGAAAATAATTTCTTCAAAATTGGAATTCCGGAAACAGAAGCTAATGACTTTATGAGAAATAATGAAATTATAAGAGATTGAAAAAAAGTAAGACTATGCAAAATATCTCATCGGAAAACCCACTGTCCTGGAAAAAAAGGAGAGATTATTTAAAAATCATTGGACTACCTGAAAGCCATGATCAAAATAGATGTATGGGCATCATCTTTCAAGAATTTTTCAAGGAAAACTAACCTGACATTCTGGGTAAAACAGAAATCTAAAGAATCCATGAATCATCTCCTGAAAGAGATCCCAAAAGAAAAACTCTTAGAAATACTGTTGTCAAATTTTAGAGTTCCCAGGTCAAAGAGAAAATATCATAATGAGCCCGAAAGAAACACTTCAAGTATTGTGGATACACAATCAGGATAACACAGGGGCTAGCTGCTTCTACATTAATGGATCAGACAACTTGGAATATGACATTTTAAGGTCAAAGAAGTTAGGAATAAAATGAAGAATCACCTGCCCAATAAACTGAGTATAATACATCAGGGGAAGCATGGGTATTCAATGAAGTGGAAGACTTTTAAGCATCGTTTCTAAATTAAATTTTATGTTTATTTTTAGTTTAAATCTTCCATTTCCACAAGATTTTGTGTTAAAAAGTTTCTCCCCATCTTTCTCCTATCTACCACCCCAAAACAGCAATCCCATTGAATACCACCCCTCTATTATCATGTTAAACTATGAATCTGAACTAAAAATAACCTGATATCCTAAGTATACTTTACATAATTTAGTATAATGCATTTAATTATTTTAATTATAAAAGTATATTTCCGCTTGAAGCATAAACTTTAAAAAAATATATTTTATTCTTAAGTGTGATTTCATTAGCTCTTTTGTCAAACCACTCACAAGCAGCTTTCCAGAAGAATGCTGCTGTGAATGGCTTTCAAGATTCTGATTACATAGCATAGGGAACACTGTGTTTATTCAATAACAAAGCAAAACAAAACATTCACAAAAAAATCAAAGTACAGCATTCACAATGTTATAACTTATCACGGAAAAATATAATACAGTATTCACAATGACTTATCACTAAAATGGCCACATAGTTTTCACCTAAGTGGTCACAATAGTTTCCAACAAAGTACAATAATTTAGTTACTCAATCATTTAGTAAATGAATCATTCAATCATCCTTAAGGAGGCTTTCTTCTTTATGGGACACAAAGTAAAATAGTCAAAGTACTCCACCCCTGGGTAGTACATTCTTTTAGTCAATCACAAAGTCTTTAAGCCCTTGGTTCAATTACGAAGTACAAAAGTCAAAGTACTACACACAGGGGGTGCAACAACTTCATCAGTCACTACTCAGTAACCTATTCATCAATCAATACTCAAACAATTTCATCAGTCACTACTTAGAAAATGTCATCAGTTGCTACTCAGTATTCACAGAGAGGTCTTTTCATATTGACTCAAGGCAAGCTTTCTGCTTTCATGGTTTCCCCTCCATGTTCCC
Organism: Gymnobelideus leadbeateri; assembly: GCA_011680675.1. Classification (NCBI taxonomy): domain Eukaryota; kingdom Metazoa; phylum Chordata; class Mammalia; order Diprotodontia; family Petauridae; genus Gymnobelideus; species Gymnobelideus leadbeateri. Next base: position 154,505 of record WOXC01011354.1, on the reverse strand, counting down.
AGCTGCTTCCTGAATTCACCAAATTGTTGCCTGGGCTCAAAGGCAGACAGCTCCCATCTCCTTGTCCAGCTCTTTGTGCAGTTCCTGTTCTACACTGAAGTTGACACTGTCCTGTCCACCTTAAATACTTCACAGTCTCTATTTCTGGGAAGTAAAGGCTTAACAAAGCCACAGACTAAGTATTTGCAGTTCTTCTTGCACCTCCTCAGCAGCTCCAGCTGGCACCTGGAAGTCTTCAGAAGTTTCAGCTTATTCCCAGAATCAAAACCACTTCATCCAGATTCCAAAAATAAAAATCATTCTCTCCAGCCTAGGCCTCTCTTCCTTAGTCTCTAGAACCTGGCTCCAAGAAGATCTGAAATTCCAATTAGGACTTCTCCTTATATACATATTAGCTCCTCCCTGTTCTACCCCTTTTTGTTACATCAGCAACTTCCTCTTATGTCAGTAACAGGGGTTCATAGCTTCTGTTTCTTTAACAGAGACTTTATTTGAAGCTAGGTGCTAAGTACCATCAGCTTAGCAATATAAAGGGATCTTCAAATTTCATTACCATTACATCTTGAGTGAGTACATTTTTTTTTTCTCTCAAGAGGACTAGAGCTCACATGGTGGTCAGATAAAGCAATACTGGACACACTCAGGATCTCTTAAGGATTATGGAACTAATTGTGGGACTTGGGAGATATTAGAACAGGATTTCTCAGTACACTGTGCTCTCATCAGAGAAGATGCTGTGGTCTCTGAACAAAACAGAATTGAAGAATTTGCTCAAAAGAAATGTGAGATGCACTAATTTAGAGAATCTACCCCCAAAAGTTCACAGGCAGTATTTGTTCCTGACCTGTGACAGAACATTCCAAGTTTATATTGATCCAATCAGCCACAGTCAAACATACCATATCTTGAGTCTAGCATAGTGATGTTATTTTGATCCTCTTAGAGAATGAAGGACAACCAACAATATTAAATATGTACATTTTTTACATACAACTCTTAAAGGAAAAAAGCTATTTAGTATTTTTAGAGCACCTAATCAGATTTATTTTAAAACAGAAATGAGATTTAATTAATGTTTGTGATACATGGCATCACTGGGAACTGTTTATCCACAAGATAACCTTTTAGACAATTCCTAGCAAATGCCCTTACCAAGAAAACCGGTGGATGAATGCTAATTGTGCTACCAGTCATGCTTGTATAATATCACTTACTGTCCTTGATCTCCAGAATGTCCTAGTGTCAAATTTGCCTCTGACAGATGGAATCCTGGTGTGCATAATTGTCAGTGAGATTGGCATTTCAAACATCATCCTAGGGTAGTAGTAGTGACATTGGCATATGAAAACATATTAGTCACATTGACTACTCTAATACAGTTAGCTAGTCAAAATTAAAAGTCCTTTTTCCATGACTATTATTTAGAAGCTGGGAGGTTGTTAGAAGTTCAAAATAAGCTACCACATGAGTTTATTCTGGGTATTATAAAGTCAATAGGTTGGACATAGCTTTTGTTCTTGTTTGCATAATTCGTAATTATAATCCCTATGCAAAATATCCACTGAGTAGGTCTCTAAATGACACAAGGGCTGATTTATTTGCTAGTCAAAACATGAATTGAATTTTCTTTAGAGAATAGTCAAAAGTCTTTTTAGGCTCTGTCATATAATGTATAATATTCAAGGTGGCAAAATATCTATTTTTAAGTAATGATTTTTTATATCATGGAGCTACAGTTCCAGGCTGTTTCCTCTCAGAAGCCTCTGAACCAAATGGCCTTAAGCATGCTCCAAGAACAAGCTGCTCTTTGGCAGAAACCATTTGACATTCATCCTCCTTTCTGAAACTGATTCATCTAAGCTTTGACATTACCCTGAATTTAGCCAGAAGCTAGAGAATTTGACTTCTAGCATTTTTATGCATCTCCTAGAACCGGGTTTAGGTGCTTTTAATTTTGACCTTCAGTTCCTGCCAAGGCCTTGTCTTTTTCTATTCCTGAGGCATAGAATAGTTATCTTAGCAGTATCCTGTCTATTGTATTTTTGTATAAGTAATATTGACTTTTGTTGCCATAGAAAAATGCCAAATCACATGTGTTTCACCCTGTTTAACAGGGTAATTCTCCAGTGGCAGGGCTTACATAGATTACAAAGGAGGAGAGAGCAATAAATGTGGGGGAAATAACTTCTGCTGCTATCATGATAATAGTAATAAAAGGCATGCCCTACAAGTGATTCCATAAATATAATGCTACGTAAAAAGTTTTTTTGTGAGGTCTGTTGCCAAGTTATTCCATTTAGTTTTTTTTAATACATATACTTTTCCCTTACTTCAACTGTATTCAGTTTGTTTTGAGAAAAGCAAATATGAGGAAAAATTAAAAAAAAATACAAAAAGTTTAAAAGGGCTGGCCCAGCTTTGCATTCTATTGATTTTCCCCCCTAGGAATGAAGAGGAAAATAAAATCCATAGTCATATATTCACACAATAATAAAGGGGGAAAAGGGCAATGAAAATATATTTATAATGACAGAAATATAATTTAAGGACAAAATGCATTACTTTATGTATAAAATAAAATTATAGAGCAAGAACAATTTCAGAAACATTTTCCTAGAACCAAGGAATCTCAGAGCTAGAAGAGACCTCAAAAGACCTCTAAAAGCTGGCAGCCACAACCCTTTATGGCTTGCAGAGCTCCTCAAACATACTATCTCATTATATTCTCATCACAACTCTGTGAAGTAGGTCCTAATATACAGCTATATACAACTCCTTCTACAATATTCAAAACATTAGTCAATTGACATCTACTTAAGGACCTTGGGAGGTAGTGACTGAAAACTCATCTATAAACAGAGCCCATGCCTTTTCTGAATAGCTCTAATTGCTAAAATGTTTCATATTTTCCATACATTGCTCATAATTCAATTCACACAAAGCAATTATTATTTTATATATACTTTAAATGTTTAAAATTACCTATTATATCCTTCCTAAGCCATTACTCTATCAACCAATTCTTTATTGGAATGTGTTTTTAAAAAGCCTTTAGCATTCTGTATGATCATCTCAGGATCCACTGTGAATTGTCAATATGTTTCCTAAAATTTAATACCAAGATCTGAACACTTACTTCTAGCTGTATTGGGTCAGTGTGAACTGCATCGGGGCTATCATTGCTTTCATTCTGAATGCCACATCTGTGTTATTATAGAACTGTTCTATGAATTTTTTTCAGTTGCTATGCTGTGTTAAGTATTCATTTAAGTACAAAAAAATCCACAATGCTGAGAGCCATTAATGAGTCATGTTCAAACGATCCTTTATTTATACGGTTGAGTTTTTAACCTAGGTTGTAAAGATTCAACACATTTTTACTAAATATGTTGCTCTATCTTATCAAGGACCTTTTTGGATCCTGATTCTGCCAATCAACATGGTTCTATATTTGATGTTATCTATTTATTTGATGTTCATTGAATTTCTGACTTTACCCAGGTCATTTCTATAAATACTGAACAGATTAATCCAAAGATAGAGATATCTGAAATTTCTTTAGAGATCTCCGTCTTGTTGGAAATCAATTCATTAATCAAAAATTTTTGAGTCCACTTGCTAAACCACTTCCTAATATGTCCAAGTTGTTTAGAAAGATATAAATAGCTTTTTTAAAAAATACCTTGCAAAAAGCTATGTATACTAAGTCTGTGAGATTATTTTATATTACCTGTTTGGTAACCATTGAAGGAATGGAATGAAGATTAGCCTGGCATGACTTGTTCTTGATGAATGAGCCAAAATTATATGAATTCATTCTGCCAGATTTATAGGAGAACAAACAACATCCTAAGTGAGAATATTTTAGTTGGATTTGTGCTTCAGTAAGTCTGCTTACATTCTCGTATATAAAGTATACCAAAAAAAAAAGGAAGAAAAAAAACTTGTCATTGGTTGTGGGCTACAACATGTGTACATCTGACTTCCTCTCTAGGTATTTATCTATTTTTTCCACATGATCTTAACAATGCCACTATTAACATTTTTGAATTAAATTTCATTTCACGTTAACCTTTATTGTAGTTATGGTAATCTGTTTTGTTGTAAATTTTCTAAAAATTGTTGTTATTTTTGGTAAGGATTTGCTTGAAACAGCCTAGTGTCTGATTAGAGATGGGTGAAGTAGCTGTTTTTGCTTCACAGAAAATGTTGCCAGTTTGAAATTTTCCCCTAACTCTTAGGATGAGTTACAGCTTTAAAAAATCAATTCAGCCTGGGACACTTTTGGCCCACCTGCTGCTGTGCTTCCTTGTACCATGTCCTTATACCATGGCCACCCATTTGTTTGACCTGTCCTCTTTAGGAGTTTAATGACAGTAGAAGGATGAATCACAGGCTCCACTGGGCACCATATCAGGTATGGTAGTGCTAGTCTTTATGAAGATGTCAGCATGGGAGCCTTCATGCACACGATTATCAGCTTACTTTTGCAAATGCTATGAAATTGTCGTTGTGTAAAACAAGAAGCTTTTAGATCAAAGAGAAATACCTCAGAATTATGTTGCTCTTATCTGACATAGGTAAGAGCAATTATTCCATCCTAAATAATACTGAAACTATGGTAGAAGAGAAATTATTGTTAAATTAGTTAGTGATAGTAACACAAAATTCATTTCTCTCCTTTGAAATGTCATTGAGGGTGACAGCAAAATGGAAATGGAGAGGTTTCTTATCATTTTGCATAAAGGCACATAATTTACATTTTGACTAGAGATCTTGTTAGTTATATTAAGCAATCCAATAATTAAAATAAAGTTCTTAAATCACAAAGCTCAAGAATGCATTTTCTAAAATAAAGGACTTAAATAAATCTAATGTATTTCTTTATTTTATTTTTTGCTTTTTGAAGGGGGAAAGGTATCTCATTTATTTCTATCAAATTTCAATTTTAGGCCAACTCTTTACTTGCTATATTTTAATTATTAAAATTCATATTTTATTAATTTTTAAAAGTGTGCATTAGTTATGCTTGATGGAGTACAGACCCTGGAATTCTCCCCAACTCTCCTTGAACTTTTCTCTTCTCTTTGCCTGAGGCACTTACCCATTCCAGTAAACCTCTCTTCCAACTAGTCTTTCATTATGGACTATGCCCAATCTCCCAATGCTCTATTCACAACCCTCCATTTTTTCTCAGAATGCCTCCAGCTACAACCCTCCATTTTTTTCTCAGAATGCCTCCAGCTACTTCTCACCCTTAAACCTACATAGACTTCATCCTCCCTTGGCCTTGTTTTCCAGGATCCTGGCATTTCTGGTCTTTTTCTATTACCTCACAGTCACCACATCCTATTGTCCACTCCCATCCAGATCTTCCCTAGACACTTTATCCTAGTCACTACAGACTACTTGGCCATTCCTAGACCCATTCCACAGTCCTTCTGTGTAAAAGTTCTTTTAATGAAAGTACTCAGATTCTTTAAGAGTCTAGTCAATGTTTAGATTCTTTCAGAGTCAGGCCAATACAGTGGATTTTTAACATAATGCCCACTTTCTATTTGTCTTTTAATAAACCTTGTCTTTGGCTGAAAGAAGACTAGAGTATAATTCATTCAGGCAGGACCCATGTGTATCTATTTTAGGGTTTCAGCAACCTGAACCTCAACATTATCATTTTATCAACTACTTTGAGTCATTTTCAAATTGAATTTTAATTGTATAATAAAATCAAATAAAGATTGTACAATTACCTTAGGATCTTTCTTACACATAATATTAAATAATCACCACTACAATGGTGATGAGGATAGTGATGATGATTCAAAGAAATGTTAGAAAGTATGTAACAAATTACTGTATCATATAAATACTTGACATTTATTGAATACATAGCAAGATATGATCTGGTAGTTAGAATAAAACATCACAAATTTTCCCTCTTTCATAGACTGATAGATCATATACTATAGATACAGATCTTGAAATATGCAGGAAAATTCAGTTAATGAACTATATGGGAAAGATATGATTTTCACAGAATGACTTATAGCTAACAATTACCAAGATATAGATATTGATACATCAAACTTAAGCTATTATCATTTCCAACATTCATAGTCTCTAATTTATATAGAACAACAGAACAAGGTAAAAAGGTTTCCAAAACATGGAGACCTAGCTTGTCAAATAAAGATCACGTGGAATACAGGCAGGAGTTTGTCTCTTGTTCTATCTACTACTTTTTAGTGAACTGCTAAAAGTGGTTATTTTAGCCATCTGTACAATGGTCCATAACATATTAAATATGGGTGTGCATGTGCATATCTATATATGAATATAGATATGTGCATATCTCACACATATACTTATCTACATATGTATAGATACACCCATATACACATATTATACACATATTTATACACAGGCCTGCATATGTGTGTACATACATACATGTTACCTGATTAGCACTTGTCCTAGGATACTCTCTGAAATTAATAGAAAAAGATAAGAATAAGATGGTGATGATGAGAGTGATAGTAGCTTAAATTAGACAAAATGTGAGAAAAATCAAGGAGCTACTAAGACATGAAGGGGAAACATTGAATAACACGAGGTTATTAAAATATCTCCCCAGTGAAAAATACAGAAAATATTTAATAGCTAAAGGGAAGATAAAAACGAAGTTGATATATCAAATAATTTTGGAAGATGTTAAGCCAGATATTCAAAAAATTTAATATTATTTACTTTTCAATTTGATAGTGCAAATCTAATTAGAAGACAAATGATACCAGGAGACAATGATCTTTTTAAAGCTATCATTTGCTATGAACATCATGAATGAACACATGGTCCCACAATATCTGAAAGAATATATAATAAATTTGGAGTGCTAAAGGAGGAAACTTAAAGTTCTTAAAATATGCAACAGGTATCAAGCAACCATTGCTGAAATTATGTGAGAGAGCTACGGAGGATCTGAAAAACAAAACAAATAAACAAACAAAAAACCCTGAAAAATCACAATAATAATTGGCTGACAGTAGAAAACTTGAACAAGATTGTGGCCAATTAAAGGAAAAAAAAATTATCAATGTAAAAGGATTTATTTAAAACACACTCTGTGCCAGGTACCGTGGTTGGGATACAAATGCAAGCAAGCAAGCAAGGTCCTGTCCAGAGGGAACTTGTATTCAAATAGTAGAAGAGAATACAAAAAGAGAAGTTTAAAAATTATAAGACTCCTTTTTATCTGGTTGGAAGATCAGGCAAAATTCAGGTTAGAGCCCAGGGTACCATAAACGAAGCAAAAGTTACAGTCTGGAGCATAAGGAGAAAGGGATTTTGAAAAACAAAAGTCTATCAGGGTTTCTAGATACCCTTAATGTATAACTGAAAAGAAAAGTAAAAATAATGTTAAAACACCTCAAGTACTTATTGGTATTAATTTTTTTTTCTAAAGCAGTTCAATGTAATAAAAATCTTTACTGTAGAAGCTTGAGAAACAAATAAGTAAGATGAGTCACAGAATCCTTGAAGAATAGCTAATATTTACATAGCATTTCAAAATTTAAAAGTGTTCTCAATATATGACTTCATTTGATCCTCGCATCCTCACTGTGGGGTAGATGTCATTATTATTCCAATTTCACAGATGAAGAAACTGAGGGAAAAGAACTTGCTAAGGGTCACACTGGTTGTATGTGTATGAGAAAGATTTACCTCAAGTCTTTCTGATTCTAAGTCTAGTACTCTATGCATTACACCACTTAGACTTTTGGGGAGGAGTAAGGATTAAAATATTATTATGAAAAACTTTATAAGTGTCTGGATCTCCCACATATACTCTGTGACTCACAAAAGAAATCAGATTGAAAAAATGATCAATAAATCCAAAGATAAAAGTCATTGAACTCTTTTGTCTTGTTCAGATTTACAAAATCTAGGAAGAAACTGAAAGTGCCAAATGAAAGATCTGATCAGAAAAGCCAGCCCAAAGTTTGGCGAACAGGTTAGAAATCTGCAGCAGCACCTTGTCTGGGAAAGCTTCAAAGGAAATGGAAGCTTGAAGTACCCTAAATCTGGAAGTCTTCAGGTAGGAGAAGGGGATAAATAATTCAGCTCTGTCAAGTGACACCGAAGTTTACCAGAACTCCAAACAGAGAAACATCTGGAAAGATTAAATCCAGCAATGGGAGCCGAAAAAAAAAAATGTTATCAGAACCAAACAGAGTACCGCCGTTCCATCAAAGACTGTAGAACAAAGTTACAAATAAGTAACTGGAGTTAAGGGTATGAGTAAGCAGAAAATGACTACAAATACTATGAAGAAATATGTGACAAGTGATATCCAAGAGGAAAAAAAATTTAAAAAGTTAAGACAATATGCAATTTTACCACAAGCTCAATTAGAACCTAAAGAAAAAAAAATAGCTTGTCCACAGAGATCACAAGAATACTTAGAAAAAAATAATTAAAGCTCAAGTAGGAAAAAAATTGGAGAACAAATATCAAAGGACAGAATTTGGAACATGTTACCCAAGTGATAAAGTAGTATTCAATGACTCATGGGAGAACAAGGAATTTTGTGAGGATGATTTTTATTGAAACAATGCATGACAGTTTAAGATATCTGTAATCAGTTAAAACTTATCTGAATAATAAGTCAAAAATAATTAATAATCATTAAATTAATTGAATATAATAACCACCACCACCAATAAAATCCTTGTTACCCTTATGAAACTGCCCACATGCACTTGAACCAGAAAACTATCCTTTCGTAAAACATAAAGAATTCTTCATTCTTTTCATGAAACCCCAAATTTACACTCCTAGGAATAACACAGCCACAATTGCCAACTTCTATATCAAAGGAAATAAATTGTCAAAAATTGTTATTGCTATCATGAGAGGTGTTGAAGCTCTTGGAGTCAAGGAAGACTCATCTTCCTAAGTTCAAATTTGGCCTCATTGTAATGGGAATGTAAATTTATGTTGTTGCCATCTTTCTAAGAGTGTATTGTGTAAGATCTTTCCTGCCCATGCAATATGCTTCAGTGAACCTGGAGTCTGTCTCAGGAGGCTTGTTTTTCAGGAGATACATTGTGATTGGGCAGTGGGTGAAGAGTGTTGTTATATTATCTGAACCTGGAGAAGGCCATATAAACCTTGATGTGAGACTTTGTTTTGGGGCTCACTTTCAGAAGCGTTGTGTGATTTTACCAGACCAGATACTGGGCAGCCTTTGAGAGGCCTCCAGCTTTGAAAAAAAAAAAGATGTTGATGCTTCCCTCTGTGGTGACTGACTAGGTATGGATGTAAGGGTTGGACAGTTGGAGGCCTGTCTGCTTGATAAGTTTTTCTGTTTTTTTATAACTTCTGCTGTGTAACTTCTGTCTGTATACTCTGAGGTTTGGGGTGCTGACGTTTTCCCCTGAAAAAGTTAAATGATATATTTGATTGATTAAAGTAAGATTGTTAACTCATTTTGAGCTGCTTTCCTTTAAAAAAAGCAGATCTAAGAACCTTTCTTGACAGCCACCCTGGGTATGCAGGGGTGCTTGCTGCTACAGTCACATGCTGCCTAGCTGTGTGAACCTTAGCAAGTAACTTAAGCCTGTTTGCCTCAGTTTGCTCTCTGTAAAAAAGGGTTGGATAAGGAAATGGCAAACCACTCTGTTATCTTTGGCAAGTAAACTTCAAATGGGGTCATACAGTCAGATATGACTTGCAACAAATGAACAATAAAAGCAATAAATTCTTTCTAGAATTTCTATATCAAACACACACACACACACACAAATCCATAAGAAGCCAGAAATAATTCAACTACCACCTTTAAGGATCACAGTATTAAAAAGAAAGTAAAATCTTAAAATAAAATATATCATAAAGCAAAATGTAAAGACCTTCAACAAAGAATAACTTACTCTTTAAAACTGACCATGTTGCGGGGGGGCTGGGTGAGGATGGAAGAGTAGAAACAGCACTTCTAAGGTGCTCTCCTCCACAGCACTCCCAAACCATATAAAATATGGACTCTGTACAACTTCTGGAGCTCCAGCACCCATAGAATGACCCAGAGAAGCTAACCTCCTGCTGAGGACATCCTGGCAGGCTGCAGGGAGTGGTCGGTGCAGTTCTCTGTGAGCCAAGGGCACAGCACTCTGGGATCTGAGCTCAGACCCACCTGAGCTGTGGTTTTAGCCCCAGGGCAGCAGGGCCAGCAACCTGCTGGAGGGACCCCAGAAAACCAGCAGCTATGGCGATTCCAGAATTATCAACACAGATGTGCCTAGGACAAAGAGACAGGTTAGTCCCCTATGGACTTTGGGACGAGTATTTGGTTAAAACTTTGGCTTCTTCCCCTGGGGGCGAGAAGCAGCTGAGGAGAAGTGGCACAGAGGCCATTCTGCACCTTCAGTGGCAGCTTCAGCTCCTGGCCTGCGAACTGGAGGGAGATCTGGCTATCAGTCTTGGGGGGGTAATTGCTCTTGTTTTAACCTCCAGTATCTGGATTGTGGTCTGGGGTGGAGGTCTGGGGTGGGTATCCAGCTTGCCAGATTGTGTAGAGGCTTCAGAGCAGCCACCCAACTAATAACTCTGGAAGTTGTGAAGACCCCAATGTTTGGGATGGAAGCTCCCCTGTCTGGTGGCAGAATCCTACTATGGCAATAAGCCCAAAAGTCAAGTAACTGAGAGGCAACTTGCCTAGGGAAAAGAAGCAAAAATAAACAGAAAAATTCAACATTAGACTCATATTTTGGGGGCAAAGAGGATCGAAGCATGGAACAGGAGGAGGACTGTGAGGTCAGAAATCCTGCACCAAAAGCCACAAATAAAAATATGAGGGGGTTACAGGCCATAGAGGACGTTAAGAAAAATTCTAAAAACAAAATAAGAGAAGTGGAGGAAAAATTGGCAAAAGAAATGAGGAGGATGCAGTAAAAGTATGAAATGAGAGTCAACAGCCTGACAGAGGAAAATAACACCTTAAAAAGAGACTAAATCAAATGGCAAATGAGGCTCAAAATGGCAATGAGGAGAAGATTGCCTTAAAAAGCCAAATATGCCAGATGTAAAAAAGAATCTCAAAAGCTCATTGAGGAGATTCATTCCTTCAGAGATAGACTGGAGCAAATGGAAGCTAGTGACTTCATGAGAAATTGAGATGCTGTTAAACCGATCCAAATAAATGAAAGAATAGATGGCAATGTGAAATATTGGGAAAAACCACTGACATGGAAAATAGATCCAGGAGAGATAATTTAAAATTTATTGGACTACCTGAAAGCCATGATCAATGAAAGAACCTATAAATCATTCTTCAAGAAATTATCAAGGAAAATTGCCCTGATATTTTAGGCCCAGAGGGTGAAACGAGGTTGAAAGAATCCACCAATCACCTCCTGAAAAATATCCCAATACAAAAACTCCTAGGAATATTATAGCCAGGTTTCAGAATTCCCATATCAAGGAGAAAATACTACAAGCAGCCAGAAAGAAACAATTTCAATATTGTGGAAACACAATCACAATAGCACAGGACCTGGCAGCTTCTGCACTGAGGGATTGAAGGGCATGGAATATGATATTCCAGAAGTCAAAATAGCTGGGATTAAAACCAAGAATCACCTATCCACCAAAACTGAGTATCTTCTTTCAGGGGAAAATATGGTCATTCAGTGGAGTAGAGGACTTTCAAGCATTCTTGAGGAAAAAACCAGAGTTAAATAGAAAATTTTACATTCAGACATAAGAAGCAAGAGATGCTTGAGAAGGTAATCAAGGAAAAGAAATCAAAAGGAACTTATCAAAGTTGAACTATCTACATTCCTACATGGAAAAACAACAACTGTGACTGATGAAACCTTTCTCATTATGAAAATAATTGAAGAAGGGTATATGGGCATATGAATACATATATGAATATGTGTATATATGTTTACAGGTATACATGAATAGAGGGCGCAGGTCGAATTTGGTGGGAAGGGATGATACTTAAGGGGTATAGTTAAGAGGTGAGAGAGGAATGTGGCAAGAGGAGATGGTGAGAGACAGGGTAGTATAAACTAGAGAAGAGGTAAGGGGAAGTGGTTTCAGGGAAGGGTAGAACAGGAAGGGAAAAAGGCAAAACCATATTCTCATAGAATTTGTATCAGGGAGATAATGATATACATACTAAATGGGATATCTCACCCTGCAGGAGAGTAGGAGGAAGGAAGATTAGAGGGGGGAAGATGGAGGGGAGGGCATTCTGGGGGGAGAAGAGGTTGGAAGTACCCATTTTCGAAGAGTGATAGGATCAAAATAGTGATTGGACTAGGTGTGGGGTGAGATGGGTGGGAGGGAAATATAAGCAATCTTTTACAATATACATACTATGGTAATGTTTTGCATAGCTATACCTGTACAACACATACTGAATTCCTTATCTTCCCAGAGAGAGTGGATGACAAAGGAGGAAGGTAATGGCACTGAAATTCGAAGATTTTAAATTAAATGCTTCACATATATAAACACTATTGTTAATACTATTTTGCATGTAATTGGGAGATAAGATGTGCAGGCATTGGGGCACACATATTCACCTTTCCCTAGTGGTAAAGTCAAAGGGGATATGGGATAAAATAAGGGAGAGAGCACATTGGATGAGGGGATATCTTGTGGGACTGCTATTCTGGGGTGGTGGGTAGGGGACAAATGGGGAAAAATTGTAACTCAAAATTTGACGGAAATGAATGATGTAAACCAGAAGTTAATAAAGCATTTGTTTAATTAAGACTACCATATTGTCAGAGGGGGTAAAAAACTTAGTTGCAGAGGGATCTTTCCAGCATTAGTAATGTAAACACCACAGCTGAGTAGAGATTTGGAAGCAAAAAACCTAGAAAGATAAATCAATTTGAGCAATAGGAAATATCATTGGGTTTTTTAAGTACTTATATCATACTAAGAGGGAGAAGAGATATGATTCTTTCCTATTCCAATGTCTGATGGAGGTTCCGTTATATTTTATTTAAGAAAGAAAAAATGAGAAAGAGAAGAACAAAAAAAAAAAGAAATGAAGAACAAAGGGGAGTCATATACTATTCCACAGAAAAGGTATGCATAACAAAAGTATATAGATATGGAGCAAGTGGGAATCATATGAGTTTTAAAATTATTTGAACTAGACAATACACACACAGAGACACAAAATGATTGCTGTTACAATGCAATAAATTCAAAAACGAAATTTACCAGGATATGAAAATTGCAGAAAATTTTGTAACAACGATTGCATATAATTTCATCTATTGTTTTGTTTACTGGATTGTCCTTGAGATAGTTACAGTGAGGCTAGAAAAGAAAAACAAAATATCGCAAATGATGTGTACATCGAAAAAAATGCAAGCATTTATCCACCGGTGCAATAGTTTGCTAAACATGAAAAATTAGATAAATAGGCCAGCTATTTGCCTGTATTCTGATTCTAACTTAGTGATAGCAAATACATAAATATGTTGATGTTTATGATGATGATAGTGACATTTCTTATGCCATGATATGTTGGTGTGCACTAGGATTATTTGGAAGGAAGAATTGAAATTTTCAAACTTGGTGGTTGTTCCAAAACCCTGCTAGAAGGAATAAAATAGATGACATAATAAAAGGCAATAGAAAAATTTCATAGAAAAAGATCTTTAACAATAACAAAATTTTTTATGTTAAATGTGAGATTTTTATGCCTTCAAGTAAGAATATTAATGTTTTTTTCAAATTATGAATTAAATGGAAATCATAAACTTATTGGTTTAAGTACTGAATTTTGTTTGCAGAGAATGAATCACTAATTCCCTGCCTTTTTATAGTATTGCATAGGGTGTCTTATGTTGTAGTAAAATTATAATGTAATATTTCTCATCTATCTATGTATTTTGGCTTGATGTCAGCAATAATTATTTTCTATAAATATAAGACTAATTCCAGATTAAAAATAATATTATGCAAAGTTTTTCTTTATATAAGGAGATTGTAGAGTAAACAAAAATAAAGTGCACTTAAAGACAAGACAATTTGTTTTGAAAAACAATATTGCTACTTTTTTTTTATTCAATCCCATCACCAAAACAACATTGTGATGCTATCATTCTCGCTTGCACATATTGTTGATAATATTGTTCAGCTCAGAACATTTTTATCATGTACTTTTTTGCCATTTTGGGGACAGTTTGACTTTGGTTTGTTCAGTGCTGTTGCTAAAATAGTAAATCAATGCTACATGACACTTTACCACAGGTAAATAACATAACTATTTTTTGTGTGCTAGATTTAGAAAGAAGATTATATTGGATGAAGCCCATGCAGCCTGATACATTCCTTTTATCGATTTCTGTAAGTCTAAAATAGGATAGCAGAATTTCAAAATATTGAACACTTTACAATAATCTGCTTTGATTTTTTTTTGTTCACTTTAAAAAAAAAATAGATAGTTAACACACCACTCCCTTTTCTTTTAATTAGGAATGATGTATTAACGTAAAGGTTTAGGGACTGTTTTCTTTTCTGATTTTATGGTGCTTTCATAAGTGTACCTGAGAACTAATAATAATGTGCTGGCATAAGAATGGAAATGGATCCTGGTAACGTGACTGATTCGGTTATGATGAAAGCTACATTATTTTAGAAAACCCACATAGCATAAAACTGTGTTTCCCAGACAATAATATTTACCTTCAAAACGCTATTCTTTATGATAAAGGCATCTCAAAATCATTTCTATTATTTTTTTTCTATTTGGGAGGAAGCGGGAACTTGTAAATGTTATGTTTTTAAAGTTTAATATGTTTACACTTATTGACAAGACTAATTTAAACTTCAATAAAACATTGGATAATAACAGCAACAATGATGACAATGTCAAGACTACTTGTTATTGTTTTTTTGGTCTGGCCCTGGGTTTTCATGTGTTAGGAGAATTCTAATGTGGAAAAACCTTCTCTAATTTAAATTAACAACCACATTAATATATGACACTGAGAAGATACATGGCTTTTCCATAAAAGCCTGGGTGTTACCATAAAAAAACCTCAAGGTTTTCTTGGGTCTAAAATTTTTCCCATTATATATTACACATATTTATTGTAGGCATTGACTTTTGAATAGTAGTAATACTAATGTTAAAATAACACTCTTCCAAATCCCATTGCTTTATTCTATGTGAAGTCATGAGGTCCTCATTGAGTCTCCCTTTGGGGATCCTTGTAACTGGAGCCCGCTTTTGGGACTCTCCAAGGAGAATCTTCTTTGAGAATAGCATCAGTTGATTACAGATTTAAGAGAGAAGATGGACGAAGCCAACTCCAGTTCAGGTTACTAAAGGAAAAAAAAACTGCAAAAGACATCAGTTTCCATCATGTCCCTATTCCCAAATTGTTATATTCTAAAGACGTTAAAGAGTTTCTCCTTTGGTAATATCCAAGGCACTCTCTCTTTCTTGAGCTAAGTTATCTTCCTCCCAGAAGAAGAGTTCCTTAATTCTAGACCCTCTGATATTTATTTTACATATACCTCATCTGATATGTGTTTTTCTATGACTTAGATAAATGGATTTCTTTTCTATTTGCTATGTATTAATTTTTGAACTGATATTAATGGGAAGTACTCAAATCTTGGATATAGAACTTAGGGTCCACTTTCCTCACCCCAAATGGTAAAGTGAACAAAATTAGTTGACACCCCATCATATCACCTTGACAAACAATATTTAAAGGGACAAAATAGATATAATTCTAGACTGTTTCCTCTAGTCCTGATCTCACAATATCCCTGCTGGAAGAAATTTAAAACTCTTTTAGACAAGGGTAAAGGGAGAAAAGTTTAGAGATGTCTATTCTACCTCCCTTTGAGTTACAAATAAAATCAATCATCTTGGGCGGAGCCAAGATGGCAGAGTAGAAACAGCTCATCCAAGCCACTCTGCCCCCAGATTCCCCCCAAACTATGTAAAAGGGGACTCTGAACAATTTCTGGAGCCCCAGCACTCACAGAACGACACAGAGAAGCTAACCTCCCGCTGAGGACAGCCCAGCAGCCCTGCAGGAAGGAACAGCACAGCGGTCTGGGAGCAGGCAGTGTGCAGCATGCAGAGCCCGGGGAGCTGAGCCGAGCCCAGGTCCCCGTGAGCCGAGGTTTTAGCCCCAGGGTGGCAGGGCCAGCAGCCGGCTGGAGGAACCCCAGAACACCAGTAGCTGTGGGGACCCCAGAATTATCAACATAGACATGCCTAGGACAAAGTAAGAGGTTAGTGTCCTATGGACTTTGGGACCTGTATTTGGGGAGAGCGTCAGGTTCCTCCCCTGGGGGCTAGAAGCCACTGAGGAGACATGCCATTTTGTAGTTTTCAGAGGCAGCTCCAGCTCTTGGCCTGCAGAACCGTAGGGAGATCCATCGATCAGTCGTGGGGGGGTAATCGCACATGCTTTAACCTCCCTGGATCTGGATTGTGATCTAGGGTGGAAGTTGTGGGTGGGTTTACAGCTTGCCAGAAACGGAAGTTGCCCCCCACATGTTCGGGACGAAAATTCCTCTATCTGGCCTTAAAGCCATAGAGTGGCAATAAGCCCAAAAGTCAAGTAATTAAGTGGCAACATGCCAAGGCAAAGGAAACAGAAAAATGCGACCCTAGACTCCTATTTTGGGGGCATAGAGCGGGAAAAGGACTGTGAGGTCAGAAGTCCTGCTCCAAAAGCCACAGGGGAAAACATGAGTGGGTTGCAGGACATAGAGGACCTTAAGAAGGACTTTAAAAATCAAATATGAGAAGTGGAGGAAAAATTGGAAAGAGAAAGGAGAAGGATGCAGGAAAAGTATGAAATGAGGGTCAACAGCCTGATTGAGGAAAACAACACTTTAAAAAATAGACTAACTCAAATGGCAAAGGAGGGCCAAAAGGGCAATGAGGAGAAGAATGCCTTAAAAAGTCGAATTTGCCAGATGGAAAAAGAATCTCAAAAGTTCACTGAGGAGATTCATTCCTTCAGCATTAGACTGGAGCAAATGGAAGCTAATGATTTTATGAGAAATCAAGATGCTGTTAAGCAGATCCAAATAAATGAAAGATTAGAAGGCAATGTGAAATATCTCATGGGAAAAACCACTGACCTGGAAAATAGATCCAGGAGAGACAATTTAAAAATTATTGGACTACCTGAAAGCCATGATCAAAGAAAGAACCTAGAAATCACCCTTCAAGAAATTCTCAAGGAAAATTGCCCTGACATTTTAGATCCAGAGGGCAAAATAGAGGTTGAAAGAATCCACCGATCACCTCCTGAAAAAGATCCCAAAAAGAAAACTCCCAGGAATATTATAGCCAGGTTCCAGAATCCCCAGATCAAGGAGAAAATACTCCAAGCAGCCAGGAAGAAACAATTTCAATATTGTGGAAACACAATCAGAATAGCCCAGGACCTGGCAGCTTCTACACTGAGGGATTGAAGTGCATGGAATATGATATTCCAGAGGGCAAAAGAACTGGGAATGAACCCAAGGGTCACCTACCCAGCAAAACTGAGTATTTTGTTTCAGGGGAAAATATGGTCATTCAGTGGAATAGAGGACTTTCAAGCATTCTTGAGGAAAAAACCAGAATTGAATAGAAAATTTGACATCCAGACACAAGAAGCAAGAGATACCTGAGAAGGTAATCAGGGAAAAGAAATCAAAAGGAACTTATCAAAGTTGAACTATTTACATTCTTATATGGAAAAGCAATAATTGTGACTGATAATATCTTTCTCACTACGAAAATAATGGAAGAAGGGTGTGTGGTCATATGAGTACATATGTGAATGTGTGTGTAGATGGTTACACTTATATATGGATAGAGGGCATAGGTTGAATTTGTTGGGAAGGGAGAATACTCAAGGGATGAAATTATGAGGTGAGAGAGGAAAGTGGCAAGAGGAGATGGGGCAAGACAGGGTAGGCTAAACTATCTTATGTAGAACAAGAAAGGGGAATTGGTTGTAAGGGGGGAAGAATAGGAAGGCAAAAAAAGGCAAAACCACATTCTCATTGCATTTGGTTCAGGGAAAGAATAACATACATACTAAATGGTATATCTCAACCTGCAGCAGGATAGGGGGAAAGGGGATGAGACGAGGGATGATGGATGGGAGGGCATCCTTGAGGGGAGGGGTGGTTGGAAGTACCCATTATGGAAGAGGGACAGGATCATATGGGGAATGGAGCAGATGGGGGGTGGGATGAGTGGGAGGGAATTGTAAGCAGCCTTGTACAATATATCTACTATGATAATATTTTGCATAGCTAGACATGTACAACATATACTGAATTACTTATCTCCCCAGAGGGAATGGGTGACAAGGGAAGGCGGAAATGGATCTGAAATTCGAGGACTTAACATTAAATGTTTCAAATATATATAAATACTATTATTAATACTCTTTTGCTTATAATTGGGAGACAAGATGTGCAGGCATTGGGACACAAAGATCCACCTTCCTCTAATGGAAAAGTCGAAGGGGGTATGGGAGAATGTATGGGAGAGAGCAGATTGGAGGAAGTGATATCTTGTGGGATTGCTATTCTGGGAGGCTGGATAGGGGAATAATGGGAGGAAAATGATTGTAACTCAAAATCTGGCGGAAATGAATGATGTAAAACAGAAGTTAATAATGCATTTTTTTAAATTAAAAAAATAAAATAAAAAAATTAAAAAGGGAAAAAGAAATAAGAAACATTATAGGATGTGTAGTGAAAAAAATAATGACTAGGTCACTGAAGCAATTAATCTAATTCTTTGAATTAAGGCACAGGGTTTGAGTAGTATGTCCTCGACCTCTTTCAAAGGGAATTAAATTATCATTGCACAAGTTCAGCAGCAATAATGGATTCTCATGGATCATCTAAGTGTCACCAGGATCTTCCTACAGATGGATGAATACATTGCATTACTATATTTTATTTAAACTTTATGGTGCCAAAATCTTCCATGATTTACTGCATGATTTTATGTCTCATGCCAACCCCCAAGTAACAAATCAGTCGAAACCATCCACATTTTTAATCTAAATCTGTGTATTCCACCATGGATGTACTTTTTATTTGTATTGCAGCTCTGGTTAAATTCAACCAATATTCATCAAATGACTAATAGATGCAAAGTTAGTTGCAGTGGGGAAAAAATACAAAACAAAATCTCCCTGATTTCTATCTAAACCTTTTTTTTTCTATGTCTCTATTCTTGTGTTTTTATAGCTCAATGAATAGCCAAAAACTAATGCGACTGAACTATCTTTCGTGTGATTTTGACTTTACTTTATTACTTTATTAATATAAATAATGGCCATATTTTCTCAAACTATAAATATCATGATTTACTTTGATTTAGAAGATGCTGTATGAGTTTTGTCTTCAAGGATTTTTAGTTCTATTGGGATAACACATGTTGATGCTGATTCATTTATTTATTCATTCAAGCAAGAAATATATATTGATTCAACCAAAATATGAAACACAATTTTTGTGGGCATGTATTCCTTAGCAACATATAAAGTAAATGAGATTGACAATTTTATTTGCATTTCTCTTAGTTTTTTTTTTAACATTTAAAGGTAATTAAATCACAGAAATAGCTTTATGTAACATTTTTTAAAATTTTATACTTCATATTTTCCTGCAAATGAAAGGCAATGGAGGTGTTAGTTTTCTGTTTACTTAAACAGGATTGACTTCTTAAAACATACTTCATATAATAATGTTCATTAAAAGTCCTGATAATTAAATTAAATTAGTACAAAAAAAAATGGTTATCCAATAAATACTGAAATGAAAAGACTACTAGACATGTAGAATAGTTTCAAGTAGAGGTGTCTGTCTCACAAATCAGAAGGCAAACAAAGAAGTGTTTTTTGTTTACCATTTATCTAAATCTTGTAGTAAATACAATGAGAATAATATGAGAAAAAAATAAAATTCTAAGAAAATGTTAAACATTGATATGCCTTGATCTCAAGTCTTAAAATGTTATGGTGAAAGTTTTGTTTCTTTTAAGAACTTCTTCTACTCAAAATATAATTTTCCTATAAGTTCCTTGATTTAATTGTATTTAGATCCTTGGGGTGAGTGGCATTATATAGATTACTAAAATTATTTTTTTAACCATCTTCAGTGTTAAAATCACAGCATCTCACTGTTGTTCAGTGTAGAAAATGCACCCCAGGAAGTGCACCTGTTATCTTGAATGGCATTTCTTGCTTTCTTGCTAATTACTTATGCATGTCATATTTGCCTAAGTGTCTTGATGACTTCTTCAGTAATCACTACATGTAGATTTTTGGACTATTCATATTGTTTTTCTTCTCATAGTGAGAAATTTGAAAATTTCACAAAATTAACCTTTAAAGAATAAAATGCATGATCTTTTTTGTGTGTGAGTTGATGAAGTAAATATTAAAGACTATTCACTAAAATATATTTCAAAAACACCTTTCAATCCCAACCCTAGAACAGAGAAGAAGTATAGTGGGAACATTATAGACAATGCCACCATTTCCCATTTTTGTACTATGTTTGAAAAAAAAAAAAAAAACAGCTGTTGAGTTTTCTTCTATCACTCAGGCAGAATCAATGATATTGCTGTATCTGTCTCATCCAGTGTATTCTTTCTATTGCCTCAAATGGGACAGAATGAAATAAAAGTTCAAAATGAAAATGGTAGAACCTCTGTGCTACCCTCCTTTCTATTCAAACATTGAAGAATGACCCAGTAAGTCACAGTTGTTGGGTAATCTGAAAAGCTATCTTTAAAAATAATTCAAGACCTAATCATTTACATAAACAACAGACAACTCGAAGAAACAGTGATTACAAGTGGAAATGGTATATTCCAGAGAGTGAATATAAAGCAAGTATGGTTTCAGTTCTTCAAGAAATGACTATCCTGCTCAGATTTTACCAATTATGAGAGCAGGGCTCTGGGTAGAATAATATAGTGTTAGAGAAGGCTTTTGAAGTAGTATAATAATTTATACTGTGAATGAGCTCAAAATTACCAGTGGTTTCCTAAATGTTGAATGTATTGACCATCTGTTATCATCCACTTTAATGTATTTATGGATCTGGTACTTTTTAATCTCCATACACCTTTTGATTTTTTTTTTATCTCAGAGTTGTTGTTTCATCATTGTTATATTTGACTGAGCACAGGTAAACTTAATTTCTGGACATGAAATATTCCCCAGTGCATTAGTTGACTTGTATACCTCCTTTCCAATGATCCACCATGATATTTAATAGCCAGTAGGATTGGTGATTGCGATTTTGTAATATAGTATTAGAGCTGGCATGGCTAGGCCACCTTCCAGTCCATTTTTAAATTAATCCCCTTCATCTTTTTGACCTTTAATTCTGATGAATTTTGATATGATTTTTTCCTCGCTCTATAAAATGTTATTTCTGTGTTGATTAAATGGTATGGTGCTGAACAAGTGAATTAATTTAAGTATAATTTACATTTGATTATATTGGCAGAGCCTATTGTAATGGCAAGCACAGAAGTGGTTCACACCTTGTTTCAGATATTGAATTAACACTATGTTTCAGTCTGTTAAGAAACAGAACATGTGAACCCTACAACTTATGAACTCCTTGGAAGGAGCTAATGACTATAAATGGAGAACCCTAGGGCTAGAGAAAGCAGGAGATGAAAAGAGAACTCTCGTGGTGGCTATATATCACACAATAACTGTGGTGTCCCAGAACTCTGTTTGTCTGCTCTCTCTGTGTTGATGTGTGCTTGTGGTATTATGTACCGAAGCCCTGGGAACTTTTCCTGGAAGCCTTGAAAGAGGATTTTCTGGTTTTATGTTTACAGAAGTCCTAGAGGAGGCTTTTGGAGGTCCTGGTACTTTACTGATGATTTGTGCTGATGTCTTGGACATTGTTTGTGGGTCAGTGTTGATTACTATGTTGATGATTTGTGTTGGGTTTTCATAACTTGTTGGTTTGTCTAATTTGATTTCAGAGGCAGATAGTGAATTGATGATGTTGCCAGCAATGTGCATGAATATTATTGTGGTTCTGCTAAGCTTTGTCTTCCCAGAAACAAGAACCGTGAAGGACTGGACACTGTGAACTTCAGTATGGAACAGGAACTGGATGAAGAACTGGACAAGGAGCTGGACAAGGAAGTGTGAGCTGCCTGCATTTGAACCCAGGTGATAGTTGGAGCTGGGACTATGGAAGAGGAACAATGGAAGCTGAGAGCCAGTCTAGAGTGAAGCTGAAAGGTGACTTTACTTGGATATTGTGTACTGAGTGAGAAGATTATGATTTACTTGTGACCAAGGGGTGGATGGCTTTACACCTACATGGTACTATTGATAATTTTCCAGTTCTTTAGATCTGACCTTGCTTGTGTGAAAAGTGTTCTGTAGTTGTGTTTGTATAGTTCCTGGGTTGTTCTTGGTGGGTAGACTATCAAATATTTAAATTGTCTGTACCTATTTTAAATAGAATTTCTCTATCTTATGCTACTGAGCTCCTTTTTTTACATCAATAATTGCAGATGATTTATGAAGACTTATTTTGTATCCTACAGTTTCTCTAATTTTGTTAATAGTTTCAAGTCATTTTTAGTTGATTCTCTAAGTATACAATCATATTACCTACAAAGAGTAATAGTTTTGTTTCCGCATTGCCTGTTCACATTCTTTCATTTTTGTTTTCGTCTTTTATTGTAAGATTAACATTTATAGTGAAATATTGAATCAGAGTAGTGATAATAGGCATCCCTGCTTCACCCCTGATTGGGAATGCTTCCTATCATTTATTTATTTACCATGTAATGCTTGTTAATTGGTTTAGATTAATTTTATTTAACATTTACAAGAACACTCTCTTTATTCTTGGTTTCCCTAATATTATTGATAGATATGAGTGTTGTATTTTCTAAAATACCATTTCTTCTATTGAGATAATGAAATGATTTCTGTTACTTTTATTATTGATATCTTCAATTATGCTAAGAGTTTTCCTAATTTTGAACCACTCCTGCCATCCAGCTTAAATTCCACCTGATCATAGTCTATTATGCTGGTGATAAATTGCTGAAAACTCATCACTGTTTTAGTTAAAAATTTATAATCAATATTCATTAGAGAAATTTGAATATATAATGGCTCTTCTCACATATCAGCACCATATTAGTCTAATAAAAAGAATTTCTTAAGGCTCCTTCAACATTTTTTTCTGAAATTATTTATATAAAATAGGAACTTATAAAAATTCACTAGAAAAATTGTCTATATGGGAATAGTTTACCTGACAGATTTGTGGAGAGGGGAAGACTTTAAGACCAAACAAGAATTAGAGAGCATTATGAAATGAAAAATGGATAACTTTGATTACATTAAATTTAAAAGCTTCTGTACAAACAAAGCCAATGTAACCAAGATCAAGAAGGAGGTGGGAAAACGGGAAATAATTTTTACAACCTATATTTCTGATAAAGGACTCATTTCTAAAATTTACAGAGAACTGAATCAAATCTATATGGATACAAGTCAGTCCCTAATTGATAAATGTTCAAAGGGTATGCACAGGCAATTTTCAGAGAAAGAAATTAAAGATATCTATAAGTGTATGAAGAAATGCTCTAAATCAGTATTGATTAGAGAAATGCATATCACAACAACTCTGAGATACAACATCTCTCCAGTCAGATTGGCTAAGATAACAAACAAGAAAATGACAAATGCTGGAGAAGATGTGGGCAAATTGGAACACTAATGCATTGCTGGTGGAGTCGTGAATTTATCCAACCATTCTGAAGAGCAATCTAGAACGATACCTAAAGGAGTATAAATGATTTCATACACTTTGACCCAGCAATACCACTTCTAGGGATATATTCCAAAGAGATCATAGAAATGGGAGGAAGTGGGGTGGCTAGGTGGCACAGTGAGTAGAGTGTTGGCCCTGGAGTCAGAAGGACCTGAGTTCGGATCCGGCCTTAGACACTTAACACACACAAACAAAAACCTAGCTTGGGCAAGTTACTTAACCCCAATTGCCCATCAAAAGTAAAAAAAAAAAAAAAAAAAAGGGAGGAAGACCCAAATGTACCAAAATATTTATAGCAGCTTTTTGTGGTTGCAAAGAACTGGAAAGAAAGGCATGCCCATTAATTGGGGAAAGGTTAAACAAGTTGTGGTATATGAATGTAATTCGATATTATTGTGCTATAAGAAACGAGGAGACAGATTTCATATTTATCTGGAGAGGCTTATACAAATTGATGCTGAGCGAGAAGAGTAGAATCAGAAGAAATTTGTATACAATCACAGACACATCATATGTGTGATGACCAACTATGACAGACTCATCTCTTTTCAGCAATGCAGTGATATAAGTCAATCCCGAAAGACTCATGAAAGAGAGAAATGCGACATCCGGAGATATAACTAGAAAGAACTGAGCCTGATGGAATCAAACTAATTGATCTTTTCCTTTTCATCGTTTGGTTTTATTTCTTCTTTATCATTTTCCATCCCACCTAGTACAATATGCCTTTGTAATTGGACTAATGTCTAATACGAATGTATTTTCAGATCCTATACTGGATTATATGCTGTTTTGGGGGGTGGGGGGAGGGAAGTAAAGGAATTTGAGAATCAAGGAACTATGGAATTGAATCTTGTTAACTGAAACTAAGGTAATAAATTAATTTTTAAAAAGCTGAATTTGCCAGATGGAAAAAGAATCTCAAAAGCTCCTGGAAGAGAATCATTCCTTCACAATTAGATTGGAGCAAGTGGAAGCTAGTGACTTTATGAGAAATCAAGATACTATTAAACATATCCAGACAAATGAAAAATAGAAGGCAATGTGAAATATCTCATTAGGAAAAAAAAAAAACACTGACCTGGAAAATAGATCCAGGAGAGATAATTTAAAAGTCATTGGTCTACCTGAAATCCATGATCCAAGAAAGAGTCCAGACACTATCTCTCCAGAAATTATCAGGCAAAATTGCCCTGGTATTCTAGAACAAGAGGGCAAAAAATGAAATTGAAAGAATTCACCAATTGCCTCTTGAAAAAGATCAAAAAAAAAAAAAAACTCCTAGAAATATTATAGCCAGGTTCTGGAATTCCCAGGTCAAGGAGAAAATATTACAAGCATTCAGGAAGAAACAATTTGAGTGTTATGGAAGCACAATCAGGATAACACAAGACCTAGCAACTTCTACCTAAATGGATTGAAGGGCTTGGTATATGATGTTCTGGGGATCAAAATACCTAGGATAAAAACCAAGTATCACCTACCCTGCAAAACTGAATATAAGGCTACAGGGGAAATAATGGTCCTTCAATGAGATAAAATATTTTCAAGCTTTCTTTTTTGTGTTTAATTTTTGTTCTTTATTCCTTTGTTTTTTTTTTTTAATTTTGGTTTACAAGATTCAGTTCCACAATTCATTGAGCTTCAAATTTTGTCTCCCTCGGGGCGGCTAGGTGGCGCAGTGAGTAAGAGCACCGGCCTCGGAGTTGGGATGACCTGAGATCAAATCCGGCCTCAGAAAATGAGCACCCACGCATAAATAATGACTAGCCGTGTAACCTTGAGCAAGTTACTTAACCCCAATTGCTTTAAAAAAAAAAAAAAGAACAAAAAAAAATTTGTCTCCCTTTCTGCCCCCCTCCCTGAAGTCAATGGCAGCATACAATCAAGTATAGGATCTGGAAATACTTTCACATTAGACATCAGTGAGATTATAAAATAGCATGGTATGAGATGGAATGAGCAATGGGAAAGAGGAAACAAAACCAAACAAGATAAAGAAAAAGAGTGGATAGTTTCCTAAAATCTGGATTAAAACTGAGTTCTTTCTCTGGATGTAGATATCTCTCTCCATCATGATTATTTTGGGGTTTACTTATAACCCTGCATTGCTGAGAAGAGTACAGTCGATCAAAGTAGATCAAACGTATGTTGCATCTGTAATTGTGTAAAAATTTCTCCTAATTTTACTCTTCTCACTCAGTATCAGTTTGTATAAGCCTCCCCAAGTAAATATGAAATCCATCTGGTCATTGTTTCTTATAGCACAACGGTACTCCATTGCATGCATACAACACAAATTGTTCAGCAAATTCCCAATTAATGGGCACACCCTTAACTTCCAATTCTTTGCTAATAAGAAAAGAGCTGCTATAAAAATTTTTGTATATATGGGTCTTTCTCCCACTTCTATCATTTCTTTGAGATATAACCCTAGAAGTGGTATTAATGGGTCAAAGGGAATGAAATTATTTGTGGCCCTTTGTGGATAATTCCAGATTTCTCTGCAGAAGGATTGGGTCAGTTCACAACTCCACCAGCAATGCATTAGTGTTCCAATTTCTAAACATGCTCTCAGGCATTTGTCATATTGCTGTTTTCTCATCTTAGCCAATCTGATTAGTGAGATGTGGTGCCTCAGAATTGTTTGATTTGCATTTCTCTAATCAATAGAGATTCAGAGCATTTTTTTCATATGTATGTATATATATATATATATATATATATATATATCTTTAATTGATCCTCTGAAAACTGCCTGTTCATATCAGTTTACCATTTATCAATTGGGGAATGACTTGTATTCTTACAGATTTGACACAGTTCTCTGTATAGTTTAGAAATGAGTACTTTATCAGAGACATAGGATGTAAAAATCCTTTCCCAGTTTTCCTCTTCCCTAATAATCTTGGTTATATTGGCTTTGTTTGTACAAAACCTTTGCAATTTAATGTAATCAAAATTATCCATTTTGCATTTTATAATGCTCTCTAATTCTTGTTTGTAAATAAAGTCTTCCCCTCTCCACAAATCGGACAGGGAAACTATTCCTTACTTTCATAGATTGCTTATGGTATCACCCTTTATACCTAAATCATACAGCCATCTAGACTTGACTTTAGCATATTGTGGTAGATAATGGTCTATGACCAGTTTCTGCAATACTATATTCCCATTTTTCCATTTTTTTTCAAATAGTAAGTTCTTATTCCCAAAACTGGGGTCTTTGGGTTTATCAAACAGTATATCACTATAGTCATTGACTGCTGAGTGTCCTGTAGGCAATCTCTTCCATTGATCCACTACTCTATTCCTCAGCTAGTACCAAGTAGTTTTGAGGGCTGCTGCTTTATAATACAGATTAATCTGGTAAAGCTAGTCCAGCTTCCCTAGAATTTCTTTACATTAATTCCCTTGATATTCTGGACCTTTTGTTCTTCTAAATGAATTTCATTACTATTTTTCTTAGCTCTATAAGAGAGTTTTTTTGGTAAATTGATTGGTATGGCACTAAATATATAAATTTATTTAGTTATAAATGTCATTTTTATTATATTAGATCGACCCAGGCATGAGCAGTTGATGTTTTTCCAGTTAGTTGGAACTGATTTTATTTTTGTGAAAAGTGTTTTGTACTTGTGTTCGTATAGGATCTGGGTTTGTTTTGGAAGGTAGTTTCCCAAACATTTTATAATGTCCACAGTAAGTTTAAATGGAATTTTCCTCTCTATCCCTTGCTGTTGAATTTCGTTGGAAATATGTAGGAATGACGAGGATTTATGTGGGTTTATTTTAAACCCTGCAACTTTGCCAGACTTATTTATTTTCTCAAGTAGTTTTTTACTTGATTCTCTAGGCTTCTCAAAGTATATCATCATAATTTCTGCAAATATTGATAGCTTGGTCTCTCCTTTACCTAATTTGATTCCTTTTTCTTCTCTGATTGCTACTGCTAACATTTCTAGTACCAGATTGAGTAAGAGGGGTGATAGTGGACACACTTGTTTCACCCCTGACCTCACTGGAAATGCTTCTAACTTATCCCCATTACATATAATACTTGCTGATGGCTTTAAATAGGTGCTACCTATTATTCTAAGGAAGGCTCCATTTATCCCAATACTTTCTAGTGTTTTTAATAGGAAGGGATGTTGTATTTCTTCAAAAGCAATTTCTGCATCTATAGAGATAATCATGTGGTTTTTGATAATTTTATTGTTGATATGATCAATTATACTGATACTTTTCCCAATATTAAACCATCCTTGCATTACTGGAATAAATCTTACTTGATCAAAGCATATTATTCTTGTGATAAGTTTCGGTAGTCTTTTTGCTTATATTTTATTAAAATTTTGCATCCATATTCATAAGGGTTATTTGTCTATAATTTTCTTTCACACTTTTAGCTATTCCTGATTTAGGTTTCTGTACCATATTTGTGTCATAAAAAAGAAGTTGGTAGGACTCTTTCTTCACTAACTTTCCCAAATAGTTTATAGAGTATTATAATCAATTGTTCTTTAAATGTTTGATACAAGTCAATAATAAATCCATCTGGCCCTGGAGATTTTTTCCTATGGGTTTCACTAATGAATTGTTAGATTTCTTTTCCTGAGATGGGGTTATTTAAGTAATTTCTGTCCTCTTCAGTTAATATGGGCAACTTATATTTTTTAAATATTCATGCATTTCACCAAGACTGTCATATTTATGTACATACAGCTGGGCAAAATAGTTCCTAATTATTTTTTAATATCCTGTTCATTGGAGGTAGAGTCACCATTTTCATTTTTTTTTTTTTTAAAGCAATTGGGGTTAAGTAACTTGCTCAAGGTTACACCGCTAGTCATTATTTATTCGTGGGTGCTCATTTTCTGAGGCCGGATCTGATCTCGGGTCATCCAAACTCCGAGGCCGGCACTCTTACTCACTGCTCCACCTAGTCGCCCCTTTAGGGCAATTGGGGTTAAGTAACTTGCCCAAGGTTACACGGCTAGGTTTTTTTTTTTTTTTGTTTGTGCGGATTAAGTGTTGGAGGCTGGCTCCTAACTCAGGTCCTTCTGATTCCAGGGCCGGCGCTCTATTCACTGCGCCACCTAGCCGCCCCACCATTTTCATTTTTGATACTCATAATTTGGTTTTATTCTTTCTTTTTAATTATATTGACTAAGGGTCTATCAATTTTATTGCTTTTCTCATAAAACCAGCTCTTAGTTGTATTTATTAATTAAATGGTTTTATTAATTTCAATTTTTATTGATCTACCCTTTGGTTTTAAGTATTTATAATTTTGTATTTAATTGTGGATTTTCCATTTGTTCTTTTTCTAGCTTTTTCAGCTGCATGCCCAGTTCACTGACCTCCATTTTCTCTAATTTACTAATGTATGCCCTGGGGGATATACAGTTTCCCCTAAGAAAAGCCTTTGCTGCATCTAACAAATTTTGGTATATATCCTCATTATAGTCATTCTATTAAATGCAGTTACAGATTGTTTCTCTAATTTCTTGTTTGAACCACTCATTCTTTAAAATTAAATTCTTTAATTTTCAATTTCGTTTTTAGTCTGTCTTTCCATGGCCCTTTATTCCATATGATTTTTATTGCACCATGATCCAAGAAGGATGCTTTTAATATTTTTGCCTTTCTGCACTGAATAGCAAGGGTCTTATTCCCTAAGACATGGACAACTTTTGAGTATGTGCCAGGACCTGCTGAAAAGAAAGTATATTCCTCTTTATCCCCATTCAGGTTTGTCCAGAGATTTATCATATTCAGCCTCTCTAAAATTCTATTCACCTCCTTCACTTTTTCTTGTTTGTTTTGAAGTTAAATTTATCAAGTTCAGAGAGGGGGTGATTAAGGACCCCACTAGTATAGTTTTGCTATCTGTTTCTTCCTCTAATTCATTTAACTTCTCCTCAAGGAATTTGGATGCTATACCACTTTGTGTATATATGTTAACTAATGATATTGTTTCATTCTCCATAGTGCCTTTTAGTATGATGGTTTCCTTCCTTATTTCTTTTAATTAGATCTTTTTGCTTTTGTTTTATATTAAATAATGATTGCTACCCCTGCTTTTTTTTTTTTTAACTTTAGCTGAAGCATAATATATTTTACTCCAGCCTTTTCCCATTTTCCAGTAGGTATCCCTTTGTTTCAAATGTGTTTCTTGTACACATCATATTGTAGGATTATGGTTTTTAATCTATTCTGCTGTCCTCCTCTGTTTTATGGGAGAGTTCATCCCATTCACATTCACAGTAATGATGATTATCCATCTTTTTCTCTCCATTCTTTTCCCTCCCCTGCTTATGTTTTTCTTTCTTCCTTCTCCCTTCCCCTCCTTAAGTGTTTTCCTTTTGATCACCACCTCCCTGAGTGTTTGCTCCCCGGACACCCCCTTCTTTACCTACCCTCTCCCCTTACTGCTATTCCCATCCCTTCTTATTCTGCCTTTCTTACCCTCACCCTGCCTTACCCTCCTACCACCTCCAGGACACAACCAGTTTTTATACTTATCATAGTATGTTATCCCCCCTTTGTCTCCAAACTAATGAGAGTAAATTTCATACCCTGCCCCTCTCCCTCACTCCATTCCCTCTATTTAATGGGGTTTTGTGTCTTTTCATGTTAGAGTCTTAAATTTAGGTCATTTTGTTGATCCATCTTTGAACCAGAGCCAGTGAGAATAATACTCAAATGATGTTCCTCTCCCTCTTTCCTACCCCTCTGCTATAGTATGTTTTTATGCCTCTTTGTATGGCATAATTTCTCTTTTTCTGTCTCATCCTTTCCTTTTATACCATTACCATCACTTTGAAACCCTTAATAAGGTTTTGTTTTGTTTTGTTTTGTTTTTGTTTGTTTTTTTTATCATAAGATTAGTTAATTTACACCAACATCCTCTATCTATGTATATCCCTTTTAAATGATCATCATATAACTTTAAATATTGACAGTTATCAGCTTCTCATATAGGGATGTAAACTGTTTGTTCTTATTTCATCCCAAGTTATGTGCATATGTGTGTGAGTGTGTGTGCATGTGTGTAAGTGTAAATATGTGTTTGCCTTGTATAACTTTTTAATGTCTTTTTGAGACTTGTAATTGGAGCTCAAATTTTACATTGACTTCTGGCTTTTTCATCAAGGAAGACTGAAAGTCCCTTATTTCATTAAATTACTTCTCCTTGCCTGAAAGATTATGTTCAGTTTTGCTGGGTAGTTGTTCCTTGGTTGCAGTTCTAGCTATTTTGCCTTAGGAAATATCAAATTCCAATCCCTCTAATACTTTAATGTGGAAGCTGCTAAGTCCTGTGTGATTCTGACTGTGGTTCCATGATATTTGAATTGTTTCTTTTTGGCTACTTGCAAGATTTTTTCCTTAGTCTTGTAATTCTAGAATTTGGCTTCAATATTTCTTGGAGTTTTCAATTTGGGATGTCTTTCAGGAAGACACTGGTGAGTTCTTTTGATAAACATTTTACCTTCTGATCAAGGTTACAGTTTTCTTTGACAATCTCTTGGAGGATGTTGTCCAGGCTCCTTTTTTCATCAAGACTTTCTGGTAGACAAATAATTTTTTTTTTTTTTTTTTGCTTTTTGGAGGGCAATCGGGGTTAAATAACTTGCCCAAGGTTACACGGCTAGGTTTTTGTTTGTGTGTGTTAAGAGTCTGCGGCTGGATCTGAACTCAAGTCCTTCTGACTCCAGGGAGCCTGAGGTACTTGCAGATGGATTTTTTAGTGATCTGGTATTTTACCTGGTGTTAAGCTGGAGATGGTGTGCTAGTGCTTTTAGTGCTTCTCTGCTACTCCACCCTTGGAGCTCATAAGCTGAGGTGGAGCCTTTTGCTGGCTTTCTGGAGAGCATACTTTCTTATACTGACTGGTCTCATTCAGTCACAGCAAAAGGGATATTTTCAGTTAACCCCCCTAGTCTCCCAAGTTAGGGCTAAAAGACTGCCATTCCCCATCATTATGCTGGTTCCAATACTCCAGGATTTTTCTTGGGATAATATTTTCTGTTTTTCTCAAGGTCCACAAGGGAGTATGAGAGTGATTTGAAGCTTAATGCACCATTTTGGCTCTTAGAAGTTTAAATAGGTGATTTTCAAACATTCAATGAGTGAGTTGATAGGTCCAGGAGTAGCTGCTTTCATTGCCATAGCCCCTACACTGGAATTCACTTCTCTCTCACCCATTTTCAACAGAACACCCTGCTGAGCCGAGAGGTCTGGAAATCACCAATCATACCAGTAATTCAATCCCCCAGTGTGTGCTCTGGCCTGGGTATAGTTGGGTCTAGTGTAGCCTGTGCAGGACTGTACTTCTCTCATAGTCTGGTACAACATACCTTTCATATTCCTCCACCAGGTTTTCTTGAATTGGAAATATACCACACCCTATCTCTTTGTTCATTCTGATGCTCTAAAACTTGTTCTGATACACAGTTTTGAGTTCTTTGATATAGTTTGTGGGAAGACTCAAGTGAGTACCAGCTTGCACTTCACCATCTTGGCTCCACCTTCTCCTCAATAATTTCTTGTAAAATGATATAAAGTTTTTTTTTTCTTTCTCTTTCTTTCTTTCTTTCTTTCTTTCTTTCTTTCTTTCTTTCTTTCCTTTCTTTTTTGATCATGACTTTCAGGTAGTCCAATAATTCATGAATTATTTCTCCTGGATATATTTTCCTCCTCGGTTGTTTTTCCATTAAGTTATTTTGCTTCATCTTCTATTTTTTTTTCCATTCTTTTCTTTCGGTTTTGTAATTTCTTGATTTCTTAAAGAGTCAATAGCTTCCAACTGCTCATTCTAATTTTTAAGGACTTATTTTCTTCAGTGAACTTTTGTTTCCTTTTGACCAATTCTTCTTTTTAAGTCATTCTCATTGACTTTTTGGACCTCTTTTGCGATTTGGGTTAATTTATTTTTAATGTGTCAGATTCAACAGCATTTCGGGGGTCTCTTTTAGCAAGCTGTTAAATAATTTTCTTGATATTCTTGCATCACTCTTAATTTCCATCTCAATTTTTCCTGTTTCTCTTATTTGATTTTCAAAATGGTTTCTAAAGTCTTCCATAGCCTGTGATCAAATCCTATTTTTCTTGCAGACTTTGGATAGAGGAGCTTTGACTTTTTTGTCTTCTTCTGGTTGTATGCTTTGATATTCTTTGTCACCAAAATAAAATTCTGTGTTCTGATTTTTTCTACTCTTTGCTCATTTTCCCAACCAATCATTTGACTTTTTAACCCTTTGTTAAGATAGGACTCTGCTTCCAATGTTGAAAGGGTACTGTCCCAAAGTTCAGTTGTTTTGTGCAGCTTTTTTCAGAGATTCTTCTAGGGACCTGTAAATTCTCAGTTTTTCCAAGCTAGTATAAAAGGAAACATGTTTACTCCACTCCTAGGCTGTAATCTTGCTTGTGAATAAAATAGGACTATTTTCTATCTTGGAACTATGAATAGAATTCCACTTTCCTCCCAATTTTTTTCCACAGCAGCACTCCTACTTGCCCCAGGACTACTACTCTGTAGTACCACCCATAATCAACCATGTGCAAAGCAAGAGATTCCTGCCTCAGCCCCAGCAAATTTCCTGCAAGCCTGCTCTTATCATCTGCTCAATCCCAAAATTGTGTTCCAAGATCTCCAGAAGTACCCAGGACCAATGCTGGCAACACAAACATGGGTCTGCGGCAAGAACACATTAATATTTCCCCCATGTCCAAAATACCTAAAAAACCTTTTAAAGTTTTCTTTGGAATTTGCGGGTTTTAGAAATTTCCAGAGCTTCCAGGGGTTCAATTCCCCGAGGTCTGCTTTAGGTTTGCAAGGACCCAGTCAGGGCCAGTGTGCCCCATGATAGACTGTGCTTCTCTCCCAGATGGGTGCAACAGAAATTTCTTGTTGACCTTCCTCTTTGTCTTCATCTTTTTCAGTTTGACATTTTATGGCCTCAGCTGCTCTAAAATTTGTTTAGAATCATTTTTTCAGATATTTGGATGTGTTTGACGGAGAGCACAAATATGTCCCTGATTTTACTCCACCATATTGGCTTTGCCTCCAGGTGATTTTGCATTGCATTCATTCAAGTTCTAAATCCTCCTGTTTATTTGGGCAAATGACCTAAGTGAATGGGAATTTTATAACATCTAGTGCAATATTGTCACTTTATCTTTATCCACCATCCTTATTCCTACTTTGTGTTTTTCTTCATGCTCATTTCCTTTGTTAAAAGTGGTTTTCAGAGGTGGCTAGGTGGCACAGTGAATAGAGCACCAGCCCTGGAATCAGGAGGACCTGAGTTCAAATCTGACCTCAGACCCTTATCTCTTTCTAGCTGTGTGACCTTGGGCAAGTCACTTAACCCCAATTGCCCTACTTTCTCCATACCAAAAAGCAAAAAGGAAAAAGGGATTTTCTTCTTCATAAAATTTCAAATTTAAAAACTTCCTAAAAGCTCACCACAGGTTCCCCCACTTGTATAAATATATTCCTAAATATTCTGAGGAAAATTGGTTTTATCTTTCTCATAAATAATAGGGAAAATAGAATATATTATTTACAATATACAATTGTATGGTCATTCTTCAATTGTTTCATGTTCTAGCTCACCTTTTTTTCTTTTTTAATATCATACACAGGGCTGCCTTTTTAGAGAATGCAAAATAAATATTTCTCAGTATGATTATAAAAAATGGAATAAAGACTTTTTTTTTTTTTTTTGCTTTTTGGAGGGCAATTGGGGTTAAGTAACTTTCCCAAGGTCACACTGCTAGGTTTTTTTGTTTTTTGTTTTTTTTGTTTTTTGTTGTTGTTGTTGTTTGTGTGTGTGTTAATGTCTGAGGCCGGATCCGAACTCAGGACCTTCTGACTCCAGGGCCGGCACTCTACTCACTGCGCCACCTACCCACACCTAGAATAAAGACTTTTAAAAAAAAAAATCAGAGGGGAAGGTAGGTCATGCAGTTGATAGAGCAACAGTCATAGTGTAAATAAGATTTGAGAGCAATCCAGCCTCAGACACTTGACACTTATTACTTATTACCTCCTGTGACTGTGAGCAAATCACTTAACCCCTCTTGATTTGAAAAAAAAGAAAAGAAAAGAAACTGAAGGAGAGATTTTCCTACTGTCTCCCTCCGTTGGGTCTGTGATTTTACAAAACTATGAGGGGGGAATAAAGAAAGTCTAATTCTTCTAGATAAATGATTATTTCTAAATTTCTAGACTGGAAATGTTATTATTCTGTCAAAAATATTTCTATTGTACTGCTGATACAGAGATAATTTATGAAATCCAAGTTTTGAGATATGTCAATTTCACATTTTAATTTTGGAAAAATGCATTTTAAATGAACATTAATATTCACTCTTACAAATATGACTAATGAGGTCCAAAGCTGAGCACATTTATTTGCATAAACATGTGTGGCAGAATTATTTCCTATTGTTTTTATGTAAAGAATATATAGTTAACACAATAATATTCATTATCGAAGTAGGCCCCATAAGTGTATAAGTATATTAGAATATATCCTTATTTTCTTTCTGAAGTTAATGACAAGTCACTAGATACTTTCTATCTTAATTATTCTTTGAGAATAAAATTTATATTATATTGATGAACTTGAGGTATGACATCGTAAAAGAGCATCCTTAGATTGTAGCCATAAGCTGTATTGTGTTGCTAGCTTTATTTATGCAATTTCATTCTGAATATTTTATTGTATTTACTAGAAGGTTTGGGTACATACACATGATTTTGTAGTTCCAATTTTCTACCTTGTAAGGTCAAAATAAGAAAATTTAAACTAATAATTTTTATTTTTTATCTACATTTTTCTAAATATTCAAAAATAATTCAAATAATCACATTTAAAGTCAGGAGGGAAAAAAGAAAACTATATTAAATAAAACAGCATGGTAAGTAGAACTAGATCAAGTACAATATATTACCTTAAAGGAAACGTTTTGAAGCAGCAGTATGACTTAAAAGATAGAGTGCTGAACCAGGAAAAGGTAGATTCAATTCCCATTTTAAACAGTTATAACTCACCTTTCTGTGTTTCTTATTTATTCTGTATATGTTCCATATCCCATATCTATAAAATGAGGGTTCTAGTATTAGTAGAAGTGAATCAATGGGCTTGATTTTGTAAATATTTTCATTAGTGGCAGCAAAAAGAACAATAGTAATCACAATAGTCTTAGTAGTGGTTGCAGAAATAAAATAATTGATCCATTTAATACAAATTAAAATGTATTTATGCAAATAATTGTTGTCAACAAAATTATGTATCTCAACATAATTCATCAATGAATGTATAGGGGAAAAAGTTTTCATTAGAAAATAAAACATAGTAGACATTTGGCTCAAATGTAAAAAAATCAACACAAAAATGATGGAGAACAACATAAATCAATGGAATCAGACAAGGCAGCTTAAGAAGATCATGTGTGTGTGTGTATGTATATGTATATATATATGTATATATATATGTATATATGTATATGTGTATATATACATAATAAATGAAAAATAAAAATAAGAGAATTGATTGTACTTCTTTTATTAATACTTAATAAGGTTTTGGGGGGCAGAGTCAATATGACAGAGGAGTAACAGCATTTCCGCACAGCTCCTGCTCCAACCTCTTCCAAAGTTATGTAAAAGGGGATTCTGAACAAAATCCGGATCTCCAGAACCCACAAAATGACACAGAGAAGCTAAACTCCCACTGAAGACAGCCCAGCAGCCCAGCAGGGACTGGCCAGAACAGCAGTCTGGGAGACAAGCCCAGGCCCCTCTGAGTAGGAGGTTGTAGGCTGAGGTCGGCCAGACCAGCAGACAGCTGGAGAGACTCAAGAACAACAGCAGTTGTGTCATTTCCAGAATTATCAACACATAGATGGCTAGGAAAAAGTGAGATATCAGTGTGGTATGGACATTGGGACTAGTTGAGAGAGGGTGTAGGCCTCTTTTCCCTGGGGCTATGAAGCCACTAAGTAGCCACAACACAGCTGCCATGCTGCAGCTTCACCTCATAGCCTGTTGACTGTAGGGGGACCAACCATCAATAGCGGCAGGGGAGGTGGTGGAGGTCTTGGGGTGTGTGACCAGCTTGTCAGACGGTGTGGACACCTCAGACAGGGCACCCAACTAATACATCCAGCTGCTGAGAAAACCCCAGCTTTTGGATGGAAGCTCTGGCAACAAGCCTAAAAGTCCAGTAATTGAGTGGCAACATGTCTAGGCAAAGGAACCAAAATAAACAGAAAAATTCAACACTAGACTCCTATATGGGGGAGGGGGGGGCAAAGAGGATTGAAGCATGAAAGAGGAGAGGGACTAGGAGGTCAGAACTCCTGCACCAAAAGCCCTAAATGGAAATACTAGCTGGTTACAGGCCATAGAGGACTTTAAGAAGCGGATAAGAAAAGTGGAGGAAAAATTGTGGAAAGAAAGAAGAAAGATGCAAGAAAAGTATGAATGAGAGTCAACAGCCTGACTGAGGAAAATAACACCTTAAAAATGCACTAACTTAAATGGCAAAAGAGGTTCAAAAAGACAAAGAGGAGAAGAATGCTTTAAAAAGCCAAATTTGCCAGATGGAAAAAGAATCTCCAAAGCTCACTGAGGAGAATCATTCATTCAGAATTAGACTGCAGCAAATGGAAGCTAATGGCTTTATGAGAAAACAAGATGCTGTTAAGCAGATTCAAACAAATGAAATAATAGAAAGAAATGTGAAATATTTCATGGGAAAAAACACTGACCTAGAAAATAGATTCAGGAGACATAATTTTAAAATTATTGGCCTACCTGAAAGCCATAATCAAATAAAAAACGTAGAAATCATCTTCCAAAATATTCTTAAAGAAAACTGCCCTGATGTTTTAGAACCAGAGGGCAAAATAGATGTTGAAAGAATTCACCAATCACCTCTTGAAAAATATCCCAAAAAGAAAAAAACCCAGGAATATTACAGCCAGGTTCCAGAATTCTCAGATCAAGGAGAAAATATTACAAGCAACCAGGAAGAAATAATTTCAATATTGTGAAACACAATCAGGAT
Organism: Gymnobelideus leadbeateri; assembly: GCA_011680675.1. Lineage (NCBI taxonomy): Eukaryota > Metazoa > Chordata > Mammalia > Diprotodontia > Petauridae > Gymnobelideus > Gymnobelideus leadbeateri. The sequence goes on along the minus strand of WOXC01011354.1, from coordinate 116,562 downwards.
AGCAAGGGATCTGGCAGCTTCTACACTGAGGGATTGAAGGGCTTGTGATATGATATTCCAGGCAACGCAGCTGGGATTAAAACAAAGAATCACATACCCAGCAAAACTGAGTATCATGTTTCACAGGAAAATATGGTCATTCAGAGGAATCCAGGACTTCCAAGCATTCTTGATGAAAAAAACAGAGTTGAATAGAAAATTTGACATTAAGATCCAAGAAGGATGCTTGAGAAGGTAAACAGGGAAAAGAAATCATAATGAGATTACCAAAGTTGAATTATTTAAATTCCTACAAGGAAAAATTAGAACTGTAACTGATGAAACTTTTCTCAGTATGAAAATAGTAGAAGAAGGGTATATGGGCATATTAATACATATGTGAATGTGTGTATATACATATATATATATGTATATATATATATTTACATTTATATATTGATAGAGGGCACAGATCAAATTTAATAGGGAAGGATGATATTTAAAAGGTGAAATTAAGAGGTGAGAGAGGGATATAGCAAGAGGAGATGGGGAGAGACAGAATGGGGAAAACTATCTCATATAGAAGAGGCAAGGGAATATTGTTACTCAGGAGGTAGGGAAATATAGACAGTCTTTTACAATATATCTACTATGGTAATGTTTTGCATAGCTACATATGTACAACACATACTGAATTCTTTATCGTCCCAGTAAAGCTGTGTGACAAGGGAGGAAGGGAATGAATCTGGAATTAAAATTTCCCAGATCAAGGAGAAAATATTACAAGAATCCAGGAAGAAACAATTTGAATACTGTGGAAAAACAATCAGGATAGCGATGGATCTGGCAGCTTCTTCACTGAGGGATTGAAAGGCTTGGACTATGATATTCTGGAGGGCAAGGGAGATGGAATTAAAACCAAGGATTATGTACCTAGCAAAATTGAGTATCATGTTTAAGGGGGAAATATGGACTTTAAGGGAAATAGAGGACTTTCAAGCATTCTTGAGGAAAAAAAAAAAACTAGAGTTGAAGAAAAAAATTCACATGCAGATAGAAGAAATAAGAGGAGCTTGAGAAGGTAAACAAGAAAAAGAAATCCTAAGTAACTTATCAAAGTTGAAATATTTACATTTCTACATGGAAAAATGATGATTGTAATTGATGAAACTTTTCTCAGTATGAAAATATTTGAAGAAGGTTATATGGGCATATGAATACATATATGAATATGTGTATTTATGTTAACAAGTATACCTAGGTAGAAGGCACAGGTCGAATTTACTAGAAAGGGGTGGAAGTTAAAAGGTGAAATGAGGAGGTGAGAGAGGAATATAAAGAGAAGAGATGGGGAGAAACAGAATAAAGAATATAGCAGCATATAGAAGATGCAAGGGGAAATGGTTACAAGGTTGGGGAAGAACAGGAAGGCAGAAAGGCACAACGTTATTCTCATTGAATTTGGATCAAGGAGAGGATGACATATATACTAAATAGGATAACTCACCTTACAGGAGAATAGGGGGGAAGGGGATGAGAGGTGGGATGGTGGAAGGGAGGGAGGGAGGGAAGTTGGAAGTATCCACTTTTAAAAAAGGGACAGGATCAATATAGGGAATAGACCAAATGGCAGGTGGGACAGTAGGGAGGGAAATATAGTTAAGTCTTTTTCAATATATCTCCTATGGTAATGTTTTGCATACCTACACATGTACAATATATACTGAATTGCTTATCTTCCCAGTAATCTCCAGTGTGTGACAAGGGAGGAAGGGAAGGAATGTGGAATTCAAATTTTAAAATCAAATGTTTCAAAATATATAAATACTATTATTAATACAATTTTACATATATTGGGAAGTAAGATATACAGGTATTGGGGCACAGAGATTCACCTTGCCCTACTGACAAAGTCGAAGAGGGCATGGAAGAAGATGTAGGAGAGAGAAGATGGGGTGATATCCAGTGGGCCTGCTATTCTGGGGTGGGGGATAGGGAAAAAATGGGGGGAAATTTTAACTCAATATCTGATGGAAATGAATAATGTAAACAAGAAATTAATAAAGCATATGCAAAATAAAATACTCAATAACGTTTAGAGCCAATATTTAACAAAGATTTCCATTCTCTTATTTAACATCTATCCAATGAATGAATATAGAGAAAGATATTATGAGGAAAATCATCATCATAAACAATAATATATAATATAAACAAAATATAATATAAATAACAAAAAATAAAATCGCAAAAAACAATATGTACAAATGATTATAAGCAACAAAAATAACGTTAAAGGGGCGGCTAGGTGGCGCAGTGAGTAGAGCTCTGGCCCTGGAGTCAGAAGGACCTGAGTTCGGATCTGGCCTCAGACACTTAACCCACACAAACAAAACCCTAGCCGTGTGACCTTGGGCAAGTTACTTAACCCCAATTGCCCTCCAAAAAAAAAAAACAAAAAAACGTTAAAACTATTTTTACTTGTAACAAATTTTCTTTTTAAATTAATTGTTTTTTTAAAAAGGGATTATATATATATATATATATATATATACTTCAATAAATTAAAACTAAGATTGACTCTTAAATATATGACAGAGTTTGCTCTAATCTGGTGTTATTTTCTCATACATTTTGATCATTATATATTGTTTTTAGGCTATGGGATTTTTTCCACTTTTTTCACATTAATTTTATTACTCATTTGCATTTTTCTTATTTGTCATGCCTTATCAAACAACAGAATCTCATGGAATTAATGAAAAAAATATATTTAACATTTATAATAACTGTCGGTCATGAATCAAGCTTTTAATGTTCTGTTATTTCAAATAATGTTAATCATGAATATTTTATATATATATATTATACCTTTCTTCCAGTAATTCACTTCTTCTTAGTATAAATAAGGAAAGTGAAAATAAAAATTCTGTGAGGAAAACTCCTTATATCCCACAAGCTACTGAAAAAAAAAAAAGAAAAATATTCCCTCAAAAATAATAAGTGTACTTAAATCTTATTTAAAACATAAAATGAATAAATAATAAGCTTAGAAAAGGACCTTAAAGCTTATTCATAAAAATGTTCTAAAGGAATACAGAAATAAAATATAAAAAATACAACATTTTTAAAAGAAGAGGAAAATAAATGAAAGTATTTTTTTTCCCAAAACTCTGCCTAATGGAATACTTCTTAATCATATTAAAAGTAGGAGAGATATCAGAAAATAGAATAAATGTGAGGCAGTAGGTTTTAACAGAAACCTGACTTACACATTTAAGTATCTATGTCATCCTTGGTAAATTACTCTACTCTTGATCACATTTTTGTCATCTATAAAATGAGGAAGTTTCTCTTTGTTATTTCAATATTTATTTTTTTAAGATTTTTATTCTTATTCATTTAAACAAAGGCTTTATTAACTTCTGTTTTACATCATTCATTTCCACCAGATTTTGAGTTACAATTTTATTTTCCCCCATTATTTCCCTACCCACCATCCCAGAATAGCAGTCCCACAAGATATCACTTCCTCCAATCTGCTCTCTCCCATATCTTCTCCCCTAACCCATTTGACTTTTCCATTAGAACAAGGTGAATTTCTGTGCCCCAGTGCCTGCACATCTTGTCTCCCAATTAAAAGCAGAAGAGTATTAATAATAGTATATATATATTTGAAATATTTAATTTTAAGCCCTCGAATTTCAGATCTATTCCCTTCCTCACTTGTCACCCATTCCCTCTGGGAAGATAAGTAATTCAGGATATGTTGTACATGTCTAGGTATGCAAAACATTACCATAGTAGATATATTGTACAAGGCTGCTTTTAATTCCCTCCCACCCATCCCACCACCCACCTGGTCCATTCCCTACTTAATCCTGTCCCTCTTCTAGAGTGGGTACTTCCAACCTCCCCTCCCCCGAAGAATGCCCTCCCATCCATCATCCCTCCTCTAATCCCCCTTCCCCCTATTCTGCTGTAGGTTGAGATATCCCGTTTAGTAAGTATGTCATTCTCTCCCTGAACCAAATTCTATGAGAATGTGGTTTTGCCTTTTTGCCTTACTATTCTTCCCCTCCTTTGCAGCCACTTCCCCTTGCTTATTCTACATGGTAGTTTACCCTACCCTGTCTCTCCCCATCTCCTCTTGATGGCCATATTTTCCCTTGAAACAAAATACTCAGTTTTGCTGGGTAGGTAGCCCTTGGGTTCAGTCCCAGCTCTTTTGCCTCTGGAATATCATATTCCATTCCCTTCAATCCCTCAGTGTAGAAGGTGCCAGGTCCTGTGCTATTCTGATTGTGTTTACACAATATTGAAACTGTTCCTTCCTGACTGCATATAGTATTTCCTCCTCGATCTGGGGATTCTGGGACCTGCCTATAATATTCCTGGGAGATTTCTTTTTGGGATCTCTTTCAGGAGGTCCGGCCCGGCTGCCCAGGGGGTAAAACCATGTCTCAGGCCGACCTGGGCTTGGCTCTCTGGAAGCTGCACTGCCGGCTTCCAGAGTGCTGTGCTGGTCCATTGTGCAGGGCTGCTGGGCTGTCCTCAGTGTGAGGTTAGCTTCTCTGTGTCGTTCTGTGGGTGCTGGGGCTCGAGAAGTTGTTCAGAGTCCCATTTTACATATATTGGAGGTGATCTGGGGGGACAGTGCCAAGGTCCTCTGTAATTGTGGAACAATACATCTATCTCTTGAGGTTACCAAGCAAAATATTCTTTGCAAACATGAAGTTCCCACATAAATATGTTATACATAGGGAAAGGAAGCAGAAACCTCGCTGAGCTCCTCGGTCACTAATGCTCAAAAGGAGAATCTGAGCAGAATCTGGAGTGACGGAGACCACTGGAAGACAAAGTGTGGCAGAGTCCAGCCCAGGATGTTGCTCAGTGTGTCCAGACTGGTCGAGCGCAGAGAGTGTGGTGTCTGCACAGCCCAGACCTAAGAGCATACAAGCAGACTACACCAGAGAGAGCAAAAGCCCCAGCCTGCAGACTTACAGAGGATGAATCACAGTCATCTCTCGGACAGGTAGAATCATTGGAGCCAGGTAGGAGAGTTGTGCCCCCATTGGAGAGAGTGGCTTCTCTGGCTGCATTCAGCCGCCAGCCTGGAAGTTTAGAAACTGCCTGCCTGTACAATACAGGGGCTGGAATGGCAACGTACATTCTAGCTGCTCCTATCCTCCCACCCCTCCTTCATGACCCAGAAAACCCAAAGATAAGTCTCCCAACCAGATTGAAATCCAAAGTTAATGGAAATAGCCCCAGGATTGAGAGTCTCCAAGAAGGGTTGTAACTGAGAAAGCCAGGAGTCTGAATAGAAGAAAGGGTGGGGTCCCAACAAGCCCTACCTCATCTCACCAACAAAAGCCTACTTATAGCCCAGGGGTATAGAGGCAGAAATCTGAAGCGGTCAGAGGCACCCACACCTACCCATCTATATCCCTCATTGACTTCCCTGACTTAGCCTTAAACTGGCCACCCAGGGGTATTCAAAGTCAAGGATCAGGCCCTAAACTCATAGCCTGAGAAACTAAGAAACAGGAAGTCACAATGGGAAAAAAAGAAGCTGAGAAGGAGAAAGGGAAGGCAAGAAAGTCTATTTGAGCCTACTATGCAGGGCAAGAACAACAAAATACACAGGACAATATAGACTCTCTACCCACACCTGAGACCACAGAAGGAAACATGATCTGGTCTAGCATTCCTAGAATAGTTTAAGAAAAATTTTAAAGACCAAATCAGGGAGACAGTGACCAACTTGGAAAAACGTCTCAGTGAAGAATTTGGAGAAAATACCTCCCTAAAAATGAACTTCAAAAAATAACTGAAGACTGTAATTCAATAAAAATTAGGAACAATCAAACTGAAGCTCAGAACTCTATGATGCAGCAAGAGTCAATCAAACAAAACAAGACAATCGAAAAATTGCAAGAAAATGTAAAGTATCTCACTGGAAAAATAACTGACCTAGAGAACAGATCCAGGAGAGACAACCTAAGAATTATTTGTCTACCAGAAATCCATGATGAAAAAAGGAGCCTAGACAACATTCTCCAAGAGATTGTCAAAGAAAACTGTCCTGAGGTACTGGAATCAGAAGATAAAATAGCAATCAATAGAATTCACCGGACTCCTCCTGAGAGAGATCCCAAACCGAATACTCCAAGAAATATAGTAGCCAAATTCCAGAATTACAAGATTAAATAAAAAATTCTACAAGCAGCCAAAAAGAAACAATTCAAATATCGAGGAACTACAGTTAGGATCACACAGGATCTACCAGCATCTACATTAAAAGATCAGAGGGACTGGAATTTGATATTTCATAGGGCAAGAGAGCTAGGACTACAGCCAAGGATTAACTACCCAGCAAAACTGAGCATAATCTTCCAGGTAAGAAGATGGCCGTTTAATGAAATAAGGGACTTCCAGATGTTCCTGATGAAAAAGCCAGAGCTCAATGGAAAATTTGATCTCCAATTACAAGACTCAAGAAAGACATAAAAAGGTAAACAAGAGAAACACAGACTCACACATGCATAAGTGCACACACCCACACCCACAAACACAAGCTCATTATTTGGGATGCAACAAGAGCAAAATGTTCACATCCCTATATGTGGAGCTGAAAACTGTCAATATTCAAAATCTTTATGATTATCATGACCTTCAAAAGGGTTATACTTAGATAGAGGGTGTGGGTATGAACGCACTAACCTGATGTCTAAAAAAAAAAAAAAAACTATTAAGGGGATCAAAGAGACTGTAATGGGAAAAAGGAAAGGATTAGATAGGAAAAGATAAAATATGCCATCTGAAGAGGCATTAAAACACACTATAGAAGAGGGGAGAGAAAGAGGGAGAGGAACATCATTTAAACACTATTCTCACTGGTTCTGGTTCGAAGAGGGATCAACTTAAATCAGTGAAGTTTAAGATTTTAATGTGAATAGACACATAAAGGAGCAACGTTTGAAATTCACTCTCATTGGTTTGGAATCAGACCGGGAGTAATTCACTCTGATAAGTATAAAAACTTATTTCGTCCTCTAGAAAGCAGAAGGGTAAGGGGGGGGGTGAAAAAGTGGAGACTAAAGGGGGGGGATTAGCAAGGAAACTATATCCTACTAAAAGGCACCATCGAGAATGAAGCAATATCACTACTTAATATATATGCACCAAGTGGTATAGCATCTAAATTCCTAGAAGAGAAGTTAAAGGAATTAGAGGAAGAAATAGATAGCAAAACTATACTAGTGGGGGACCTTAATCTTCCCCTCCTTGAACTCGATAAATCTAACCTCAAAATAAACAAGAAAGAACTTAAGGAGGTGAATAGAATCTTAGAGAGACTAGATATGATGGATCTATTTTTTAAGGTGTTGTTTTCTTCAGTCAAGCTGTTGACCCTCATTTCATATTTTTAAAGTCAGTGAAAAGTAATTGGAATCATTTGTGCAATATAAAAATTTAATTTTGCCCTTTCATAGATGGGAAAAAGCCTTTTAAAAAGGAAAGGATAGAACATGTTGTGGCATTTGTTCCTAGAATCCACTCAAGAAACACAGGATCCATAACAACAAGAATGAGTACTTGTGCAACAGATCCCTTATTATGCACAGAGAAAAAGAGACATTTTTGAAGACATATGGTAATATAAATGTTAATATTCTAAATTTTTGAGTTAAGTATTTCAATAACGCTTCAACATAGGACACTAGATATTTATCTGTATGCATTTAAGGCAACGCAGAGTGTCATAATATTCTCAAAAAAGATATCTGTGGCACTTGCAATATTTCACATAAAATAGACAATCTCCTCCCCAGATATATTATATAAAGAGTGGAAGCTAGCATTATAATTGCTTAACCATTCAGCAAAAAATTATTGAGTTCCTATTCTGTGTACAGCATAAATGAAAAAAAAAGTATGTGTAATCTTTTATTCTTGTAATATAATAGGTGAATAAAAATATCCTATTTTGAGACATCTAGGTAATGATGAAGGTAAAGTATGAGACCAATAGTATGATATGGTCAATATGAGTCAGTTTACAGCACTTAAAAGATAGAAAATATTGCCATGGGCTGGATATGTTTTGGGGAATATTCATGAAGTATACAGCATTTATATTACACTTTGATGGTTGCTCTAACACTTGTAAAGGCACAGGAAGAAAGGAACAGCATGTCCAATAGTTCACACTTCAGAATGTTACTAGTTATGTTTTTCTGTGTTTTATTCAAAGCTTTCAGGTATACACACTTTAGAAAGGATTTGCATATGAGATGAAAAAGATGATACTTTCCAAATATTAGTCAAATATGAACAAAATTGTAATGAGGTGAAGGCATAAAGAATGTTTCTCCTTTCATTATGAATGGATAAAGAACAGTTCAATTGAGTCAGAAAAATGCATTTGGAGATAGAGCTAGAAATGTAAGTTGTTAGTAGAAGATTCTAAGTTTCTGAGCTCCAGTGATGAAATCATTCAGCTGCATTTTTCACTGGTTTATTTCAGCACCAAAAATATAAAAACTGTGAGCTTAAAAAACAAACTAAAGCAAAGTGGAATTTGTTTATAGGAAATTATAGTTCCCATGGTATTGTAGAAATTTGGTGATCTGATTATTTTGATTTTCATTGAAAATATAGACATAATGTCTTGACATCAGAACATGCATCAACCCTCCTGTAGATGACTCTCCTATTTCATAAGGAGTAAAGTCCTCTCTATCCCAATCCCCACTCCCATATCAGAATTTCTGATTCTGATTCTGAAAATCTGCATTCCAATGGCTTCTCAACTGTTGCCACACAGAGGAAGCATCATTCGTATCTTTAACTCATCATCACACTAAATACATTAATCAGACATTTAGTCATTAAACAAATAGTTAGTAAGTGTTGTCACTGTGATCATTTTCACTGATATGGAGCAAAAATGAAATTTTATTTGCTATCAAGGAGTTTCTATTCTTTTGTGGAAGATAAACAGACACACATAAACATACAAAATAAAACAAATACAAAGTTATTTCATGAGGAATGGAACTTAGAGATAAGGTGATATATGGGCAGGAGAGAAGATCAAGAAATATTTGATGGAAAGAGTAAAAATTGAGTTTAATATTCAAAAACTAGGGATATGAAGAGACAAAGGTAAAAAGTGATTAAATACCAGTTGTGCAGATTTGGCACAAATATGGAATCTTATGGAGATATCCATAAGGAAAAGCAAGAAAGTCAATACATTGAGTTCATAGATGAGAATAATGTATAAATACAATTTAAAAAGTAAGGTGGTGAGAAGATTAACTTTAAATGACAAAATAATTTATCTTTTACTCTAGAGGTAATAAAGATCTCCTGAAATTTACTGATCTTGGGACTAACTTACTCATGCTTAAGGAAAAATTACTTTAATAGAGAATGTATCAAATCTATCAGAGATGGTATCAGATATATAACTCATAGATCTAGAGCTGGAAGGGATGATAGAAATGACCAAGCCCAAATCACTAATTTTACATAGAAAGAAAAATAGAGAAAGAAATAATTACTATTACAATACTCTAGGCAGGGGAAATGAGGGTCCGTACAATGTTAATAGCCATTGGAGAAAATAGAAGGTGAAGGACAGGAGGCATTAAAGAAATAGTATTAATTAGACTTTTCCACCAATTGGCTACAGTGAGGGGGAGAGAAAATTCAGTGATGAATTAGAGGTTTAGGACCTGGCTGAAATAGAGCCTGGTGGTGACCTCAATTTGAAGAGTTATTTTTTGGGGGGAAAGATAAAAATATATCTCTTCCATAAGTCCTTTAAATTAAACTTTTCCTGTTGCCTTGCAGGATAGCATCTATTATTTTGTAGAGAAAGTCAGGGTCATTCACTATGATTTCCCTCTCTCTCCTATTCTTTACTCCCAAACTTCACATAATTATTTTCCATTCTTTTTGTTCTATTTTATGAGAAGAAAGTTAAACCTTCTGTTGTCGAAGGACACCTCATCAGCTAATGCCCTTGAATGAGTCCTCTTCAATATTCTCTATGAAGTTGCCTTATCAGTTCTCTTTACTCTCCTCCTTCCTCCATCATTTTAATCTCATTTTACTTCTTTATGTTTTTAAAAGTTTATCTTTATATTTCCACCTACTCCACAGGACTATTATGAAGATTGAATGATATACTATTTGCAAATTTCTTAGCATAATGCCTGGGACATTGTAGGGTATTAATAAATGTTCATTATTTTCTCCCTCCCACATTTCATTTTTCAAAGTTTTTTTTTTTTCCCATTTGGAAGCATGCTTAAATTCTTCCTTCCTTAAAATAATTGCTTCACTCTGCAAAAAGTCTCCTTCATTCATCTCAAAAGGCTCATTTCGTTTTCTTTTCACCATCAAAATTATGTAGTATTATTTATACTTGCCTCTATTTTCTAAACTCCCACACTTCAACCCATTGCAATCTTGGTTCTAATGCTACTATTTCCATGAAACTTTTGTTTTCAAAGTTTGCACTGATTTGCTAAATACAGGATCTTTTGTTCAGTCCTCATACAGTTTGAGCTCTCTGATTTATTCTTGTTTCCCATGCCTACAGTACACTTCCACTCAACTTTATATCTCTTCATTTCTAGCTTTCTTTGGATTTCAACACATAGGCAATTTCACATATATAGTCTTTTCTTATTTCCCACTTTCCCCAGTTATTAGAGTTATTATGTACCTTAATCTAATATCAGTAGCTTTTATAAAACACTCACCTATGTGTCAAGTGATATGATACATGTAGAAATTAAAAGCACAGAAACTGAAATTACCTGTTCTACCAGTGTACTTACATTCTAAAGAAAGAAATGGATAGATATAAAAATATAGGCAACATAAATATAGAGTTAATATATGACTTTGTGCAAAACAATTAAACATCATTTGAATAGCATGTATTAGAGTGTAGGTATATTACAGTCATTTTGCAGTGTCTGGAAAGAGATTATTGGGGTCTTCTGGGAACCAAGGTGGCAGAGTAAGCAGTAAGTAACTCTCACTCTTCTGTATAGAACTTGAAAAACCCAGAAAATACCACCCCAGAAAAAATCATAGAACTGTGGATCTAACAAAAAGATAAGGTACAGAATTTTTTTTTAACTCATGAGGCTAGGTGGATTAATAGAAAAGGTTACTATCACTGTGGTGGAAGGGGTATGGCAATGATGCCAGCAAACCAGCATTAAGTCCCACTTCAGCAAAACAGCAGGATATCCTGACCCCTGGGGGGGGCATCTAGAAAGCTCCAAAGTCAGCACCCCTGTATGCCTTTGCAAAGCCAGAGGAACTGGAAGACGCTAGCACAGAGAACTAACACATGTAGCAGACTGACATTCACCAGTGGATGAGCCTACATGATCTCTATCATAGTCCCCAGTGACAAGGTGACCTTTCGTCATAAGACCACCCCACCTCTATACATCATCCCATGAAGTTCAATGTAACCTATGGGAAGCATGCTCAGGATCAGGTAAGGCATAACATTATGCAGATTCTAGCTTCCAGAACATGAAGAATAGTAACTGGGCCCCTCGAACAAAGCAAAAGAAGCTTGGGACACTATCTGTGCGCCCCAGAAACAGAGATCAATTTTAAAACTGAGAAAAAAAGGCAAGAAAAAAAAACATTATCAAGAAACAACATAGAAAAACAAAAATACATAGGTTCTTACTATGGGAAAAGGAAACCTAAATATACAAATTCAGAAGAGGACAGCATTGTCACTATACACACAAATGAAACCTCAAAGAGGGGGATATGAAAAGTTCTCAAACCCAAAAAGTCTACTTAGAAGAACTTGAGAATGATTTTAAAAGCCAAATAAGAGAGGTAGAAAAATATCAATTCCTTTATATATACAATTGACAAAAAGAGGGGAAAACTTCACAGAATAAAACACTCCTTAAAAAGGAAAATTGCTAAAATCGAAAAGGAGGTAAAAAAAGTTAGAGAAAACAAGACATTTAAAAGTTGAACTATGCATTTTGAAGCAAATGACTCTATAAGGCATCAAGAATCAGTCAAACAAAATCAAAAGAATGAAAAAAATAGAAAACATAAATTCTTTACTAAACTGGAAAATAAGTTCCAGATGGATAATTTAATAATTATTAGTCTTTTGCAAGCCATGATAAAAAATAAAATAGTTTGGCTAGTGCCTTCCAAAACAGCATAAAAAAAGAAAACAAACAAACAAAAAAAAAAAACAATTCCCTGAGATCCTAGAACAAGTGGATAAAATAGCAAGAATCCACAATTCATCCCCAGAAAGATATTCCAACTTGAAAATATCAAGGAATATTGTAGTCAAATTACAGGAATATCAAATCAAGGAGAAAATATGGCCAACACCCAGGAAGAAAAAATGCAAATATATTGGGATCACCATTTAAATTGCACAGGAACTTTCAGCTCCTATATTAAAAGATAAAAGGGTCTTGGAATATCACATTCTGTAAGGCAAAGAACCTTTCATTACAAGTAAGGATCAACTACCCAGAAAAAAATTATACATAATCTTTCAGGTGAGAAGATGGACATTCAATGAAAATGGGACTTCTAGACCTTCTTGTTAAAAAGACCAGAGCTGAACAGGACATTCAATCTTCAAACTCAAGCCTCAAGTGACACATTAAAAGGTAGACAGGAAAGAAAAATAAATGTTCTCCAATAAGTGCAAATGATTTATACCAGGACATGGAAAGATGATACTTGGAACTCTTGAGAATTTTGTCTTTATAAGGACAATTAAAGGAATATTCATAGTTAGAGGGTGTGAGTATAAAATTGTATTAATATAATGATAAAAATACTAATTAAGGGATGGAAATGGATTGCAGTTAGGGAAGAGGAAAGGAGGAGGCAGAAAAGGGTAAATTTCATCACATGAAGAGACACCAAAACATATAACAGGAAAGGATAAGGAGGGAGATAGGTGATCATTGTTGGAACTTTACAATCAATGAATTTTTCTCAGTAAGGGATTAAATTACTTACTTTGGCATATAAATCTAAATTCCCATATAACCATTAGGATGGGAAAGGGGAAAGAAAAGAGCGGTGCTGGAAAGTGAGAAGGGAGGGAAGTTTGGAAGTGGTAGTGTTTAAAAACAAAACTATTTTGAAGAGGGAAAGAAAAACAAGAAAAAGAGAAGCAGAAATGGGGGCAGGGAATGGGATTGAGAGAAATATACAGAGAGCAATTATATGAATAATATGAATGAGCATAATTAATAATATGAATTGGATGAAATCTCCCATAAAATGGAAGTGTCTAGCAGAATGGAATAAAAACCATAATCCTACAAGATGTTGTTTATAAGAAACACATTTGAAAAAGAAGGTTATACATGGGTTGAAGGTAGAAGCTTGGAGAAGAATACATTATGATTCAGCTGAAGTAAAAAAAAAAAAAGAAGAAGAATAAAGCTGGTGTAGCAAGCCTGATTTCAGAATAAGCAAGAGCAAAAATAGATCTGATTAAAAGAGATAACAACGCAAACTAGAATCTGCCAAAAAGGCACCAGACACAATTAAATAATTTCATTACTAAACATATATGCATGAAATAATATAATATCCAAATTTTCAGAGGAGATATTAAGGGAGTTACAAGAAGAAAGAGACAGCAGAACTATTCAATTGGGGTACTTCATCTGCCTCCTCTCTGAACTGGATAAATCTAATTACAGAATAAACAAGAAGGAAGTTAAGGAGGTAAATAGAATTTTAGCAAAGTTAGATATGATAGACCTCCAGATACAATTGAATGGGGATAGAAAGGGATATACCTTTTTCTCAGTGGTACATGGCAAATATGCAAAATTTGACCATGCACTATGGCTTCAAAAACAACAACAAACCTCTCAGTCCAGTGCCGAAAGGCAGAAATATCAAATTAATCTTTTTTTCAGTTGATGATAAAGTAAATATATATATATATAACCTATTATATATGTATATAACTTATTATATATATATATAACTTATACATATATATATATATATAAGTTTTGATGATAAAGTAAATATATATATGTTTTAAAGGGCCCAAGAAAGACAGAATAAAAATCATTTGGAAACTAAATAATTTAATCCTAAAGAGTGAGGGGGTCAAATAACAAATCATAGAAACAATCAGTAACTTCATTTAAGGTAATGATAACAGTGAGAAACATAGAAACAAATGTATATGATGCAAAGAGTTTTTTAGGGGAAGTTTTATATCTGCAAATGCTTACATGAATAAAATGGAGGAAGAGGACTTCAATGAATTGGATAGGCAAATAAAAAAGCTAGAAAAAGAAAAAATTAAAATTCCACAAATAATATCAAATGAAACATTTTGAAAACCAAAAAAGAGATTAATAAAATTGAAATTAAGAATGGAGTGGAACTAATAAATGAAAATAAGAACTAATTTTAAAAGAAAAATAAAATAAACCTTTAATTAATTGATTTTAAAAAAAGAAGAAAATCCAATTAACAGTACCAAAAATGGAAAGTGTTACTTCACCATCACTGAAGACAAAATTAAACAATAATAATGTGTCATTTTCCCCAACTCTATTCAATAATTCAGACAATTTTGTTGGAAATTGATGAATATTTCAAAAAATATAAATTGCCCAGATTAATAGAAGAGTAAGAAAAATACTTAAATAACCCTATCTCAGAAAAAAAAATAATAAATTGAAGAAGTCATCAATGAACTCCATGAAGAAAAAAAAAAACTCCAAAGTTTACAAGTGAATACTATCAAACATTTAAAGAAAAAATCATCCCAATAATATATAGTCTATTTGGGGAAATAGGCTAAGAAAGTGTTCTACCAAACACTTTTTTCTGATTCATATATTGTATTCATGCCTGAATTGAAAAGACAAAGAAAATTATAGACAAATTTCCCTAATGAATATGGATTCAAAATTTGAATAAAATATTAGCAAAAATATCACAGCATCTTATCATGAGAATAATACTCTGTGACCAGGTAGAAATTACCCAGGAATGGAGGACAGGTTCAACATTAGGCAAAATATCAGCATAATTGGTTATATCATCAACAAAAGAGAAACCATGTGATTACTTCAATAGATGTAGAAAAAAAATGACAAAATACAAAACATATTCCTATTAAAAACATAAGGTTATTACTCCTTCTTTTTCAATAGATAATAACTTATAATGATGTGTTTTGTTTTTACATTACAAATATACAGCATATAGGTTACTCCTAAAAAAAAAAAATAAGGTGTTGAAAAAATACTTGATGTCTTCATTCCCTCTGATGTATATTTTCAGATATGTTCTCTTTAATTTTGTTAAATCACTTTTTTAAAAAAAAGATGTATGGCATGAACATGCTGTTTAAGGGGAAGTTTAGGATTCTCTTCCCTTCTAAGTATAATCAATACTGTGATACCTTAGACATTCAAGCAAGAACTAGTAATCATTGTAGTTTACTTTGGTTTTATTTTAGGGAGGGAGAAATAAAATCCTTAATATATGTCCAAACATTGTATCTAATGTTAACTAACACTCTTGTGGTCTGAATACAGTATGTAACAAAAAGCTGAATAATGGTATTGAATTATTCCTTGGTCTCTAAATACACTGTTTTGAGGTATCTTAAAATGTTTATGAAATTGTCTTTCTTTTATATATTTAAAAGAATTGAGTTCCATTCTATTCCATCCATTTTTGCATGTATAAAACCCTGAAGTCTCGGAAAATAAAAAGTGTTAACACCAAGAGAAAAAAAAAAACACTAGAGAACATCGGGATAAATGGAACCTTCCTTAACAGGAGAAGTAGCAACTACCTAAAAACATTAACCCCCATCACATGTAACAGGGATAAGGTAGATGCATTTCCAACAGGTTTGGGGGTGAAACAAGGATGTCCCTTATCACCACTGTTGTTCAATATGATACTAGAAATATTAACTTTGGCCATAAGAGAAAAAAAAAGAATTAAGAATATGTGAAGAAAAAAATCTAAGCTATTACTTTTGCAAATAACATAATGATATACTTTGAGCATCCTAGAGAGTCAAGTGAAAAATACTTTAAATAATATATAATTTCAACAAGTTTCAGCATTTAAAGAAAGCTGACATAAATCATCTGCATTTCTATATATTACTAACAATGCCCCACAGAAGATATAGAGAAAGAAATTAAATTAAATGAACTCTAAACATTATAAAATATTTGGGAATCTACCTGCCAAAACAAACCTAGGATCTATATGAACACTTTTCATATAAATAATGCCAGACCTAAATAACTGAAAAATCACCAGTTGTTCTTGAGTATGCTAAAGTTATATAATAAAAAAATGACAATTCTGTCTTATTTAATCATCTTACTTGGTGTCATATCAATCAAACTACCAAAATTATCTAGAAATAAATAATAACAAAATTCATCTAGAGAAACAGAATAGAAAGGGAATTAATAGAAAGAAATGCTAGGGAAGGTGGCATAGCCATATTAGATCTTAAATTGTAGTATAAAACAGCAATCATCAAAACTATTTAGAATTGGCTAAGAAAGATAGTGGTGGATCAGTAGAGTAGGTTAGATACACAATACATAGCAGTCAATGACTATGATAAACTACTATTAGATAAAACAAAAGATCACAAATTATGAGATAAGAATTTACTATTTGACAAAAACTTCTAGGAGAACAGGAAAATTGTACAGCAAAAATTGGGCATAGACCAATGTGTTACATTGTATACCAAAATAAATTAAAAGTGGATATATGATAAATATAAATAAGAACTGATTTATTATCAGATTTGTTATCAGATATAAAGCTGATACTATACGGAAACTAGGAGAAGAAGGAATAGTTTACTTGTCAGATTTATGGAGAATGAGAAACTGTATGACCAAACACGAGATAGAGAATATTATGAAATGCGAAATTGATAATTTTGATTACATTATATTTAAAAGTTATTTTGTAAAAATGAAACCAATCCAACCAAGATTAGGAGGAAGCAGAAAACTGGGAAAGAAATTTTACAAAGAAGTGTCTCTGTTAAAGGCCTCATTTCTAAAAATATAGAGAACTAAATCAAATTTATAAGAATACAAGTCATTTACAATTGTAAATGGTTAAAGGATTTGAACAGGCAGTTTTCAAAGAAAGAAATCAAAGCTATTTATAACCACATGAAAAATGTTCTAAAAAACTACTCATTAGAGAAATACAAATCAAATTATCTCTTAGGTACCACATAATACCTTACAGATTGACTAAGATGGCAAAAAAGGATAATTATAAATGTTGTAGAAGATGTGTGAAAATTAATCCATTGTTGGTGGAGTTGTGAACTGATGTAATCATTCTGGAGAGCAATTTGAAACAGTGTTAAATTGCTATTAAATATATATTATTTGATTCAGTAATACTATTTGTAGGCTTGTTTCCCAAAAAAATGATACAAATGAGGAAAGGACCCATATGTACAAATATATTTATAGTAGCCTTTTTGGTGTCCATGACTTGGAAACTGAATGGATGCTCATTGGTTGGGGAATGACTGAACAAGTTGTGGTGTATGAATGTGATGTAAAACTACATTGAGTGAAGTGAGCAGAAACAAAAGAAGACTGTACAAATTAATAGCCACATTGTGTGATGACTAATTGACTCACTTAGCTCTTCTCAGCCATGCAAGTACCCAAGATATGTCCAAAAGACTCATTATTGAATACATCATTCACATTCAGAGACAGATATATGGAACCTGGATGCAGATTGAAATATACTATTTTCTCACTCTCTTTTTATGTTTTTTATGCTTTTTTCATAGTTTCCTCCATTTATTCTAATTTTTCTTTACAGCATTACTTATGTGCAAATATGTTTAATAAGAATGTATATGCAAAACCTTTATCAGATTGCACACCAACTTGAGGAGGTGGGAGAGGCAAAGAAAATTTAACACTCAAAAGCTTATGGAAGCGAATGTTGAAAACTAAATTAATTAATTTAAAGGAAGGAAAGACATTATTGTTATATTTTAAATATAAACTTGTATACCTAGGCACCCAATACAAAATAGGAGTTTGAGTGCATTGGTAATTGTCTAGCCATAATAAAGTGATTAAAAAGATGCTAATAGTGTGGATTAAACTTATGTATTTGTAGTGGAAACTTTTTCAGAGACACAGTTGTTAAATAACAGGGGTAAAAGGAGGGACCTTGCAGTTGGGGGAAACTTGAATTATTTTCTTATGGAAGATGATGTTTGAACTGCCTTAAGGGGGAAAAAAAGAAGAGAGCATGTACAAGTTAGAAGAAAATATATAAAAAAAAGAACGTTGGATGACTTGGAGAACATGATAGATTTCTGAGCAAGGAACAGAGAGAAGGGAGGTGCATATGGATTACAGAGAGAATTGGGGGAGATAATATGCAATGAAGCTATAAGAACAACTGAAGCCAGAGTATGAAGAGATTTCAAGATACAGAAAGGAGTCA
Source organism: Gymnobelideus leadbeateri (assembly GCA_011680675.1). NCBI lineage: Eukaryota > Metazoa > Chordata > Mammalia > Diprotodontia > Petauridae > Gymnobelideus > Gymnobelideus leadbeateri. The sequence continues at coordinate 98,010 of WOXC01011354.1, read as the reverse complement.
ATATTTTATCTTAGAGGCAAAAAGAAGCAATTAGAGATAGTTGAATAGGGTAGTTATATGCATCAGTTCAGCATTAGGGTATATGACCTGGAGCATAATGAGACATTTTAAGAAGGGAGATCAATTATGAGTGCTTGCAATTATCAATGGAAGATGTGACTGAACTAAGATGGTAAGTGTGTGAGTGAAGAGAATCTGGAAGGTTCAAGTTGTGAACACAGAAATAGAAAAATCTGTCAATTGATTAGATAAGTGAACTGAAAGAGAGTGTGGATTCTAGACTAATCCTGGTTACAAGCATGTCACACAGAGAAGATGATGATGTCTTGGATAGAAATAGAGTATTTAGAAAGAGGGGTGATATTGGTATACAAGTTATATCATTCTTATAGGATGTAAGTTCAATGAAATTATATATTATTTATTATTTTTTTCTTTTTATTGCCAGCCTCTAGAATATGGGAGTTAAGTCATGAATATTTATTAGATTGCTTAGTTAAAACGAATCACTTAAAATAATCACTATTCTATTGGCATAGAATAAAAATTAAATATTGGCATAGAATAAAATTTAAGAAAAGAATGTTGCTGTTTTAATTAATGTCAAATATTTGCAAGAGAATGATATGGCATGTAAATATTCCTTTAAAATTAATTTACATGAATATTAATCAGTAATAACCAACTTTTTCTTAACATTGAGGAACCATAATTCTGTGATCAGTTTGTTATTTGTAAATGTGCACAGAGGTGGTTTTGACACTAAAAAACTATATAACTCTAGAAAATAAAGTGTTTAACATATATATATACATATATATATGTATATATATATGTATATATATATATATGAAACAAATCATTACAAATTCAAATTATTTGATTAAAAAACTACCCGGGGCAGCTAGGTGGGGCAGTGAGTAGAGCACCAGCCCTGGAGTCAGAAGGACCTGAGCTTGGATCTGGCCTCAGACACTCAACACCCACACACACACAAAAAAAATCGAACAAAAAAAACCTATTTGTGTGATCTTGGGCAAGTTACTTAACCCCAATTGCCCTCCAAAAAAGCAAAAAAAAAAAAACAAAACTACTCTCAGGGTTTCTTCATTTTCACAATGTCTAACACATCTTGGCATTTTCAGCATTTCATTATACATATCAAAAAGGTTGGCATTTTAAAACATATTTTTAAATTAACTCAAAGAATAGAATATAAATTAAGAGAAAAATGACATTTTGCAACCATGGAGCTTAAAGCAGGAATCAAGAAAATATCTATTGAGAAGCAGAGCAAAAACAGTGGAGTAAAAGCAGAACTTGCTTGAGCTCTTGCTCCAACCATCTTCAGTACCAGTAAAAAATGACGCTAAACGAATTGTAGAGCTACAAAATCCACAGAATGTCACAGAGAAAACAATTTCATGCTGAAGCCAGCCTGGAAGATCAACAGGAAGGATATATCACACCAGGCTGGAAGCTGAGTGAGGTCCCACTTGAGCCAACTCAGCCCAGCCCAGCAATTTAGACTGATTGGCCATGACTTCAGGAAAGTGAATCACTGTAAACTGTGGTGTTTTCCAGACTTCTCAACCCATAAATACCAAAGAGAAAATAAAGGGTCAGTGGGGAAATTCTGTTGGAACCATGTGAGAAAAGCATGCTGTCTAGCCCCTGTACCTGGGGCAGCAGAGTTGTCAGTGGCTGCAGCTGCTGCCATGGCAGCTGCCTTCTGAGTTCCAGGACCAAATATGGTGGGGGGACCAAGCAACTGTTCAGATGAAAATTGCAGATATCTCTTTGCTGGCACTGAAGCAAGATTCTCTTGCTTTGCCCTGCTTCGATCTGGGTCACAGCCTTGAATTAATTCACTGATTACCTTTTTTTTAAAAATTAATTTATTAGTTTAGTTTCAGTTAACAAGATTCAATTCCATAGTTCCTTGATTTTCAAATTTCCTTTGCTTCCCTCCCCCCTCCCCTCATGACAGCATATAGTACAGTATAGGGTCTGCAAATGCATTCATATTAAACATTATTCCAATTACAGAGGCATATTGTACTAGGTGGGATGAAAAATGGTAAGGAAGAAGTAAAACCAAACAATGAGAAGAACAAGATCATTTAGTTAGCTTCCATCAGGATTCAGGCTCAGTTCTTTCTAGTTATATCTCTGGATGGCGCATTTCTCACTTTCTTGAGTCATTCGGGATTAACTTATATCACTGCATTGCTGAAAAGAGTCCAGTCTGTCATAGTTGGTCATCACAGATATGGTATGTCTGTGATTGTATACAAATTTCTTCTGATTCTACTCTTCTCGCTCAGCATCAGTCTGTATAAGTCTCTCCAGGTAATTATGAAATCCGTCACCTCCTCGTTTCTTATAGCACAATAAAATTCCATTACATTCATATACCACAACTTGTTTAGCCATTCCCCAATTGATGGGCACCCCTTCAGCTTCCAACTCTTTCCAACCACAAAAAGGACTGCTAAAATATTTTTGTACATATGATTCTTCCTCCCACTACTATGATCTCTTTGGGATATAACCCTAGAAGTGGTATGGCTGGGTCCAAGGGTATGAAATTGTTTATAATCCTTTGGGCATAATTCCAGATTGCTCTCCAGCATGGTTGGATAAGTTCACAACTCCACCAGCAATGTATTAGCGTTCCAATTTGCCCACATCCTCTCCAGCATTTGTCACTTTCTTGTTTTGTCATCTTAGCCAATCTGACTGGAGAGATGTGGTATCTCAGAGTTGTTTTGATTTGCATTTCTCTAATTAATAGTGATTTAGAGCATTTCTTCATATGCTTATAGATATCTTTAATTTCTTTCTCTGAAAACTTCCTGTTCATATCCTTTGACCACTTATCAATTGGGGAATGACTTGTATTCATATAGATTTGGCTCAATTCTCTATAAATTTTAGAGATGAGTCCTTTATCAGAGACACAAGTTGAAAAAATTCTTTCCCAATTTCCCACCTCCCTCTTGATCTTGGTTACATTGGCTTTGTTTGTGCAGAAGCTTTTAAATTTAATGTAATCAAAATTATCCATTTTGCATTTTATAATGCTCTCTAATTCTTGTTTGGTCCTAAAATCTTCCCCTCTCCACAGATCTGTCAGGTAAACTATTCCTTGCTTTCCCAAATTGCTTACAGCATCATCCTTTACACCTAGATCATGCACCCATTTAGACTTGATTTTGGTATATGGTGTTAGATAGTGATCTATGCCCAGTTTCTGCCATACTGTATTCCAGTTTTCCCAGCAGTTTTTGTCAAATAGTGCATTCTTATGCCAAAAACTGGGGTCTTTGGGTTTATCGAACAATAGATTGCTATATTCATTAACTGCTGGGTCTCCTGCACCTAATCTATTCCATTGTTCCACTACTCTACACCTCTGCCAGTACCAAGCAGTTTTGATGACTGCTGCTGTATAATACAGATCACTGATTACCTTTTGAAAAATATCTGAAAAAGAAAACTCCTAGGAATATTATAACCAAATCCCAGAATTCCCAGGTCAAGGAGAAAATATTACAATTAATCAGGAAGAAACAATTTGAGTATTGTGGAAACTCAATCAGTATAACAGAAGATGTATTAGCTTCTCCATTAAGGGATTGAAGGGCTTGGTTTATGATATTCTGGAGGTCAAAGGAACTAGGATTAAAACCAAATACCACTTACCCAGCAAAACTGAGTATAATGCTGCAGAAGAAAATATGGATATTCAATGAAATAGAGGACTTTCAATCATTCTTGATGAAAAGACCAGAGCTGAACAGAAAATTTAACTTTCAAATACAAGAACGAAGGAAGTATGGGAACGTAATTATTTGCATTCCTACATGGAAAGAAAGTTTTGGTAGTTCATGAGGCATTTCTCAGTATGGGATAGCTGTATATATTCCCTCCATAATACAAATCCAGTGAGACTAAAGTTGACTCATTCCCTTTCTCCTTCCTGTTTCTCCTGTCAATTTTAACAACCTTCTCCTGCTTCTTTTATGTGACATAATCCACTACACTCTATTGCTTACCCTTTTACTTCTCCAAAAAAATCCCCTTTCAAATTCTTAATTTTATTTTTTAGGTATCATCTCTTTACATTAAACTCATCCTGTGCTTTCTCTGTATACATGCGCACTCATGTATAAAATACACAAAACTATGCTTAAATATTTGCAAGTATAGATACACATATACATATAAATATACACATGTGTAAGTATGTGCACGAATATGTATAAACATGTGGGTATGTATATATGCATATATACATGTATACTATACACATGTGTGTATATTTATGTATAGATATACATGTGTGTGCATTGTGCATATGTATGTGTTTATACATGTATGTGTATGTATTTGTGCACATACATATATATATATAAATGTATATGTATTGGCATATAGTTAGCTATATACATATGTATATGTGTGAATGTTTATAGACATATGCATGCATGCTTACATACATGTATAAGTTGGCATGTATGTGTATGTGTGTACATATATACTTAGAGGATACAAGGGGAGTGGAATGTGAAGAGATAATATATAAAAAATAAAATTAAAAAGTGATAATGATATTGGGAGAAGGGGAGGGGGAAAGTTTGAATGAGGTAAATTATCTCACATAAAGGAGGCAAGAGAAGGTTGTTACAATGGAGGGGAAGAAAAGAAAGGTAAAAGGGAATGAGTCAACATTACTCTTATTAGATCTGGCTTAAGGAGACAATAGTGTATGCACTCATTTGGGTATCTTATCCAACAGGAAAGTAGGGGGGAAGGTGATAAGAGGGGAGATGATAGAAGGGAGGGAAGATTGGTAGTAGTAGTACCATTCTGGTAGTAGAGTTCTGCTGTGGCAAAAAATAAAACTCAAAAAGCAAGTAATTGAGTGGAAACATGAGAAAGCAAATGAAGGAAAGCAAGCAGAGCAATCTGACAATAGACTCATATTTTGGGGACAAAAAGATCACATCATGGAACAGGAGAAAATGATAACTCCTGCACTAAAAGCTTGCAAGAAAAATAATGAGCTGCTTAATGGACATAGAGGAGCTTTAAAAGGATGCTGAAAATCAAATACGAGAAGTGGAGGAAAAATTGGGACAAGAAATTAGAATGATGCACAAAAATTTTAAAATGAAAGTCAGCAACCTGACTAAAGAAAATAAAACCTTAAGAAATAGAATCACTCCAGTGGCAAAAGAGACTCAAAAAGCCCTGCTGGAGAGTAAGAGGAAGGGGGATGAGTGGGGGGATGATAGAGGGGAGGGCATTCTGGGGGGAGGGGAGGTTGGAAGTACCCACTTTCAAAGAGGGACAAGATCAAAGTAGGGAATAGACCAGCTGGGAGGTGGGATGGGTGGGAGGGAATTATAAGCAACCTTTTATAATATATCTACTAAAGTAATGTTTTGCATAGCTAGACATGTACAACACATACTGGATTACTTATCTTCCCAGAGGGAATGGGTGACAAGGGAGGGAGGAAATGGATCTGAAATTCGAGTCTTTAAAATTAAATGTTTCAAATATATATATATATACTGTCATTAATATTATTTTGCATGTAATTGGGAGATAAGATGTGCAGGAATCCGGGCACAGAGACTCACCTTGCTCTAATGGGAAAGTCAAATGGGAGAAGATATGGGAGAGAGCAGATTGGATGAGGGGATATCTTGTGGGACTGCTATTCTAGGGTACTGGGTAGGGGAAAAATGGGGAAAAAATTGTAACTCAAAATCTGACGGAAATGAATGATGTAAACCAGAAGTTAATAAAGCATTTGTTTAAAAAAAAAAGCCAATGAGTAGAAGAATGCCTTAAAAAGCTGAAATTGGGGGAGCCAAGATGGCAGACAGTTATAAGCTCCTCAGTCACTTAAACTTAAAAAGTGAATCTGAACGGATTCTGGAGTGACAAAATTCATTTGGAGATGGACTATGGCAGAATCCAGCCCAGGCAAATGCCCAGTTCGTCTGGGACAGGAGGAGCACAGAGCACCTGGGGTCTGCAAAGCTCATAATTAAGAGGAGACAAGCAGACTACACCAGAGAGAGAAGAAGCCCCAGCCTGCAGACTTACTAAGGACCAATCGAGTTCATCTCGCCTTCATCTCACAAGTGGACAGGAGGAATCATTGAAGCCAGGTAGGAGAGTCGGGTCCCCAGTGGAGATAGCAGCTTCTCCTGCAGCATTTGGCTCCCAGCCTGGAAGTTTAGAAACTGCCTGCCTGTATAATACAGGGGCTAGAATGGCAAAGTGAATCTAGTTGCTCTGATCCTCCCATCCCTCCCTCATGAAGTAGAAAACCCAAAGATAAGTCTCCCACCCAGACTGAAATCCCAAGTTAATGGAAATAGCCTCAGGCTTGGGAGTCTCCAAGAAGAGGTGTAACTGAGAAAACCAGGAGTCTGAAGAGAAGAGAGGGAGGGGTCCCAACAAGCCCCACCTTGCCTCACCAACAAAAGCCTGCATATAGCCCAGGGGTATAGAGGCTGAAATCAATTCACCTCCACAGTCTTCTCCTTGTGCATCTGCATTCCTCTCTGACATTCCTGCCTTAGCCTAAAACTAGACACCCCAGAGGCTACAGCACTTAAATCATCAACCATGCCCTTAGCTCATAGCCTGAGAAATTCAGAAATAGGAAATCACAATGGTAAGGAAGGAAGAATAGAAGAAGAAGGGGAAGGCAAGGAAGACTATTCAAGCCTACTATGTAGGTCAAGAACAACTAAATACACTGGACAATATGGACTCTCTACCCACACCTGAGAGCACAGAAGGAAATATAAACTGGTGTCAAGCTCAAAGAGCATGCTTGGAGGAGCTTAAGAAAGATTTTAAAGACCAAATAAAGGAAGCAGTGACCAACTTGGAAAAAAGTCCCAGTGAAGAAAAAAAATCCTTAAAATGTAAAATTAGTGAAGTAATTGGAGAAAATACCTCCCTAAAAAAGGACCTTCAAAAACTAACTGAAGACTATAATTCACTAAAAAGTAGATTCAAACAAATTGAAACTCAGAACTCTATGATGCAGCAAGAGTCAATCAAACAAAACAAAATGATTGAAAAATTGGAAGCAAATGTAAAATGTCTCACTGGAAAAAAAAAAACTGACCTAGAAAACAGATACTGGAGAGACAAATTAAGAATTATTGGTCTACCAGAAAGCCATGACAAAAAAAGCAGCCTAGACAACATCCACCAAGAGATTGTCGAAGAAAACTGTCCTGAGGTCCTGGAATCAGAAGATAAAATAGTTATCAAAAGCATTCACTGGACTGCTCCTGAAAGAGATCCCAAATTTAAAACTCAAATAAATATAGTATCTAAATTCCAGAATTACTGGATTAAGGAAAAAAAAATTCTACAAGCAGCCAAAATGAAACAGTTCAAATATCGAGGAACTCCAGTTAGGATCACACAGGACCTAGCAGCTTCTGCATTAAAAGAGTTCTGGGACTGGAATCTGATATTCTGTAGGGCAAGAGAGCTAGGACTACAACCAAAGATGAACTACCATATGAAACTGAGCATAATCTTTCAGGCAAAGAGATGGTCATTTAATGAAATAAGGGACTCCTGATGAAAAAGTCAGAGCCCAAAGTAATATCTGATCTCCAATTACAAGACTAAAGAAAGACATAGAAAGGTAAACAAGGAAAACACAGACTCACACATACATACATGCACACACCCACACTCATACACACATACTCATTATTTCGGATGCAAGAGCAAAATGTTCACATCACTATAGGTGGAGCTGACAACTGTCAATATCGAAATTTTTATGATTTGTCATGACCTTCAAAAGGGTTATACTTAGACAGAGCTTATGGGTATGGATGCATTAACCTGAAGACTTAACAAAAATATTAAGGGGATCAAAGGGACTGTAAGGGAAAATAAAGGAAAGGATGAGATATTAAATGGTAAAATATGCCATGCAAAGAAGAATTAAAACACACCATAGTAGAGGGGAAAGAAAGAGGGAGAGGAAGATCATTTAAACACTATTCTCACTGGTTCTGGTTCAAAGAGGGATCAACTTAATCAGTGAAGTTTAAAATTCTAATTTGAATAGACACATACATTCATTAAAGAGAGGAAAAGGAGGGAGGGAGAGAAGTACTGTTTGAAATTTACTCTCATTTGTTTGGAGTCAAATGGGGAATAACTTACAAAAATTTATTGTGTCCTTATAGGTAGTGAAAGGGTAAGGGGGGGGGAGAAAAGGAGACTAAAGGGGGGGTTAGAGGGGAGGGAAATAGTAGTAATGGAAGAGTGTAGGTTAAGAAGGGAGGTTACCAGGGAGGAACACTAAGGGAGGGGGTGGTCCAATGGGAAAACTTCAAGGAGGGGAAGGGAGAAGGAAGAAACAAAAACATAAACAGAGGAGGAAATAGGATGGAGGGGAACAGACAGATACTCATCATTACTGTGAATGTAAATGGGATGAATTCTCCAATAAAAAAGAGGGGGATAGCAGAATGGATTAAAAACCATAATTCTACAGTATGCTCTCTACAAGAAACACATTTGAAACAAAGCGATACCCATAGGGTAAAGGTAAAAGGTCGGAGTATAATTTGTTATGCCTCAGCTAAAGTAAAAAAAAAAGCAGGGGTTGCTATGCTTATCTCAGATAAAGCAAAAGTAAATATAGATCTAAATAAGAAGATAAGGAGGAAAACTGTATCCTGCTAAAAGGTACCATTGAAAAAGAAGCAATATCATTACTTAATATATATTCACCAAGTGGTATAGCATCCAAATTCCTAGAGTAGAAGTTAAAGGAATTAGAGGAAGAAATAGATAGCAAAACTATACTAGTGGGGTGCCTTAATCTCAAGCTTTCTAAACATGATTAATCTAACCTTAAAATAAACAAGAAAGAATTTAAGGAGGTGAATAGAATTTTAGAGAGACTAGATATGATGTATCTCTGGAGAAAACTGAATTCGGGTAAAAAGGAATTTACTTGCTTCTCAGCACTGCATGGTACATAATAAAAAATAGACCATGTACTAGGGCATAAAAACGACACAATTCAGTGCAGAAAAACAGAAATATTAAATGCATCATTCTCAGATCATGATGAAGTAAAAATTATATGCAATAAAGGGCCATGGAAAGATAGAATAAAAACTAATTGGAAATTAAACAATTTAATCCTAAAGAATGGGTAGGTCAAACAAGAAATTATAGAAACAATCAATAATTTCATTCAAGGGAACGATAATTATGAGACGACATACCAAAATTTGTGGGATGCATTAACCGAAGTTCTTAGGGGAAGTTTTATATACCTGAGTGCATACTTAATTAAAGCAGAGAGAAGGAAGGTCCATGAATTGGACATGCAGTTGAAAAAGCTAGAAAAAGAACAAATGGAAAATCCCCAATTTAGTACTAAATTAGAAATATTGAAAACCAAAGGAGAGATTAATAAAATTGAAATAAAAAACTATTGAATTGTTAAATAAAACTGTGAACTGGTTTTATGAAAAATCCAATAAAATTGATAGGCACTTAGTCAATATGATAAAAAGAAAGAAGAAAACCAAATTATGAGTATCAAAAATGAAAAGAGTGAATCTACCTCCAATGAAGAGGGAATAAAGTTAAATAATGAGGAATTATTTTTCTCATTTATATGCACATAAATATGACAATCTTAGTGAAATGGATGAATATTTACAAAACCACAAGTTGCCCAGATTAACTGAAGAGGAAGTGAATTACCGAAATAAACTCAACTCAGAAAAAGAAATCAAACAAGCCATCAATGACCTCCCTAGGAAAAAATCCCCAGCGCCAGATGGGTTTACTAGTGAATTCTAACAAACATTTAAAGAACAATTGATTCCAATACTCTACATACTATTTGGGAAAATTAGTGAAGAAGGAGTCCTATGAAATTCTTTCTATGACACAAATATGGTACTGTTTCCTAAATCCGGAAGAGATAAAACAGAGAAAGAAAAATATAGACTAATTTCCCTCATGAATTTAAATGCCAAATTTTTAAATAAAATATTATTCAAAAGACTCCAACAACGTATCACAAAAATAATACACTTTGATGAGGTAGGATTTATTCCAGGAATGCAAGGATGGTTTAATATTTGGAAAACCATCAGAATAATTGAGCATATCAACAATAAAACTAGCAGAAAACACATGATTATCTCAATAGATGCAGAAAAGGCTTTTGACAAGGTACAACATCCATTCATATTAAAAACATTAGAAAGTATAGGAATAAGTGGAGCGTTCCTTAAAATAGTTGATAGAATCTATTTAAAACCATTAGCACATATTAGATGCAATGGGGATAAACTAGAAGCTTTTCCAATAAGATGAGGAGTGAAAAAGGGTGTCCACTATCACCCCTTTTATTCAATCTGGTACTAGAAACACTAGCAGTAGCAACTAGAGAAGAAAATGAAATCAAAGGAATCAAATTAGGCAAAGAAGATACCAAGCTATCACTCTTTGCAGATGATATGATGATATACCTAGAGAATCCTAGAGAATAAAGTACAAAACTACTTGAGACAATAAATAAATTTGGCAAAATTGCAGGATATAAAATAAACCCACATAAATCCTCTGTATTGCTATATATCTCTAATGACACTCAGCAGCAAGATATAGAAAGAAAAATCCCATTTAAATTCAGTGTAGACACACAAAAATATTTGGGAATCTACCTGCCAAAACAAACCCAGAATCTATATGATCACAACTACAAAACACTTCTCAGACACACACACGCAAAAAAGTCAGATATAACTAATTGGAAAAATATCAATTGCTCATGGCTGGGTCGAGCTAATATCATAAAAATGACAATTTTACCCAAACTGAATTACATATTTAGTGCCATACCAATCAATTTACAAAAAAAAAAAAAAAACTACTTTTTTTAGAGTTAGACAAAATACTAACTAAATTTATTTGGAAAAACTAACGGTCTAGAATATCAAGGGTATTAATGAAAAGAAATGCTAGGGAAGGTTTACTAGCTATGCCAGATTTTAATCTGTATTACACAGCAGCAGTCTTCAAACTGCTTGGTACTGGTAGAGGAGTAGAGTAGTGGATCAATTGAATAGATTGGGTGCACGAGATCAGGAATTAATGAGTATAGTAATCTATTGTTTGATGAACCCAAAGACCCTAGTTTTGTTGATAAGAATGCAGTATTTGACAAAAACTGCTGGGAAAACTGAAATACAGTATGGCAGAAACTGGACATCGACCATTATCTAACGTCATATACCAAAATCAAGTCTAAATGGTTGCATGATCTAGCTTTAAAGGATGAAATTGTAAGCAATCTGGGAAAGCAAGCAATAGTTTACCGGTCAGGTTTGTGGGGAGGGGAAGACTTTAGGACCAAACTAGAATTAGAGAGCATTATAAAATGCAAAATGGATAATTTTGATTATATTAAATTGAAAAGCTTCTGCACAAACAAAGCCAATGTAACCAAGAACGAGGGAGGTGGGAAATTGGCAAAGAATTTTTACAACTTGTGTCTCTGATAAAGGACTCATTTCTAAAATATACAGAGAATTGAGTCAAATCTGTAAGAATACAAGTCATTCCCAAATTGAGAAATGGTCAAAGATATGAACAGGTAGTTTTCAGAGAAAGAAATTAAAGATATCTATAAGCATATGAAGAAATTCTCTAAATCACTATTGATTAGAGAAATGCAAATCAAAACAACTCTGAGATACCACATCTTTACAGTCAGATTGGCTTAGATGACAAAACAGAAAAATGACAAATACTGGATAGGATGTGGGCAAATTGGAACACTAATGCATTGCTGGTGGTGTAGTGAACTTATCCAAATATTCTCGAGAGCAAGCTGGAAGTATGCCCAAAGGAATATAGATAATTTCATACCCTTTGACACAGCAATACCACTTCTAGGGTTATATCCCAAAAATATTATAGAAATGGGAGGAAGAACCAAATGTACCAAAATATTTATAGCAGCTCTTTTTGTGGTTGCAAAGAATTGGAAACTAAAGGGGTGTCCATCAATTGGTGAATGGCTAAACAAGTTGTGGTATATGAATGCAATGGAATATTATTGTGCTATAAGAAATGAGAAGGAGACAGATTTCATGTTTACCTGGAGAGGTTTATACAAACTAATGCTGAGCGAGACTAATAGAATCATAAGAAATTTGTATACAATCACAGATACATCGTATGTGTGATGACCAACTATGACAGACTGGTCTCTTTTCAGCAATGCAGTGATATAAGTCAATCCCGAAAGACTCATGAAAGAGAGAAATTCAACATCCAGATGTATAAATAGAAAGAACTGAGCCTGAATCCTGATGGAAGCAAACTAAATGATCTTTTTCTTTTCATTGTTTGGTTTTATTTCTTCTTTACCATCTTTCATCCCACCTAGTGCAATACGCCTTTGTAGTTGGACTAACGTCTAATATGAATGTATTTGCAGATCCATATACTGGACTATATGCTGCCGTGGGGTGTGGGGGGATGGAAGTAAACGAAATTTTGAAATCAAGTAACTATGGAATTGAACCTTGTTAACTGAATCTAAACTAATAAATTAATTTTAAAAATAAAAAAGGAAAGAAAATGGATTTGCATTTTTTAAAAATTGTTATATTAAGTCAGTTTTATTTTATTGATATAATCTTATTTTCAAAGTATCTAATAATATTTCTACTTCTCCTGAATTTCATTAAACTGAAGAAAAATATGCTCTTGTTCAGTATAAACCAAAAGAACAAAAATATCATCTGGTCATGACAGCCTTAAACTAAAGAAACTGGTCATCCAAGTCCAAACAGAGTTCTCAGAACATTTTTCTAGTTTATTCATTTCATATATTTGATATATTACAGCTCTATACCATCAGATTTTGCTAAGTGGAAATGTTTTCTGAAACTAATTTTGCATATTTGGAGAGGCAGTAATCTTTGCAGAAGCAATATATTAATAAATTGTGCTGATCACTGGGTTTAACATCAGAAGACTTTGGTATGTGTCCACTTATGTGTATTAGTTATGTGACCTTGTGTAAATTATTTTCTCTGAATTTTAGTTTCCTAATGTGGAATATGAAGTTTGGTTGTACATTTGAAAGAATCCTGGAAATGGATTTGGAGAACCTCATTCCCAAGCTTGTTCTGTCACCTGAAACTACTAGTTTAATCTTGGGCAAATCATGTCACACTTCTAGGACTCAAGCTTCTTATTTATAAAATGATAAGTTTGGACCAAAAAATCTTTAATGTCCCTTCCAGCTCCACATCTCTTATCATATGGCTAAACTACCCTAAAGTTCACTTTCATTCTATGTCCTTCAAAACTATTTAGTGATTTTGTTTTAACTTTTCATTTTACTTGACTAGTGTAACTGCTTGTGATATTCTGTAAATAACTCTTTTTAGCCACATAGTTATTCCCATCGTCTTCTTTTTATTTCATTAACATTGCCTTTTCAGAAGCTGTCCAAAATCTTCTAGGAAGATTTTCCCATATTGACTGTTAACATTCAGTATTGAGTCTTTCCTCTCTTTTATTCCATCTCTCTTTATCAAAACAGTTGCTGAGTCATATTGATTATGTATTGACAATATGTTTCATATCTGTCCTCTCCTCTGCAATACTCTAGTTCAATTTAGATTGTTGTTATTGACTACTAATTGATCTGTTTGACTCCATTTACTTTACCTTACTAGTCTACCATTTTTGGTCCTCCTGGTGCAATTTTCATTTCCCTAGTTGAATGCCAGCTTTTTGAGGACAAGGACTATTTTCATAAAAAATTCTAAAAAAATAAAATTAATATTATTTTATCGATGCTTTGCATATTGCTAGCCTCTCACTTGTTCCTCTTCAACAATTATGAATAGAAACAGGAAATCCCACACTCATTGCAGCAAATAATATGTTCTTTCAAACACTATAAGTTAATTCTGAGGTGACATCAAATTCTCTAATTTTTTTTTTTTTTTTGGAGTGGGGAAGACAAGGCAGTTGGTCTTAAATGACTTGCATAAGATCACATAGTTAGTAAGTGTCATGTCTGTTGCCAGATTTGAACTCATCGTCTCCTCACTCCAGGGTTGGTGCTCTATTTACTGCTCCACCTAGCTGGGGTTTTCAAAGATGCCAGAGCTATTAGTTGGTTGCCCTCACTGAATCCTCCACCAGCTCTGGCACCTGGTCACCCAGCCCAGGAAATCCACCCTAGAGAGTAATCCAGATCTAAGCATGTTAAAGCAAGAGTGATTATCCCCTCAGAATGTTTGCTTAGTCCTCTAAAATCTTTAGGTCAAGAGGTCTGAAGCAGTTATGTGGTGGAGGCAGTTGTGCCTCAGCTGCTTCTCCCTCCATGGGGCAGAGGTCCAACTGCACTCCTGGACCCCTGTTCCCAAAGTCAACTAACCTCTCCTTTTGTCTTTGACATTTATGGGTTGATAATTCTGGAAACTCCCACAGCTGCTGGTGATCTACTCTCCTGATTTCCCTACAGCCTCAGGCTCACTCGGGCTAAGCTCTGCTCCCAGCATGCTGCAATGGAGCTTTCCCAGTCAGTCTGCCAAGCTGTCTTCAGCAGGATATTTTTATTTTGTCACTTTTTGGGTTCTATACCTCTAAAGTCTGTTTAGCGTAATTTTTATAGTTATTTGAGTTTGTTTTAGGGGGAGCACACGGAGTCTTCCTGCTTCTTTGCCCCCATCTTGGCTCCTCCCCAGTCTTCTCTTGCTATGAGCTTTCTATTGTGAATTGAGTACTAGATTTGGATTCAGAAAAAAAAAATCTGGGAAGTCCAGACTCCACTTTAGGTATGCACTGGTGGTATAACAATGAGCAAGTCACTTAAGATAGTTAGTCTTCACTTTACTCATCTATAATATTTTACCAGACTATTCTTCAGACTCTTTTGAAAACCTTTTGTTAACAGTAATAATAACAGTTCATATTAATAAACTTATATACTTGATCTTTAATCAACTCTGTGAGGTATGTTGTATAAGTATTATTATCATCATCATTTTGGAGCTGGTGAAACTATCTTGTAGATATTAAATAATATAGTCTTACTAAATAGCACTGCCAAGATATGAAACTATGTAATCCTTAATAGATTGTTTGTCGCAATATTAAGTTGTTTCCCAAGACATTCTGTTGAGCACTCTTCTAATTGTTTTGAATTTATTTTACTTAGGAAACACACAACTAAGAAAGGAAAATACATTTCCCATAAAGCCTGGCTTGAAAGGACATGTTAAAGTTTCAGTTTTCCATGAGGCTATGTATACACAAAGCAGTGGGAATTAATGAGTACAAACAGTGAGTTTTCATTTACCTGAGAACTTTAGTAATTTCAAAATTTGGTAATTTAGTTGCTTTCAACTTATGTTTCATAATTTTTCACTTTCTGACTCTCTTCCATCTTTTGATGATTTCCCTGGGTGGTGGTAGTGATGATTATCTCTAAACATTTCAGCTTCTTCCTGTTCTTGGAAGTTCAGGGTTCCCCAGCCTGAACTTCTCAACCAAGTGACATTTTTAGAAGGACAGAACTGGGCCAACTGGAATTCTGGACTCTTTCATTCAGATTTAATGTGATGCTACATGGTGCTCCACACATGGTATAGTTTCCTTCCTTATCTGTTTTAATTAGATCTATTTTTGCTTTTGCTTTTTCTGAGATAACGATTGCTACCTCTGCTTTTTTACTTTAGCTGAGACATAATAAAATTTACTCAAGCCTTTTACTTTTACCCTGTGGGTATCTGTTTTTTTCAAATGTGTTTCTTGCAGAGAGTACATTGTAGGATTATGTTTTTTTAATCTGTTCTGCTACCAGCCTCTGTTTCATGGAAGAATTCATCCCAAGTACATTCACAGTAATGATGAGTATCTTTCTCTTCCCTTACATCCTATTCTCTCCACTGTTTATGCTTTTGTTTCTTCCTTCTCCCTTCCCCTCCTTGAAATTTTCTCTTTTGACTGCCTCCTCTGTCAGTGTTTCTACCCAGTGAACCCCCTTCTTAACCTACCCTCTCCCTTTACTATTATTTCCCTCCCCTCTAATCCCCCCTTTAGACTATTCCTGTTTATCCCCCCTTATCCTCCTGCTTCCTATAGGACACAATAAGTTTTTATACTTATCAGAATAATTTACTCCCCATCTGACACCAAACCAATGAGAGTAAATTTCAAACAGTGCTCCTCTCCTTCAGTCCTTTTCCTCTCTTTAATGAATTTATGTGTCTATTCACATTAGAATCTTAAACTTTACTGATTGAATTGTTTCCTATTTGAAACAGAACCAGTGATAATAGTTTTTAAATCTTGTTCTTCTTCCTCTTTCTTTCCCCTCTATTATATGGTGCTTTTATGCCTTTTCAAATGGCGTATTCTACCTTTTCCTATCTCATCCTTTCCTTCTATCCCATTACAGTCCCTTTGATGCCCTTGAGAAGTTTTTTTTTTTTTTAATCTTCAGGTTAGTGAATTCATACCCACACCCTCTATCTATGTATAACCCTTTTGAAGGTCATTATAATCATAAAAATTTCAATACTGACAGTTATCACCTCCTCATATAGGGATGTGCACATTTTGCTCTTTTTGCCTAGCAAGTTATGTGCATGTGTGCATGAGTGTGGATGTGTGCAAGTATGTATGTGTGAATCTGTGTTTTCCTTGTTTACCTTTTTATATCCTTCTTGAGTCTTGTAATTGGAAATCAAATTTTCTATTGAGCTCTGGCTTTTTCTTTTTTCTTTTATTTAATTAAACAAATGTTTTATTAACTTCTGGTTTACATCATTCATTTCCACCAGATTATGAGTTACATTTTCCCCCATTTTTCCCTACCCACCACCCCAGAATAGCAGTCCCACTAGATATCCCCTCATCCAATCTGCTCTCTCCCATATCTTCTCCCATACCCCCTTCGACTTTGCCATTAGGGCAAAGTGAATCTCTGGGCCCCAATGCTTGGACATCTTATGAAACATTTAATTTTAAAACTTCAATTTTCAGATCCATTCCCTTCTTCCCTTGTCACCCACTCCCTCTGAGAAGATAAGCAATTCAGTATGTGTTGTACATGTATAGCTATGCAAAACATTACCATAGTAGATATATTGTAAAAGATTGCTTATATTTCCCTCCCACCCATCTCACCTCCCACGTGGTCCATTCCCTACCTTGATATTGTCCCTCTTTGATAGTGGGTACTTCCAATATCCCCTCCCCCCAGAATGCACTCCCATCCATCATCCCCCCTTGCATCCTCCTTTCCCCTACTCAGGAGAGTGAGTGAGGGTAAGATATTCCATTTAGTATGTATGTGATTCTCTCCTTGAGCCAACTTCAATGAGAATATGCTTTTGCCTTTTTGCCTTCCTGTTCTTCCCCTCCCCTGCAACGACATCCCCTGGCCTCTTCTACATGAGATAGTTTACCCTACCCTTTCTCTCTCCATCTCCTCTTGCCACATTCCTCTCTCACCTCTTGACTTTACCCCTTAAGAATCATCCCTTCCTTGGGGCAGCTAGGTGGCGCAGCGAGCAGAGCACTAGGCCTGGAGTCAGAAGTACCCGAGCTTGGATCCGGCCCCAGACACCCAACACACAAATAAAAACACAGCCTTGTGACCCCGGGCAAGTCACCCAACCCCAATTGCCCTCCAAAAAAAAAAAAAGAATCATCCCTTCCCATCAAATTCAACCTGTGCCCTCTATCCATGTATACCTGTGAACATATGCCATGTACCCTTCTTCAATTATTTTCATAATGAGAGAGGTTTCATCAAACACAGTTATTGTTTTTCCATGTAGGAATGTAAATAGTCCAACTTTGATAAGTTCCTTTTGATTTCTTTTCCCTGATTACCTTCTTAAGCATCTCTTGCTTCTTGTGTCTGAATGTCAAATTATCTATTCAACTCTGGTTTTTTCCTCAAGAATGCTTGAAAGTCCTCTATTCCACTGAATGACCATATTTCCCCCTAAAACAAGATACTCAGTTTTGCTGGGTAGATGACCCTTGGCTTCAATCCCAGCTCTTTTGCCCTCTGGGATATCATATTCCATGCTCTTCGATACCTCAATGTGGAAGCTGCCAGGTCCTGGGCTATTCTGATTGTGTTTCCAAAATATTGAAATTGTTTCTTCCTGGCTGCTTGGAGTATTTTCTCCTTTATCTGGGAGTTCTGGAGCCTGGCTATAATATTCCTAGGAGTTTCCTTTTGGGGATCATTTTCAGGAGGTGATGGGTGGATTCTTTCAATCTCTATTTCCCCCACAGGGTCTGAAACATCAGGGAAATTTTACTTGAGAATTTCTTTAAGGATGATTTCTAGGTTCTTTCTTTGATCATGGATTTCAGGTAGTCCAATAATTTTTAAATTATCTCTCCTGGATCTATTTTCCAGGTCAATGATTTTTCCCATGAGATATTTCACATTGCCTTCTATTCTTTCATTTGTTTGGATCTGTTTAATAGTATCTTGATTTCTCATAAAGTCACTAGCTTCCATTTGCTCCAGTCTAACTCTGAAGGAATGAATCTCCTCAGTGAGCTTTTGAGATTCTTTTTTCCATCTGGCAAATACGACTTTTTAAGGTATTCTTCTCCTCATTGCCTTTCTGAGCCTCTTTTGCCATTTGAGTTTGTCTATTTTTAAGGTGTTATTTTCCTCAGTCAGACTGTTGACTGTCATTTCATACCTTTCTTGCATCTTTTTCATTTCTCTTCCCAAATTTTCCCCCACTTCTCTTATCTGCTTCTTAAGGTCCTCTGTGGCCTGTAGCCAGCTTGTATTTTCATTTGGGGCTTTTGGTGCAGGAGTTCTGACCTCACAGTCCTCCTCCATGCTTTGAGCCTCTTTGCCCCTAAAATAGGAGTCCAGTGTTGAACTTTTCTGTTTATTTTGTTTCATTTTCCTAGGCATGTTGCCACTTAATTACTTGATTTTTGGGCTTGTTGCCACAGTAGGACTCTGCCACCAGACAGGGGAGCTTACGCCCAAATGTGGGGTCTTCACAACTTCTGCCAGTTGTGTGGGAGCTCTGGCTTTTTCATCAGGAAAGTCTGGAAGTCCCTTATTTCATTAAACCACCATCTCCTTGCCTTAAAGATTATGATCCGTTTTGCCAGGTAGTTAATCCTTGGTTGTCGTCCTAGCTCTCTTGCCCTAGGATATGTCAAATTCCAATCCCACTGATCCTCTTCTGTAGAAGCTTCTAGGTCTTGTGTGATCCTAACTGTACTTCTGAGATATCTGGTTTGTTTCTTTTTGGCTGCTAGCAGCATTTTTTCCTTAATCTTGTAATTCTGGAATTTGGCTACTATATTTCTTGGAGTTTTCAATTTGGGATCACTTTCAGTGGCAGTCCAGTCAATTCTTTCTATAACTATTTTATCTTCTGATTCTAGGACCTCAGGACAGTTTTCTTTGACAACCTCTTGGAGGATGTTTTCTAGGCTGCTTTTTTCCTTATGGCTTTCAGGGAGACCATTAATTCTTAACTTATCTCTCCTGGATCTGTTCTCTAGGTCAGTTGTTTTTTCAGTGAGATATTTTACATATTCTTCCAATTATTAATTGTCTTGTTTTTTTTTTTATTGAATCTTGGTGCATCATAGAGTTCTGAGTTTAAATTTGATTGATTCTAATTTTTAGCAAATTATAGTCTTCAGATAGTTTTTTAAGGTCTTTTTTTAGCTAGGTATTTTCTCCAATTACTTCACTAATTTTCCTTTTGAAGGATTTGTTTTATTCAGTGAAACTTTTTTTCAAAGTTGGTCACTGCCTCCCTGATTTGGTCTTTAAAATTTTTCTTAAGCTCCTACAAGAATGATCTTTGGGCTTGAGACCAGTTCATATTTCCTCCTGTGGTCTCAGGTGTAGGTAAAAAGTCCAAGTTGTCCACTGTATTTGGTTGTTCTTGACCTACATAATAAGCTTGGTTCGATTTTCTTTCCTGCCCTTCTCCTTCTCAGCTTCCTTTCTTCCTATTGTCTCTTCCTATTTCTTAATTTATCAGACTGTGAGCTAAGGGCCTGTTTGTTGATTTTGAATGCTGTAGCCTCTTGTTGTCTAGTTTGTAACTAAGGCAGGATTATCAGAGAGGTAAGTTGATGTGCACAGAGTAGTCTGTGGGGGAGGCATAGTTTGGCCACTTCAGATTTCTTCCTCTATATCTCTGGGCTATAGCTCAGGAAGGATTTTGCTGGTCAGGTGAGGTGGGGCTTGTTGGGACCACTCCCTCTCTTCTCTTTAGACTCCTGGCTGTCTCAGTTACACCCATTCTTGAAGACTTCCAAGGCTGAGGCTATTTCCACTAACTTTATATTTCAATCTGGGTGGGAGGCTTATCTTCTGGTTTTCTATTTCATGAAAGAGGGTTGGGGGATTGGAGCAACTAGAATTTACTTTGCCATTCTAGCCCCTGCATTATACAGGCAGGCAATTTATCAACTTCCAGGCTCGGTGCCAATAGCTGCAAGAGAAGCTGCAGTCACTGCTGGGGGCCCAAACACTCTCCTACTTGACCTCAATGATCCCTCCTATTCCCTCCTGAGATGATGGTGAGATGACTGTGATTCATCCTTGGTAAGTCTGTAGGCTGGGGCTTCTTCTCTCTCTGGTGTAGTTTGCTTGTCTGTTCTTAAGTCTGGGCTGTTCAGACCCCAGGTGCTCAGCCCTCACCCTCAGCACTTTCCTGGGCTGGATTCTACCATGCTCAGTTTCCAAATAGATTTTGTCACTCCAGAATCCATTCATATTCACTTTTTAAGGTTTAATGATGGGATTCACTGAGGAGCTTAGAGAAGTTACTGCTTCCTTTCTGCTATCTTGGCTGTACCCCCCCTCCCCGCACCATTACTTTTTTAACTCCAAGGGTTTGCAGCCATGGTCCCCCAGAATGATGAATGGAGACCTGGGGCATGTTATTTGAGTCTTATTGAAAGGCCTTGTGTCAGACTGGCTAGCCCAATGTCACTGTGAGTAGTATGGTAGATAGGGAGGAAGTGGTGTGGTGTTAATTAAGGGTTTATTGTTTTTTGTTTTTATGTTTTTTTCAAAAACTCTTATTATGTCCTAGGCCATGAAATTAACAAAAAATTATTTTATTTCTGTTTTTAAAGGTTTGAAAGTTCACGAGTTTCAGAGTCATTAAAAGAAATTATATTAATTTTAGAATATGGCTAAGATTGGTTTCTGTTTCTTTACTATACAGATTGAATAGTGTGGGTAGAGGCAAAATGGTGGAATGGAAATATTAACTTTTCTAAACCACTCCATTATTCCAGTTACTAAACTTTACAAAGTGAATACTTTTATTTTTTTGGAGTGACAGAATCAACTGGGAGATGGAACAAGGCAGAATCAAGCCAAGAAAAGTACCCATGTGGGTCTGGGAAAGGGGAGTGCTCAGCATGCAGGGCTGCACCAGCCCAGACTAGAGAGCAGCCTACAGAGGAGAGAGAAGGAGCTCCAGCCTTCAGATTCATCCACCCCAAGGTGATTCACAGCCACCTCACCAGCTTATCACCTTGGGAAAGGAGGATCCATCAAAGCGGTGTAAGAGAAAACACAGGGATCCACAGTACAGAAAGCAGCTTCTCCTGGGGCTATCGGCCCACAGACTGGAAATTTAAAAATCACTTACCTGAGTTTCCAGAGGCCAACATGGCAAAGTAAATTCTATTTGCTCATATTCCTCCTCCCTGATCTAGAAAACCCAGAGATAAATGTCTCACCCAGAGTAAAATCCTGAAATAGCAGAAATAGCCTAAGGCTTAGGAGCCACAGAGAAAGGCTGTAACTGAGGCAGTAAGGATTCTGAAGTGAAAGCTGGGAAGGGTCACAACAAGGCCCAGCTCACCTGTCTAGCAAGAGGTCCCAAAGCTCAGGTGTTGGAGAAAGCAAGCATTAACAATAGAGGCCCAGGTGGACCTTAGCAGTACCAAGGGGATTTGAAGACACTTGTGCTGCCAGCCAACACAAGCTGAGCCTGCCTGAACTGTAGGCCAGGGCCATAGAGGCAGAGATCTGAAGTGGCCAGACCACTACTGCTCCACAGGTTATTTGTAAGAGGCTAGAGCACACAAAGTCAACAATGAGGCCCTTAGCTCCTTGCCTGAGAAATTAGGAAATACGAAAATAAAATGGGAAGGAAGGAAGCTCACAAGGAGAAGGGGAAGGCAATAAAATCAATCAGAGCTTATTAAAGCAAGCAAAAAATAACCAAATACAGAGGAAAACAGGGACTCTATATTCACACCTGATACCACAGAAGGAAATACGAGCTGGTCTCAGCCCAAAAAGCATTCTTGGAGCAGCTCAAGAAAGATGTTAAAAACCAAATTAGCAAGGTAGAAGATAAATTTAAATCTACAGTGAAAAAATTGGAAATAAAGTCTCACTGAAGAAAAAGTTCCTTAAAAAGTAAAATTTATCACCTAACTTGGGAAAATACCTTTCTAAAAAAAGACCTTCAAAAACTAACCAAAGAGAATATTTCACTAAAAATTAGAATCAATCAAATTGAAGCTCAGGACTCTATGATGCACCAAGATGCATTAAGTCAAAACCTGAAGATTGAAAAATTAGAAATAAGTGTAAAATATCTCACTGGATACACAACTGACCTGGAGAAAAGATCCAGCAAAGATAACCTTAGAATTATTGGTCTACCAGAAAACCACGATGAACAAAACAACTCGGACAACACCCTTAAAGAGATTGCCAAAGAAAAATGTTCTGAAGTCCTAGAATCAGATGATAAAATAGTTATCAAAAGAAATCACCAGACTCTTCCTGAAAGAGATCCCAAATTGAAAACTGAAGAAAATATAGCAGCCAAGTTCCAGAATTATAGGGTTAAGGAGAAAATACTGCAAACATTCAAAAAGAAACAATTCAAATATCAAGGAACTTCACTCGGGATTAAACCAAAAGTAGAAGCTTCTACATTAAAATATCAGAGTGATTGGAATTTGATAGTTATTTAAGGCAAAAGAGCTAGGAGTGCAACCAAGGTTCAAATACCCAGCAAATCTGAGCATAATCTTTCAGGTAAGGAGATGGTCATTTAATAAAATAACCAACTTCCAGACTTTCCTGGAGAAAAAACTTGAGCTCAATGGAAAATTTGCTCTCCAATTTCAAGACACAAGAAAGACATAAAAAGGTAAACAAGGAAAACACACACACACACACACATACACCCATGCACGCACTCACCCTCATGAACACATGCACATAACTTGGAATGCAATAAAAAAAATATTTACATCCCCATATGAGAAGCTGATACCTGTCAATCCTGAAATTTATCAATACCTTTAAAAGGGATATACATAGATAGAAAGTGTGGGTATAAATGAACTAATCAGATGATTGAAAAAAAAAAAAAACAACTTACTAAGGGTTTCAAAGTGATGGTAATGGGATGAAAGGAAAGGATGAGGCAGTAAAAGGTAAATTATGCCATACAAAGAGGCAAAAGGTAATACTATAGTACAGGTGAAGGAGAAAGGGGGATCAACATCATTTGAACATTATTCTAACTGGTTCCAGTTTAAAGAGGGATGAACAGCCAATTAAGTTTATGTTTCTAACATGAAAAGATACAAAAGTTCATTATGATAGCATGAAAGGAGGGAGGTAGAGGTGCACTATATGAAAATTACTCTCATAGGTTTGGGGTAAAAGAGGGAATAACATACTCTGATAAGTATAAATTTCCATTGCACCCTAAAGGCAGTAATAGGGTTAAGGGTGGATAAGAAGAGGGTAGGTTAGAAGGGAAGTAAATAATAGCAGGAGGAAAGGGTAGGTAAAGAAGAAGTGGTGACAAGGAGGAAATACTAAGGGAGGCAGTGGTCAAAAGTAAATCCCTTAAGTTGAGGAAGGGAAAAGGAAGAAAAAAAAATAAACAGGGAAAGGAATAGGATAGAGAGAAAGAGACAGATAGCAATAATTAATGTGAATATGAATGGAATGAACTCTCCCATAAAACTGAGGTGGATATCAAAATGGATTGAAAAGCATAACCCTACAATATGCTATGTACAAAAAACATATTTGAAAGAATGGGATACTCACAGGGTAAAGGTAAAATGCTGGAGGAGAATATATTATGCTTCAGCTAAAGTTAAAAAAAAGTAGGGGAAGCAATCCTCACATAAAGGAAAAGCAAAAATAGATTGTATTAAAAGAGATAAGGAAGGAAACTGTATCCTACAAAAATGCAGCATTGAGAATGAAGCATACATGCACCAAGTGGTATAGCTTCCAAATTCCTAGAGGAGAAGTTAAGAGGATTAGAAGAAGAAATGAATAAGAAAACTATATTAGTGGGGACCTCCCCCTCTCTGAACATGATAAATCTAACCTCCAAATAAAAAAAAAAGAAGTTAAGGAGGTGAATAGAAATTTAGAGATGTTAGATATGATAGATCTCTCAAAAAAACTGAATGGGGCTAAAAAGGAATATATCTTCTTTTAGTGGTACATGGCACATACGCAAAAATTGACCATGTACTAGGGCATAAAACCTCACAATTCAGTGCAGAAAGGCATAAATATTAAATGCATCATTCTCAGACCATGATGCAGTAAAAATCATATGTAAAAAGAGCCATGGAAAGATAAAGTTAAAACTAATTCAAAACTAAACAATTTAATCCTAAAGAATGAGTGGGTGTAATGGAAATGCAGATTTAAAGATCTTCCCTGCCCCTAGCTTAAGTGCACCTGGAGCCTGTGTTGGGAGGCTTGTTTTTCAGGAAAGCCCACACCTTGATACTTTGTGATTGGGCAGTGGGTCAAGGAGGTTGTTACATTCTCTGAGCCAAGAGAAGGCTATATAAGCCCTGAGGAGAGGCTTTGCTTTGGGGCTCACTTTGAGAAGTGTTGTGTGATTTGACCAGATGAGACTCTGGGAAGCCGTTGTTGAGAGCCCCCCGGCTTTGAAAACCCAGATGTTGATGCTTCCCTCTCTGGTAACTGTGATTTGGTATTGATATAATGGTTGGACAGTTTGGAAGCCTGTCTGTTTGATCTGTAAGTTCTGTAACTCTGAAGTTCGGGGTGCTGACCTTTACCCCTGAACTAGGTAATACATGTTTGATTAAAGTAAGCTTGTTAACTCATTTTGAGTTGCTTTCCTTTTGAGAAGCAGATCTAAGAACCTATATTGGCAGCTACCCTGGGGATATTGGGGTGCTTGCCGCTACAGTGAGTCAAACAAGAAATTATAGAAACAATCATTAATTTCATTCAAGAGAATTTGTGTGATGCAACAAAAGCAGTTCTTAGGGGAAGTTTTATATCACTGAGTGCATACATGGATGAATAAGAGAAAAGGGAGGACAATGAATTGGGCATGCAACTGAAAAAGCTAGAAAAAGAACAAATTGAAAATCCCCAATTAAATGCTATATTAGAAATACTGAAAGCAAAAGGAGATATTAATAAAATCTAAATTCAGAAAACTATTGAATTAATAAATATTATAATATTATAATAAATTAATAAATAAAAATAAGAGCTAGTTTTATGAAAAAAAACAGTAAAATTGATAGAACCTTAGTCAATATGACAAAAAAGAAAGAAGAAAACCAAATTATGAGTATCAAAAATGAAAAGGGTGAGTCTACCTCCAATGAAGAGGAAATTAAAGCAATAATTAAAATTATTTTGCCAAAGTGTATGTACATAAATTTGACCCTCTTGTTTAAATGGATGAACATTTAAAAAATATAAGTTTCCCAGATTAACTGAAGAGGAACAAAATTAGTTACATAACCTCATCTCAGAAAAAGAAATGAACAAGCCATCAGCGAACTTCCTAGGAAAAAATATCCAGGGCTAGATTGATGTACTAGTGAATTCAATCAAGTATTTAAAGAAAAATTGAGTTCATTACTCTACAAACTATTTGTTAAAATTAGTGAAGAAAGAGTCCTAGCCAATTATTCTTTTGACACAAATATGGCACTGATTCCTAAATCAGGAAGAGATAAAAAGAGGAAGAAATTTATATTCAAATTTCCCTCATGAATATAGGTGCAAAAATTTTAAATAAAATATTAGCAAAAAGACTAGAGCAACTTATGACAAGAATAATACGCTTTGATCAGGTAGGATTTATTCCAGGAATGCAAGGATTGTTTAATATTAGGAAAACCATCAGTATAATTGATCATATCAACAATAAAACTAGCAGAAACCACATGATTATCTCCATAGATGGAGAAAAGTCTTTTGACAATATACAACATCCACTCCTAGTAAAAACACTAGAAAATAAATGAATAAATGGAGCCTTCCTTAAAATAAGAGGTACTATCTATTTAAAGGCATCAGCAAGTATTATATGTAATGGGTACAAGCTATTGTACATTTCCAATAAGATCAGGGGTGAAATAATAGTGTTCAGTATCATCTCTCTTATTCAGTCTGGTATTAGAAATGTTAGCCATAGCAATTGAAGAAGAAAAATAAATCAAAGGAATCAAATTAGGCAAGGAAGAGACCAAACTCTCACTCTTTGCAGATGATGAGATGATATACTCAGAGAATACTAAAGAGTCAAGTAAAATACTACTTGAAACAATAAATAAATTTGGCAAAGTTGCAGGATTATATAATAAACCCACAGAGATCCTTGGCATTCCTGTATATTTCTAGTGAAATTCAGCCACAAGAGATACAAAGAGAAATCTCATTTAAATTTCCCATAGACATTATAAAATATTTGGGAATGTACCTGCCAAAACAAACCCAGGACCTATATGAACACAACTACAAAACATTTTTCACAAAAAACTCAGTTCTAACTAATTACAAAAACATCAATTGCTTGTTTGTTGGGTTGAGCTAATATAATAAAAAAGACAATTCTACCTAAATTAAATTACATTGTGTCATGCTAATCAATTTACCATATATATATATATATATATGTATATATGTATATATATATATATATATACACACCATATATATGGTAAATATATATGGCAAATATACATATATACCATATATATGGTAAATATATATATTTACTTTTTTGACATATATATGTGTGTGTGCATATATATGTATATATATATATATGTGTGTGTGTGTGTGTGTGTGTATATACACATCCAGAAAAAATAGTAACATAGTTCATTTGGAGGAACAAAGGTACCAGAATATAAAGGGAATTAATGAAAAGAAATGCTAGGGAAGGTGGCCTAGCCATAACAGATATCTGTATCATAAAGCAGCAGTCATCAAAGCTACTTGTTACTGGCTAAGGAATAGAGTAGAGGATCAAAGGAATAGATTAGGTAAACAAGACTCAGCAGTCAATGGCTACAAGAAGCTACTGTTTGATAAACAAAAACCCCAGTTTTGGGCATAAGAATTCACTATTTGACAAGAACTGTTGGGGAAACTTCAATATAATGTGGCAGAAACTGTGCATAGAACATTATCTGACACCATATACCAAAATCAAGTCTAAATGGGGGCATGATCTAGGTATAAAGGCTGACACTGGAAGCAATCTTTGAAAGCAAGGAGTAGTTTGCCTGTCAGATTTATGGGGAGGGGAAGGCTTTATGACCAAATAGAGAGAGTTTTAAAATGCAAAATGGATGATTTTGATTACATTAAATTGCAAAGCTTGTGTACATACAAAGCAAATGTAACCAAGATAAAAATGGAAGTGGAAAATTGGGAAAGAATTTTTACAACCTATGTCTCTCATAAAGGACTCATTTCTAAAATATACAAAGAATTGAGTCAAATCTATAAGAATACAAATCATTCCCCAATTGATAAGTTTTCAAATAACATGAACAGGCAGTTTTCAGAGGAAGAAATTAAAGATATCTGTCAGCATATAAAATGCTCTAAATCACTATTGATTAGAGAAATGCAAATCAAAACAACTCTGAGATACCACATCTCACCAGTAGATTGGCTAAGATGACAAAACAGGAAATGACAAATGCTGGAGAGGATGTGGACAAATTGGGACACTAATGAATACATTGTTGCTGAATGAAAAGAGCTCAACCAGGAGAAATTTGTATACAATCACTGACATAACATATGTGTGATTACCGACTTTTATAGCCTGGACTTTTCTCAGCAATGAATGGTTAAAAGTCAAATCCAAAAGAGTCATGATGGAAAGAGATGTCTACATTCAGAGAAAGAGCTAGAAAGAACAGAGGTTGAATGCAGATTAAAGCAAACTACCTCCTCTTTTTTTTATTTTTTGCTTTTGTTTCCTCTTTTCCATTGTTCATTACATCTTATGAAATCCTTCTTTTTAACCTGACTAATGTTTGATCTGAAACTATTTGCAGATCCTATACTTGATTGTATGCTGCCATGTGGGGGAAGGAGTGGGAGAAAACTTGAAAGTCAAGGAATTGTGAAACTGAATCCTGAAAGCTAAAATTAAGCAAAAAAAAATAAAAAAGAACAAAAAAAATAAATATTTTAATAGTTTAATAAGTTTTACAAAAGCTTACATTTAGCGAGTAAGTGCCACAGATAGTATTTGAACAAAGACCTTTCCTGATAGTAAATCTGGACTTCTCTCCACTGGGTATAACAGTTACAAGTTTAATTTTGGTCCTGAAAAATAAGAAAAGCTGTTTTTTTTTTCCCTCAGTGGAAGCTAAAAACAAGCCAGAGCACTTAGAGAGCATTAAAAATCTTGCATACCACTCTCATTTTCATGATTTGAATCCATTAAAAGATGATTTTGAATATGAAATTATATACTGGTAGGAACCCTAAGGTGATATTTATAGTAAAGTGTGTATGGTTGAGTGTGTGTTTATAACAGTTTTCTATCATAACTTATTAATTTTCTGAAGATTTCATCCTCACAAGTCTAGGCAGTATAGTCATTCCTCACCTTGATATCCTCAATCCATATTTGCTTTCTCTAATATGAATAATCATTGCACAAATTTGTGGTGATTTCAACATTATCTTATAATGTCCACACGCTTTATAGACATCAATGCAAATGATGTTGAGTTTCCATTCAAGCTATTTATAGAGTCTAGTACTAAAAAGCAAATACATAGTCCTTCATCTAGGTTGCTGTGCAGGTGTCAGTGAAAGCAGAATTAATTTTTCAAGTAAATTCCATGAGACATTTTATCAAAGGCTTTAATAAAGTCCAGATGTGCAGTATTACATTTACTTTATTCAGTTTCCTAAATATGCCCATTCACACCTCCTGCTCCCTCAAGGTTTGCATCTAACATAAAACATATTTTGTCAGTTAGATAGCAAGCATGCTTCTTTTTTGAGAACAAGTAGTTGAGAATATTTTAACCTGAGAAAACATGAATATATTTTTACTTGAAAATAAGAATGTAGGGGCAGCTAGGTGGAGCAGTGTATCGAGCACCAGCCCTGGAGTCAGGAGGTCCTGAGTTCAATGTGACCTCTGACGCTTAACCCAAATCTAGCTGTGTAGCCTTGGGCAATTCACTTAATCTAACCCCAATTGTCCCCCAAAAAGCAAAAAAAAAAAAAGAAAAAGAAAAAGAAAATAATAACGTAGGAAATAAAATATGGTTCCCCTTTAGAACTTGAGAAGGAATATTTTCAGCAATAGCCTTTTCTATGCTATTATACTTTCATCCCTTTGCATCACAATTAAATTAAAATTATGTTTTTTTTTTCTTTTTTTAAACGCTGTAATGAAAATGCAGATTTGAGCATCTTCCCTCTCCCTAGGCCCTTTGATTGGCTTAAGTGACTCTGAGAAGCTTCTTTAATTTGAAAATATACTGTGCCCCCCTAATAGGCTTAATGTGGTCACATGGAGCCTGTGGCTGGAGGCTTGGTTTTCAGGAATCACCACACCTTGATGCTGTGTGATTGGGCAGTGGGTCAAGAGGGTGTTTACATTTTCTGACCCAGGGAGAAGGCTATATACTATCTGATGTGAGGCATTGTTTTGGGGCTCAATTTGAGAAGTGTTGTGTGATTTGACTAGATGAGACTCTGGGAAGCCTTTGAGAGTCCCCTGGCTTTGAAAACCCAGACGTTGTTGCTTCCCTCTCTGGTAATTGTGATTTTGGTATTGATAATGCGTGGACAGTTTGGAAGCCTGTCTGTCTGATCTGCCTGTACACTTTGAAGCTTGGGGTGTTGACCATTTCCCCCTAAACTAAGTAGTATGTTTGATTGAAGTGAGCTTGTTAACTGATTTTGAGTTACTTTCCTTTACAAAAGCAGATCTAAGAACCTTGGAAGCCACCCTGGCTATGTAGGGGTGCTTGCTGCTACAAATGCCAGTTAGATATTTAAAAGAGGACATGTTTTTATTTGACTAAAATCACAAAATCTAAGCCTAAGTAGACTATATGATTTTAAAGTTCTGTTTATCATTGTAATGCAAATGCAGTCAGACAAAAATTCTGATAAACCAAATTAGTAAAGCAAGAAAATTCAGTCTTTGACATAATTCATCTAAAGCTGAAGCTGTTGCATAACTGAGACTGAGGAAACAGGATTCCTTTTGGTGAGATTAGAAAATTATTTAAACTTACCATTTTCCTTCAGTTATTAAATATCTTCAGGACTTTCCATTTAAACCCTTGTGATTATGAATTATACATGGTGTGATAACAAACTCATAATCTTAAAACGATCTCATTCTTCATCTATAAAATAACTATTATGAAACTTTGAAACTATTGACTATTACCTGCCTCATATTTCTTTATCCTTACTCCCTGGGTTTTCATGACATATCCATCATGGTTCTTGACAGAAGCTTTCTTGGACTCTTTTAAAGTTTTATCATTAATGCTCTGTTGTCTATGTATAAATATATGTCAGTACTTTATCCTGGACCCTGTCCTCTTAATTCTTTATTCTTTCTCTTGGATTACTGAATTAGCTTACATATAGTCAACTCTGATTACTATATTCCAAATCTCCATATCTATCTTTCATTTTTCTCTTGACCTCAAGGACCTGGTTAACATTTTTGCTTGAATGTCTCATAGACAGCTTATATTCAATCTTACAAAATGGATATTATTATGCTCATCTTAAGCATATATCTCCTCCTAATAACCCTATTTAATTCACCATCATTACTGTAGTTAGCAATCTAGAAGTTTTCAGTATTTCAATACCATCCATCTCTATAGCTAGTTGCTAGTCAAATTTTACAAATTTTACCTCCTCATTGTCAATCATATTTGTCCCCTTCCAGAACCTCATGTTACAACTGCAGTAGTCCCTTGCCTTCATTATTAGAAGAGACTCCTGTTTGGCTAACCTGCTTCTAGTCTCTTCTTTCTATAATCTATCCTTTCAAAGTTATATTTCTAAAGTCCATGTTGAATCATATTATTTCCTTCTTGAAAAGCTTTCATACTGGGGCGGCTAGATGACACAGTGAGTAGAGTGTCGGCCCTGGAGTCAGAAGAACCTGAGTTCGGATACGGCCTCAAACATTTAACGCACACACAAACAAAAACCTAGCCATGTGATCTTGGGCAAGTTACTTAAACCCAATTGCCCTCCAAAAAGCAAAAAAAACCAAAAAACAAAAAACAAACAAAAAAAAAAAAACAAAAATGCTTTCATACTTCACAAGTACCTTTAAGCTAAAATATCAATTCTTCAGTTAAACACTTAAATATTAATATTATTTCTCTTATTTGTCAATGTTGTGTCTAAATTCAGTCAATCCCTAAGGTAAAGGATCACAGCCCCTGTATTTTAGTCAAACTGAACTTCTTATTCTTCTCTATAGACAAAATTCAATCTACTTAATGTTTTTAATGATTCCAAACTGCTTTGGGAAAACCCATTTCTTTAACACCAGTATTCTCTTGCTGATGTCCATGGAGATAGCAGAAAAATCACGATCCCCAAAGAATCAAAATGACAACCATTAAGAATGGAAATGGAAAGAGGCACATTGTGTGCAAGTGTTTCAATGTTGCCGAAGATGTTATGTGTGTGATTGTAATATATAAAGCCTTCGGAGGTAAGAACTAAGTTATTTATTTATTATTATTATTTTTTTTTGTATTTGGGAGAGGAGGTTTCCCTTCTAGACTTTGACAACTTCATGCCCAAAGATGCATAAAGAGAGACAGGCAGACAGACTCACACACACACACACACACACACACACACACAAGGGGGAGGAGAGAGAGAGAGAGAGACAGAGAGAGACAGAGAGAGAGACAGAGAGAGAGAGAGAGAGAGAGAGAGAGAGAGAGAGAGAGACAGAGAGAGAGAGAGAGAGAGAGACAGAGAGAGACAGAGAGAGAGACAGAGAGACAGAGAGAGAAAGGAAGAGAAGAAGGGAGAGTAGTCCTCATGGAGAAGAAATTATTGAAGTCAAAGGTAAGTCGGACAAAAAAGTTTGTTTAATGTTTACCATGGTCCAAATTCTGTGATGAGTGTTGGATTTAGACATAAAAAATAAATCGATGATAGTCTTTGTTCTCTAAGAATTGACATGATTATGGGGAATGACAAAAAATAAAAGGGAACAGAAAAGTTTGGTGTAGGAGTGGGTATACAATGTGGGAGGAAAGTTAATTTTGCATGAGTATAATGACAAATTCCAGAGAGTCAGAAGCATAGCTGGGAAATGGGAAAACATATTCCTGGCATAGGCCTATCATCAAAATGAAACTGCCAGTGGAAAAGGGGGTATAGCATGGTGGAGAGGATTTCCAGGTTACAAATATAGTTGAGTCATGGTAACAAAATCCAGAGAATTAATATCTCAATAAAGAAAAGAAGGAATCATGGCTGACCCAAACGTGTCCCTAAAATGGTAGCCACTAAAGAATCATGTTTCCCTGAAGCTAATTCAAAATTTACATTTAAACTATTATTGGGCCAATATCATCATTGTACTCATTCTCTTCCCATTAGAAATTTAGACTGTAGCTTTGGAAGAACATTGGATTTGTTATGTGAGTTTAGATTTCCTAGATCCATACCTCCACCTCACTTCCTTGCAATTTCCAAACCATATTTCTTCACTCATGTTATGCCAACCCCGTTTATCTTTCTATTATGCATTGTCTTGCATGATTTGAATGAAACCACCTTGAGGAAAGGTACATCTCGTTTGCTTATATTTAAACCCCTAAGGTTAGTTAGCACAGCACTTGACACATGATATATGTTTAATAAATGTCTTTTTATTTATTAATTAATTCATTTATTCATTTTTATGACTTAGAGATTGATAACTAGGAAATCTTTATAATTAAAAAT
The DNA here is from genome assembly GCA_011680675.1 of Gymnobelideus leadbeateri. Taxonomy (NCBI): domain Eukaryota; kingdom Metazoa; phylum Chordata; class Mammalia; order Diprotodontia; family Petauridae; genus Gymnobelideus; species Gymnobelideus leadbeateri. The sequence goes on along the minus strand of WOXC01011354.1, from coordinate 64,619 downwards.
TCAGAGTGATGTAATGGTAATAGAAATTTACAGATTTTCCCTGCCCCTTAATAAGCCTAAATTGAAATTGAGGACCTTTCTCGACATGAAAATGAACTCTGCTTCTTGATAGGCTGAATGTGGTAACACAGAGCCTGTGGTGGGAAGAGTTTGCTAAAGGGTGGACCAGAGTGCACAGGAGAAGCAGGCTTTGGCAGAGGCTTCTTTTTCAGGTAGGCATAACCCTTGTTACTTTGTGGTCAAGTAAGTCATGAGGCTTGTGATGTTCTGTGACCCTGGAAAAGGCCATACACCTTTGAAAAAATGTTTTTCTTTGGGACTCACTTTGGGAAAAGTTGTGTGATTTGACCAGATGAGTTTTGGGCAGCTGTTGAGACCCCCCAACTTTGAAATCCTAGATATTTGTGCTTCTCTCTCTGGTGACTAATAAAGTATGGATGTAATGGTTAGACAGCTAGAAGCCCTGTTTGCTGAATTATGTTACTTATTCTTTCTGTATTTTTGTGTGCTTATAATTTCTGTTTGTATTCTCTGAAGTTCATGGTGCAGACTTTTCCCCTGAACTAGGAAAATTATATATGTTTGATTGATTAAAATTGTTAACTCTTTTTGAGTTGCTTTACTTTAGAAAAGCAGATGAAAGAATCTGTGCTAGCAGCCATCCTGGGTAAGCTAGGGTGCTTGCGGCAACATGTGACTATATGATAATTACATATTGCCAATTGAAGATGAGTCTAACAAGAATGTGAATTTTGAATTCTAAGCTTAAAATAGAGGTAACTTACTTCACACACTTACTTGCCTCACTTTGAGGCAAGAAAAGACATTCAAAACTTACAGATACAAAGCAGAGACAAAAGCTCAGGAAGAAGGCAGTAGCAGAGAAGAGAGAATCCGGGTGGAGGCTGTCACTTGATGTTTGAAGAACACATAACTTATTTGAATATATATGATTGGGATGCTCAGAATTAAGATTATTCCCAGCTACTTGAAAGGACCCAAGCACAGCTAGGCCCAACTGGGCAAATGGCTCATAGAAAATAAAATAATATGAGATCTGAGAAAAGACTTAGAGACTGAATTTCTGCCCATTAGGGCAGACTGAAAGAAATGAAGCTTTGCAGATGCGCCAAGAACATATCTGATTGGAGAAAGAACTTTGCTGTTGGGAACAGATTAGATAAAGAATTCAGCTGATTGGTGGAGCTAACTGGAAAGGGAGCTAACTGGAGGGGGCGAATAATAACTTCTATGCCACTTAGATAGGCAGAGAAAGGAAAAATATAACTACTGTGCATTATATTGCCTCTCGTGGCAAATAAAATAAAGAGGGGAGAATTCTTCAGAGACCAGCTCAGAAAGCAAACTTTGTCAATGCTCCAGGTCTCAGGCTTAAAAGAGTAACTTTTGTAAAAAGTGGTTCAGGTGGAAGAGAGAGTGGAAAAAAAATGAATGCACAAAGATGGTGGCATTTTGTTGTTGTTCATCCTTCATTTTTGAAGAGGACCAATGAAATCACGGGTGATATTTTGACTTGCTTGTGAATTAAATTTATGTGAGATAGAGTTGGAACAAATTGTAATTATCCATCCATTTGAAAAGATGAAGTGGGGGCGGCTAGGTGGCGCAGTGAATAGAGCGCCGGCCCTGGAGTCAGAAGGATCTGAGTTCAGATCCGGCCTCAGACACTTAACCCACACAAACAAAAACCTAGCCGTGTAACCGTGGGCAAGTTACTTAACCCCAATTGCCTTAAAGGGGCGGCTAGGTGGCACAGTGAGTAAGAGCACCAGCCTCGGAGTTGGGATGACCCGAAATCAAATCCGGCCTCAGAAAATGAGCACCCACACATAAATAATGACTAGCTGTGTAACCTTGAGCAAGTTACTTAACCCCAATTGCTTTAAAAAAAAAAAAAGAAAAAAAAAGAAAAGATGAAGTGTTCACATGCTTGGGATAGATATCTTCTTACTGCATTGATGTGTTTAAGGCCTGTCAATAACCCTAAACTTATTTTATCCCATCTGCCAAGACAGTTTGACTGAGGTGTGACTGCTTCACATAATATACCTTTTTTGAGCAATAGTTGAGAATTGTGTAGCAGGTGGACACTAAAAGTGGACTGACAGCCCTGAAAGGGCTTGCCAAGTCCTCACAACAGAGGTGCTAGTCCCCCATGGACACATCAAACATCTAAAGCAATAAAACTAGAAAAAACTGAAGAAGAAAAAATAGGAAATTAAAAAACAAAAAGATCATTCTTTGAAGGTAATATTGTGTTTTCCTTAGAGGACCCTAGAGAATCAAATAAAATATGGCCTGTTTAATAATGTTCTTTAAGGAGATCAATGTTATCAAGTCCTATAATCTAATGCTGTGAAGTCCCCAGGTATGTGAAATTTTCTACTCATGTTCCTCCCCACAAGTCTCTGAAACTTTGTGTCCTTAATTTCCATAGATAATGTATACATTGATAGGAGAGTGTGACTTAGGTTTATGGAATACTATTATACTTGCTTTGCATTCAGTTTAATAAAATTTTTATGATTAAAAATATATGGGGTCGGGGTGGCTAGGTGGAGTAGTGAATAGAGCGCCGGCCCTGGAGTCAAAAGGACCTGAGTTCGGAGCCGGCCTCAGACACTTAATCCACACACTCACAAAAAAAAAAAAAAAAAAAAAAAAAAAAAAAAACCTGTAACCTTGGGCAAGATAGTTAACCCCAATTGCCCTAAAGGGGTGGTTAGGTGGTGCACTGAGTAAGAGCGCCGGCCTCAGAGTTGGGATGACCCGAGATCAGATCCGCCCTCAGAAAATGAGCACCCACGCATAAATAATGACTAGCCATGTAACCTTGAGCAAGTTACTTAACCCCAATTGCTTTAAAAAAAAAATATATGGGGTCGCTTTTTTTTTGGGAGTCAAGATAGTGGAGTAGAAAGAGCATTTCAAATGTGCTCTGCCGCACACAAATTTCAAATGATGTGAAAGGGGAATCTGAACAACTTCTGGAGCCACAGCACCCACAGAATGGCACAGAGAAGCCAACCTCCTGCTGAGGACAGCCCAGGAGCCCTGCAGGGATCGGCCAGCACAGCGCTCTGAGAGCAGGCAGCACAGTGCTCTGAGAGCAGTCAGCACAGCGCACTGGGAACAGACAGTGCAGGGCGCAGAGCAGAGCCCAGGTCCGAGGTTTTAGCCCCAGGGTGGCCGGGCCATCAGCCAGCTGGAGGGACCCCAGAACACCAGCAATTGTGGTGATTCCAGAATTATCAGCACAGATATAACTAGGACAAAATGAGAGGTTAGTGCCCTATGGACTTTGGGACCAGTATTTGGGGAACACATGGCTTCTTCCCCTGGGGGTGAAAAGCTGCTGAAGAAACAGTGGCACAGAAGCCATTTTTCAGCTACAGTAGTGGCGCTAGCTCCTGGTCTGCAAACTGTAAGGAGATCCATCAATCAGTCTGGGGGTTAATCACTCTTGCTTTAAACTGCCTGGATCTGGATTGTGGTCTGGGGGGAAAGTTTGGGGTGGGTATCCAATTTGCCAGAGTGGGTGGAGGCTTTACAGAGGCCACACAACTGGCAGAAGTTGTGAAGACCCCATGTTTGGGCAGAAGCGCCCCTGTCTGGTGGCAGAGTCCTAATGTGGCAACAACCCCAAAACTCAAATAATTAAGTGGCAACATGCCTAGGAAAATGAAACGAAATAAACAGAAAAGTTCAACATTGGACTCCTATTTTAGGGCCAAAGAGGCTCAAAGCATGGAGGAGGACTGTGAGGTCAGAACTCCTGCACCAAATGCCCCAAATGAAAATAAAAGCTGGCTACAGGCCATAGAGGACCTTAAGAAGCAGATAAGAGAAGTGGGGGAAAATTTGGGAAGAGAAATGAAAAAGATGCAAGAAAAGTATGAAATGACAGTCAACAGCCTGACTGAGGAAAATAACACCTTAAAAAACAGACTAACTCAAATGGCAAAAGAGGCTCAGAAAGGCAATGAGGAGAAGAATACCTTAAAAAGTCGTATTTGCCAGATGGAAAAAGAATCTCAAAAGCTCTCTGAGGAGATTCATTCCTTCAGAGTTAGACTGGAGCAAATGGAAGCTATTGACTTTATGAGAAATCAAGATACAATTAAACAGATTTAAACAAATGAAAAATAGAAGGCAATGTGAAATATCTCATGGGAAAAACCATTGACCTGGAAAATAGATCCAGGAGAGATAATTTAAAAATTATTGGACCGTCTGAAAGCCATGATCAAAGAAAGAACCAAGAAATCATCCTTAAAGAAATTCTCAAGGAAAATTGCCCTGATGTTTCAGACCCAGTGGGGGAAATAGAGATTGAAAAATCCACCCATCACCTCCTGAAAATGACCCCCAAAAGAAAACTCCCAGGAATATTATAGCCAGGTTCCAGAATCCCCAGATCAAGGATAAAATACTCCAAGCAGCCAGGAAGAAACAATTTCAATATTGTGGAAACACAATCAGAATAGCCCAGGACCTGGCAGCTTCTACACTGAGGGATAAAAGGGCATGGAGTATGATATTCCAGAGGGCAAAAGAGCTGAGATTGAAGCCAAGGGTCACCTACCGGGCAAAAGTGAGTATCTTGTTTCAGGGGAAAATATGGTCATTCAGTGGAATAGGGGACTTTCAAGAATTCTTGGGGAAAAAACCAGAGTCGAATAGAAAATTTGACATTCAGACACAAGAAGCAAGAGATGCTTGAGAAGGTAATCAAGGAAAAGAAATCAAAAGGAACTTATCAGATTTGGAATATTTACATCCCTACATGGAAAAACAATAACTGTCTTTGATGAAACCTTTCTCATTATGAAAATAATTGAAGAAGGATACATGGCATATGTTCACAGGTATACATGGGTAGAGGGCACAGGTTGAATTTGATGGGAAAGGATGATTCTTTTTTTTTTGGAGGGCAGTTGGGGTTGGGTGACTTGCCCGGGGTCACAGGGCTGGATTTTTGTTTGTGTGTTCGGTGTCTGGGGCCGGATCCGAGCTCGGGTCCTTCTGGCTCCAGGCTGGTGCTCTGCTCACTGCACCACCTAGCTGCCCCAAGGAAGGGATGATTCTTAAGGGGTGAAGTCAAGAGGTGAGATAGGAAAGTGGCAAGAGGAGATGGAGAGAGACAGGGTAGGGTAAACTATCTCATGTAGAAGAGGCAAGGGGAAGTAGTTACAGAGGAGGGGAAAAACAGGAAGGCAAAAAGGCAAAAGCATATTCTCATTGAAGTTGGCTCAAGGAGAGAATCACATACATACTAAATGGAATATCTTACCCTCACTCACTGTCTTGAGTAGGGGAAAGGAGAATGAGAGTGGGGATGATGGAGGGGAGGGCATTCTGGGGGGAGGACAAGTTGGAAGCACCCACTATCTAAGAGGGACAGGATCAAAGTAGGGAATTGATCAGGTGGGAGGTGAGATGGGTGGGAGGGAAATATAAGCAGTCTTTTACAATATATCTACTATGGTAATATTTTGCATAGGTATACATGTACAACACATACTGAATTGCTTATCTTCTCAGAGGGAGTGGGTGACAAGGGAGGAAGGGAATGGATCTGAAAACTGAAGTTTTAAAATTAAATGCTTCATAAGATGTCCAGGCATTTGGGGCAAAGAGATTAACCTTGCCCTAATGTCAAAGTTGAAAGGGGTATGGGAGAAGATATGGGAGAGAGCAGATTGGATGAGGGGATATCTAGTGGGACTGCTATTCTGGGGTGGTCAGTAGGGAAAAATGGGGGAAAATCTAACTCATAATTTGGTGGAAATAAATGATGTGAACCAGAAGTTGATAAAGCATATGTTTAATTAAAAATATATATATGGTGTCATCTTGAGTTATTTGCTTAAATGGAAAGCTCGCTTGTGGGGCCTCAGGAGGTATAATTGTAAGTTGTAAACAAAACTTTCTCACATTATGATTATCCAACACACCCTAATAGTAGCAGTAGTGTGGCTACCTCTGTCTTATGTTTCTCAGATTTCACAGCATTGTGTAAGTTGAATAAATGAACTAGTCCACAGTGAAAGCATGGAGTTGTTCTGGTGGGAATGCTACTTTTATTTCCCATGTATTTAATGATTAACTCTAGAGTCTTAGATTACTTTCTCTTTTTTCTGTAATGTACTGGTATATGACGAAATATAAATTTATGCCTTGTTCTTCATTCTCACTTCTAGTTCTTACTGCCTTCAAAAGATTATACAGGAAGCATTTGATTTGCTGTCCATATATTCAAAGAAAAATGCTCTTGATTTCAACTTCTTTCCTGGTGAGCATATCAATAGCAATTTGTAGATCTCTTATCCCTATATCTTATTTTTATAAAATCTGAAACAACAAACTAGTACTGATAGTACATAGTCCTACCAATCATCAACAACAGGGGTAAGGGAAGAGAATAAAGATTTATATAATGCCTATTACTTGCTAGGGACCAAATTATGCACTCTATAATTATCATTGTATTTGATACTCTCAACAATTGTTGTAGTTGTTATTATTGTTCCAATTTATAATTGAGGAAAAAGAGGCAAACGGAAAATAAGTGATTTGTCCCGGTTCAGAAAATTAGTAATTATGTGAGACTGTATGCAAATGAAAGTCTTCCTGCCTCCATGTCTGATACTCTATCCACTGTGCTACCTAGCTGCCTCAGTCATCTATAGTGGTCAAAATATAAGAGGAAGAATATTTTTCAGTAAATCAGTTTAATACCAAAATTTATGTGGTGGTGTTCAACCTGAAATGAAAAAAAATTAATAATAAAAAAAACTGTTCCTCATATGAAATTCAAGGAGAGTTGTAGCTGGAATATTTGGTAGCAAATGCAGTTGAAATATCCGGTGATTCTGGAGTTAAAAGCATGATACTTGGGGGGATCAATCTCTATACATCTTAGTATGGGCCTATAATGACAATATAAATGACATCACTGCTTTTAATCTGTGCATGTTAGTACTTGGGCAAAAGTTAAATCTATCTCTCCTGAACTAGACTTCAAACTAGACTTCCTATATATAGGAATTAAGATGTATAAAGTCTTATGACCAATATGTATATGTCACTAGCAAATGACATCTCTCAGTCTGAGAGACACTCCTATCTTGACAAGGGAGGATGTTTAAATGCAGACACTGCTTTTTACCTTTATACAACACTGGATTAAATATCTGTAAGGAATGGAGGTCATTTATGAATTTTGAACTTAGAAGGACTAGATTCTTCATAGGGGCAGAATTAGTAGGCTAGGTAAGACCAGATGTTTCTCAGAGTTCATGCAAAACAAAAGCAGGAAAGGGTAGACCATGATTTGAAGAGGAGATGGAGACATTGATCAGAACACAGTAGAGAGAGAAAGGGCTTATTAGTCATATGGCTTTTACAACAAATTACATGCTGGAGAGTTAGTGAACCAGAAAAGCATTTCCATAGGATGACAGCTGCCAAAAGGGGAAGCAAACACATGGTTCTTGAATTGTCTGGTATTATAGACACCAAGATTAAAGGGAGCCATCTGTATCTAAAAGGAGGCTGGATTTATGATAATATAAGTGTTAATGATATTTGTGGACAGTGCTGCATAATTAACACTAATGCTGGTCCCCTAAAATTCCCTATTATTTTTCTTTTTGCCTGTGTCCTGTGTCCTGATTGGTTTGAAGTAATGGTTGTTATGAATACTGACATTTCTAACCTATGCCCTACATTAGTGTCTGGACCTGTCTCCTCTCTGAAAGCTATGTGGAACATAGTATCAGATATCATAATCCCCTCTCCTGGGCATAAAATCCTCAGACTTAATTTATTTTCTTATTCTGGTAAGGTAGCACTCCTAACAGATTCCTGTTTCTAGTTATTTTCTGCTCCCAGTTCATCAGAGAGACTGAGATATCAGTCACATTCTGAATTACCAGCTCCAAACACCTAAGTTCAGGGTTTTTTTTTTCTTTTTGAAGGGCCACTGGGGTTAAGTGACTTGCTTAAGGTCGCATGGCTAGTTTTTTTGTTAAGTGTCTGAGGCCATATTTGAACTCAGGTACTCCAGACTCCAAGGTCCATCCCATGCTCTATTCACTGTGCCACCTAGATGCCCCTCAGTTCAGTTTCAATGAAGGGTTAAAAGAATGTTACTTCAGGGAAGAGCCAAGATGGCAGAGTAGAAATAGGTCCTCCTCAGGGCTCTGGCTTCCACCATCCCCAATTCATGTAAAAGGGGATTCTGAACAAACTTTGGAGCTACAGAACCCACAAAATGACACAGAGAAGCTAAACTCCCACCAAGTACAGATGGGCAGCCCAGCACGCAGGAGCCAGCACAGTACTCTGGGAGCCAAGCCCAGGCCCACTTGAGCCTGAGGTTTTAGTCCAAGGGTAGTCCTGACCAGCCAGCCACCAGCCGGAGGGACTCCAGATCACCAGCAGCTGTGGCCATTTCCAATTATCAACACATAGATGCTAAGGATAAAGTGAGAGGTTGGTGCAGTGTAGACTTTGTGATCCAGGACTTGGGAGTGTGTTAGCCTTTGCCCCTGGGGCTAGAAGCTGCTTAGGGCTGTGGTGAAGCTCCTGCATAAGGCAGCTTCAGCTTCTGATCTGCAGAGTGTAGGGGAAACAAGCTACCAGTCTGAGGGTTAATCACTCTTGCTTTAACCTGCTTGTATCTGGAATGTGGTCTAAGGTGGAGGTCCTGGCATGTGGGACAAGCTTGCCAGAGTATGGAGGTTTCAGAGAGGGCACCTAAGTAATACCTCTGGCAGCTGAGAAAACCCCAGTGTTTGGGACAGAAGATCCCCTGTCTGGTGGCAGAGTCCTACTGTTGCAAAAAGCTCAAAAGTCAAGTAATTGAATGGCAACACCCACTTGCAAAAAAAGGAAGCAAAGAAATAGAATGAACCAAGATTAGACTTCTATTTTGGGGACAAAAAGGATCAAAGCATGGAACAGGAGGAAGACAGTGAAATCAGAACTACTGCAACAAAAGCTTCAAAGGAAAATACAAGACCTTAAGAATAAGATAAGAGAGAGGAAAAATTGGGAAGAAAAATGAGAATGATGCAAGAAAATTATGAGAGTCAACAGGCTGATTGAGGAAAATAACACCTTAAAATAGACTAACTTAAATGGCAAAAGACTCCAAAAGGCAAAGAGGAGAAGAATTCCTTAAAAAACCTAATTTGCCAGATGGAAAAAAAAAATCTTAAAAGTTCACTGAGGACAATCATTCCTTCAGAATTAGACTGGAGGAAATGGAAGCTAGTGACTTTATGAAAAAATCAAGATACTATTAAACAAATAAAAAAATAGAAGGCAAAATACATGATGGAAAAATCACCAACCTGCAAAATAGATCTAGGAGAGAGACTTTAAAAGTTAATGGGCAACCTGAAAGCCATGATCAAAAAAAGAACCTAGAAATCATCCTCCAAGAAATGTTCAAAGAACACTGCCCTGATGTTTTAGAACCAGTGGGAAAAACAGTGGGTGAAAGAATCCACCATTTATCTCCTGAAAATATCCCAAAAAGAACTACTAGAAATATTATAGCCATGATCTGAAATTCCCAGATCAAGGAGAGAATATTACAAGCAGCAAGGAAGAAACAATTTGAATATTGTGGAAACACAATCAGGATAACACAGGATCTGGCAGCTTCTACACTGAGGGATTGAAGGCCTGGCATATGATATTCTGCAGGTCAAAGGAGCTGGGATTAAAACCAAGAATCACATATCCAGCAAAACTGAGTATCATTTTTCAGGGGAATGTATGGTCATTCAGTGGAGTAGAGGACTTTCAAGTACTCTTGATGAAAAAACAGAGTTGAATAGAAAATCTTTTAATCAGATACAGAAAGCAAGAGGAACATGAGAAGGTAAACAGGGTAAATAAATTATAAGGAACCTATCAATGCTGAACTATTTACATTCCTACATGGAAAAAACATTAATTGTTATTGAAGAAACTTCTCAGTATGAAAATAGTTGAAGGGAATAGAAATGCATATATATCTATATATGTATATGTATATCGGTATCTGAAGACATATATGCTTGTGTGTATATATGTTTACAGGTATACATATATTAGAAGAACAGGACAAATTTAATAGGAAGGGAAGATACTTAAAAATGAAATTAAGAGCCGAGTGAGGAATATAATGGGAGGAGATGGGTAGAGACAGAATGGGGTAAACTATCTCATGTAGAAGAAGAAAGAGAATATGGTTACAATGGAAGGGAAGAAAAGGAAGTCCAAAGGGAATAGGTAAACCTTATTCTCATAGAATATGGGTCAGGGATGTTATGACATACACACGACATACTATATCTCACCCTACAAGAGAGTAGGGGGAAAAGAGATGAGAGGGGAATGATGGAAGGGAGGCAGGCTGGGGGTGAGGGAAGTTAGAAGCATCAACTTTTGAAATGGGACAGTAACAAAGTAGAGAATAGAAAAAGTGGGAGGTGGGATAGGAGGGAGGCAAATATAATCAGTCTTTTACAATATATCTACTTTGGTAATGTTTTGCATTAGCTAAACATATACAACCTATATTAAAAAGCTTATCATCCCAGGAAGGGTGGATGACAAGGGAGGAAGGGAACGAATCTAGATTTCAAAGTTTTAAAACCAAATATTTATCTATCATCTATCTATCTATCTATCTATCTATCTATCTATCTATCTATCTATCTATCTATCTACCTATCTGTCTATCTATCTATCTATCTATCTATCTATCTATCTATCTATCTATCTATATGTATGTATGTATATGTGTATATATGTATGTATTTAAACATTTAAATATATACCTATATTTAAATATATGTATATATATATTATTAATAATATTTTATATGTAATTGGGAAACAAGATATACAAGCACTGGGGGCATACAGATCGCCCATGCCCTACTGGAAAATTCGAAGGGGGTATTGGGGAAGATATGGGAGAATGCAGATTGGAGGAGGGGATATCCTGTGGGGCCACTATTTGGGGGTGATGGGTAGGGGAAAAACAGGGAGAAAATATGTCACTCAAAATCTGGCGGAAATGAATGATGTAAACCAGAAGTTAATAAAGCATTTGGAAAAAAAACAGTGTATTTTTCTTGTTATGCCACTTAAAGGAAATCTTTACAGACTTTCTCCTTTATTTTATAAACATAGATATTTTAAGAGATAGTTTAAATTTGACATTCTTTTTTTTTTTAAACTGACACATTTTTCATTTACTTAAAGTTAGATGGTAAAAGTTGGTGTATATTTAGAAAGCAGTATTTTCCTGAATTATTGAAATAATATCCCCTCAATTTATATTTTTGTTGAAGACTTAAGTCACTAAATGATATTTTCATATGTAGTGAACTGCACATTACACTGACTACTGAAGGTTTCCCAAAGCAGGCTTGCATATATTTATGCTTTCCAGTAAGAATTATATTTTATATTTATTGATTTATTAGTAAAATGAACAACATAATATTAGTCATAAATTCAAATTACAATTCAAAATTTATGGAACAAATTCATATGTAATTACATGTGTGTATGATTTATTTTTTACTTATATGTGAGTTTTCTTAAAATTCAGGTGCACCCTTGTGCTTATGCCTATCAAGGGCAGTACCAAAACTCTTGTTAAAATAAGAGAATATAAGAAATGATTGCTCACCAACAATATTTCTTTCTTTATTTCCTCTTTTGCAAAGGCTCAAAATTAGTGTTCTACCTAGGAAATATGATCCGTGCATTAATCCTTTAATTACATTAAATGTCTACATTTAAGTATACAGGTGAAGAGAAGTTCAGTATGTATTTCTACTACACTGTTCAATTTCAATTATTTAATATGACTTTTAAATTATTTTCATGTGGTTTGTGTGAACCATTCCTTCAGCACATAAAACAAAACAAAAAAATCCCTTCACTGAAGAAATAAAGCAAGGGCCATGAGCTATATCAATTTTAACTTCCCCACTCTTTTATGAAGTCATGAACTTTCATTAAAAACCATTTTTAAGTATATATTAAATCAATACAGTATTAAAAATATTCCTCTGCTTATATATGCCCATTTCTAAATTTTCTTCTGATCTCAAATGTTCTTTTTATGGAATGTTTCATTAATGTTCTTTGATTTTTATTTTCTCCCCAACTCCAACATCGCTATTATTGTCTCAGTACCCTCTCTCACAACTGTGCCCCTGACCAAATAGAAGCTTTATCTTTTAACAAACAGTCAAGCAAAAAAAAAAAATCCACTTTAGTCTTGTTTGTGAAGCAAATAGACTAGAATCAATCTCCTCCCAGGAAAGGGGAGGTAAGAATAATTTTTCTGAAGTCATAATTGTTTATGGCAATGATTGGTGATCATAAGTGTTTTAGACTTCTTTAGGCTTTTCATTGGTGAAATAGTCCCATGAATTATTTTGAGGGCTCTCTTTGTTTGAAATTGTATCAGCAAATTTCAGTCTCCCTTGGTTTCTCTATCTATCAAAATGATATCCCATTAAAGTCCTATGATATAACTTGTTCTGCCACTCTCTAAAAATGAATATTTCTGTTATATTTTATTTCCAGTTCTTTATTGCAACATATCTGCAATGCAAAAAAAAATAGTTTTGAGCAAACAAGAGGGAAAATAAAATATGGGAGGTGCAGAGCCAAGATAGTGGAATAGAAACAGAACTTCTATATGGCTCCAGCTTCCACCTCTTCCAATATATGTAAAAAATGAATCTAAATATACTTTAGAGTTACAGAACCCACACAGTAATAGATAGAGACAAATCTCCCTCTGACAGAAGCCCAGGAGGCTGGCAGGAAGGGTCCATCACAACCTGCTGGGAGCTTAGGACAGTCAAGCCTGAACCATGGTTTTAGCCCCAGGGTGGCCCAACAAGGAGTGGTTAGAGCATACTTCACCAGAGTAAATCAACAGCAGCTGTAGCAGTTTCCAGGCTTCCCAATTTGTAAATCCCCCAAAGAAAGTGAAAGGTCAGTGTGGAACTTGGTTGGTCCAGGGGAGGATAGAAGAATATGGTTTGGCTGTTACCCAAGAGAGAAGCAGAGGTGACATGGTGTCTGCAGCTGCTGCCATGGGGCTGCTTAGGAGCTCCTGGCCTGCAGATTGTAGGGGGATCCAGTGACCATTTAGAGGCTAAACACTCTTAGTTTGACCTGACATGATGCAGATTTGGTCATGGATGTTTTTTTTCTGGGATGTGTGACCAGTGAGCTAGAGCATATGAGGGCTGTAGAGAGGGCACCTATCTAATAGCTCCAGGAGCTGAAAAAAACCCAGTGATTTGGGAACTTCCTCTCTCCATTGTGGAAGCAGAGGTCTACTGTGGCAAAGAGCTCAAAAGTCAAGCAATTAGCTCCAAATCAGAGTAAGCAATAGAAACACAAAGAGATCATAGAATCCCTTTTTGGTGACAAAAGGTATCAAGACATGGAGTGGGAGGAAGACATAAAAGTCAGAACCCCTCCATCATAAGCTTCCAATAAAAATATGAATGTGTTACAGGCCATAGAGAAGCTCAGGAAGGATTTTGAATATTAAATAAGAGAAGTGGAGGGAAAATTGGGAAGAGAAATGAGAATGGTGGAAGAAAATCATGAAAAATGAGGCAACAGCCTGCTAAAGGCGAGCAAAAAATACAAAATAGCACTTTAAAAAATAGACTTAACTCAAATGGAAAAAGATAGTCAAAAAGCCAATGAGGAGAAGAATGCCCTAAAAAGGGAAATTTGCCAGATGGAAAAGGAATTTGAAAAAGTCTCTGAAGAGAATAACTCCTTCAAAACTAGATAGGAGCAACTGGAAGCTAATGATTTCATGAGAAATCAAGATACTATAAAACAGCCAAACAAATGAAAAAATAGAAGTCAATGTGTAATGACTCATTGGGAAAACCTCTGACCTGGAAAATAGATCCAGGAGCTATAATTTAAAAATTATTGGATCACCTGAAAGCCATGATAAAAAAAAGCCAGAGGTCTGGACAACAAGGCACACAGAGACCTTGACAAGGTGGCACACAGAGGCCAGACTACATGGCACAGAGAGGCCTGGATAAGGCCAGGTCAACATGGCAGCAAATTGATGCACCAACTGCAATAGCCATTCTAGGACTGTCACTGCAGGACTGGGATATGACAGAGCTTGGTAAGTGACAAATATAGGGGCCATGGCAGTGGTAGCAGCTACTCCTGGTATTACCAACCCACAGCCTGGAAATTTAAAAAGCACCTATAACTTCCAGGGACTAGTATGGCAATGAACCCCAGCTGCTCCAATCCTCCCTCAGACCCTGAAAACACATTAATTATTTCCCCAAAGCAAATTTTTAAACAATAAATGCCTGGAAACACTTGAGGAAGAGTATGGGTAAGGACCTGCCTCAAAATGGGGGGAAAATAGACTGCAAAGGCAAAGACTCTAGAATCCTATTATTGTGTGAGGGAAGAACCAAATTCAGAAGGAAAATGTGTTGACTCCATACTTACAGCTGAAGCCTCAAAGGGAATATGAACTAGTCTCAAGTACATAAAGCATTCTTAGATGAGCTCAAAAAGAACTTCAAAAACCAAATTTGAGAGTTAAAAAATGAAATAAACAAATCTTTTAAAATCAAAATTGTGAAATTAGAAAAACATTATAATGAAGAGGACAACTCCTTAAAAAGCAAAAAAAAATGTGTTAACTAAAAATGAAATATGAACATAGGGAAAAGGAGCTTTAAAAACTATCTGAGAAAAATATTTTACTAAAAATTAAAATCAACTAAATTGAACCTAATGACTTTATGAGGCAGCAAGAATCAATCAAACAAAACATCAAGAATGAAAAATTAGAAAAGGTAAAATATCAATTGAAAAATAACTGATAAGGAAAACAGATCTAGGAGAGATAATCTGAAAATTATTGGTTTCCTAGAAAATAAAAAAAAATAAGCCTGGACAAGATCTTCCAAGAGCTCATTGAGGAAAACTGACCTGAGATCCTAGAACTAGAGGGTATAATAGAAATCAAGAGAATCCACCAGACACCTCCTGAAAGAGATCCCAAATTGAAATGTCAAGGAATGTGCTAGCCAAATTCCAGAACTATCAAGTAAAGGAGAAAATACTACAAGCAGCCAGAAAGAAACAATTCAATTATTGCAGAACCACAGTGAGGATCACACAGGATCTGGCAGCTTCTACACTGAAAGATCATAGCAACTGGAATATGAATTTTTACAAGGCAAAAGAGCTCAGGTTACAACCAAGGATCACCTATCCAGATAAACTGAGCATATTCTTTGAAGCAAGGAGATGATCATTTAATGCACTAATGGACTTCTAGACCTTCCTGATCAAAAAGCCAGAGCTCAATGGAAAATTAACTTCCAATTACAAGACTCAAGAGAGACATGGAAAGGTAAATTGGGAACACACACACACACACACACACACACACACACACAAATTTAACTTGTTATTTAATAAGAGCAAACTGTTTACATCCTTATATGGGAAGCTGATACCTGTTAATAGTGAGAAGTATGTACTTATGGCAACATCTAAAAGAGATATAGATAAATATAGGGTGTGTGTATAAATTACACAAAATCATGATAAAAACCTTATTAAGGGACTACAATGGAAGAATAGGAAAGAATAAAGCAGAAAAGAATAAATTATGCCACACAAAGAGGTATAAACATATTGTACTAGAGGGAAAGAAGAGAAAGAAATGAATGTAATTCAGGGCTTTTCCCTCATTGGTTCTGGTGTAAGGAAGGAATAACATAATCAGTTAAGTATAGGATTATATCGAGAAGAGACATAAAACTTATCATAATAGAGGGAAAGAGGGGAAGGAAAGGAGTATTCTATGGGATCTATTCTCATAAATCTTGATTTGAGGAAGAAATAACATACTATATTAAGTAAAAAATATCTATGGCACCCTACAAGCAGTAGGAGGGGGGAAGGAGTAACAAAGGGGGTGTTAGAAGGGAGAGATGGAGTAATAAGGTGGAAGGGTGGAAAAAGGGAGGGGGCTGATAAGGAGGTAATACTGAGGGAAGCAGCAGTCAAAGTGAAAATTCTTAAGGAAGGGAAGGGAGAAGGGGAAGAATAAATGAAAGCATAAATTGGGGAGGAAATAGGATGGAGGGAAAGAAACAGATAGTAAACATAACTGTGAATGTGAATGGGATGAACTATCCATAAAACAGAAGCAGATAGCAGAATGCATTAAAAACCATAATCCTACAATATACGGTTTACAAGAAAAACATTTGAAACAGGGGGATACACACAGGGTAAAGGTAAAAGGCTAGAGGAAAATATATCTCGCCTCAGCTAAAGTAAAAAAAAAAAAGCAGGGGTAGCAGTCCTTAACTCAGACAAAGCAAAAGCAAAATTTGTCTAATTAAAAGAGATAAAGAAGAAAACCATATCCTGCTAACAGGCACCATCAAAAATGATGCAGTATCATTACTAAATATTTATGCACTAAGCAGAATAGGATGCAAGTTCAGAAAGGAGACCTGAAGGGAGTTAGAGGAAAAAAAGATAGAAAAACAATACTGGTGGGGGACTTCAATCTTCTCCTCTCTGAGCCTGATAAATCTAACATCAAAATAAACAAGAAAGAAGTTGAGGAGGTAAATATAATCTTAGAGAAGCTAGATATGGTAGGCCTCTGGAGAAAATTGAATGGGTATAAAATGGAATATACCTAATTCTCAGTGGTACATGGCACATACACAGAAATCGACCATGTACTAGGGCATAAAAACCTCACAATTCAGTGCAGAAAGGAAGAAATATTAGATGCATCTTTCGCAGATGATGAAGCAATAAAACATATATGTAATATAGTTGCCATGGAGGGATAGAATAAAATTATTTTGAAATAACTGAATCCTAAAGAATGAGTGGGGCAAACAAGAAATTATGGGAACAATAAGTAACTTCATTCAAGAGAATTAGAATAATGAGACAAAATATCAAAACTTGTGGAATACAGCAAAAGCATTTCTTAGAGGAAGTTTTACATCCCTGAATGCATATCTTAATAAAATAGAATAAATGGAGGTCAATAATTTGGGCATGCAACTGAAAAAGCAAGAAAAAGAACAAATTAGGGGGCCAAGCCAAGATGGAGGAGTAGAAACAACACATCCAAGGTGCTCTCTCCCACACCACTTCAAAATCATGTAAAAGGGGACTCTGAACAACTTTTGGAGCTCCAGCACCCACAGAACAACACAGAGAAGCTAACCTCCCACTGAGGACATCTGAGCAGTCCTACAAGGAGCGGCCAGGGCAGTGCTCTTGGAGTGGTCAGCACAGCACTCTGGAAGCCAACAGCGCAGCACTCTAGAAGGGGAGCCCAGGCCCAAATGGGTAGAAGAAGAAAGACTTAAAAACTGACTTTTCCAGATGGAAAAAGAATCTCAAAAGCTCACTGAGGAAATTCATTTCTTCAGAGTTAGACTGGAGCATATGGAAGCTAGTGACTTCATGAGAATGATACTGTTAAACAGATCCAAACAAATGAAAGAATAGAAGGAAATGTGAAATATCTCAAGGGAAAAACCACTGACCTGGAAAATAGAGCCAGGAGAGACAATTTAAAAATTATTGGACTATTTGAAAGCCATGGTCAAAGAAAGAACCTAGAAATCATCCTTAAAGAAATTCTCGAGGAAAATTGCCCTGATGTTTTAGACCCAGTGGGGGAAATAGAAGTTGAAAGAATCCACCGATCACCTCCTGAAAAAGATACTAAAAAGAAAACTCCCAGGAACATTATAGCCAGGTTCCAGAACTCCCAGATCAAGGAGAAAATGCTACAAGCAGCCAGAGAGAAACAATTACAATATTGTGGAAACACAATCAGAATAGCACAGGACCTGGCAGCTTCTACACTGAGGGATCAAAGGGCATGGAGTATGATGTTCCAGAGGGCAAAAGAGCTGGGACTGAAGCCAAGGGTCACCTACTCACCAAAACTGAGTATTTTGTTTCAGGGGAAAATATGGTCCTTCAGTGAAATAGATGACTTTCAAGCATTCTCGAGGAAAAAAACAGAGTTGTATAGAAAATCTGACATTCAGACACAAGAAGCAAAAGATGTTTGAAAAGGTAATCAGGGGAAAGTAATCGAAAGGAACTTATCAAAGTTGAACTATTTACATTCCTACATGGAAAAACAATACCTGTGATTGATGAAACCTTTCTCATTATGAAAATTACTTAAGAAGGGTATATGGGCATTTGAATACATATGTGAATGTGTGTATATTTGTATACAGGTATACATGGATAGAGGGCATAGGTGCATGATCTAGGTATAAAGGATGATACTGCAAGCAATCTGGGAAAGCAAGGAATAGTTTACCTGTCAGATTTGTGGAGAGGGAAAGACTTTAGGAAAAAACAAGAACAGGAAAGCATTATAAAATGTAAAATGCATAAGTATGATTACATTAAGTTGAAAACCTTCTGTACAAACAAAACCAATGTAACCAATATCAAGAGGGAGGGGGGAAATTGGGAAAGAATTTTTACAACCTATACCTCTGATGAAAGACTAATTTCTAAAATGTACAGAGAATTGAGTTAAATTTATAAGAAGACAAGTCTTTACCCAATTGACAAATTGTCAAAAGATATGAACAGGCAGTTGTCAGAGAAAGAAATTAAAGATATATATGTATATATATAGATATAGATATAGATATAGATATAGATATAGATAGATATATATGTATATATATATATATAAGCATATGAAGGAATTCTCTAAATCACTTTTTTATATATTACAAATTTATGTAGCAATAACTTAGTTCATACCATGCAATAAAAAGTACATTAATCAAGATACACAAGCTTTTAAAGGTTCTAAACTGAAGGGCTTTGTTTTCTTTTTTGCAGACACATTAGGTATGCAAATCCTTAAAACCTGTGGCACTTAAAATTTCTGGTAGCCTTTCTACTGAGAGGTAAATTATACACAACAATGATGATGAGGATGAACAGAGCAGTTGTCTATTATGAATCATTCCAGCTTTGTTCAATAATAGCTGAAACTCTTTTCTCATATTCTCGTTTGTTTTCCTGATAAAGCTGAGCTGCCTGGCTATTGGCAGGACTGTTGGGATTAGGTTCAACCAGCAGAGACTGAATTGATGTTAAAATAGAGGACACATCATATGTTGGACTCCAACGATTCTAGAGGATATCTAAACATATGCTACCATCAGCATAGACATTTGGATGAAACATCTTTGATAAGAACCTAACAGTGGGAGGTTTATTCGGATACTCTTCTGAGAATTCTATTACTAGTTTAAAGGTACCATCCTCAAAGGGTGTGCCTTCTGGCCCAAATATAACTGCATTCCACTGCATGATGTTGTTTTCAGATGGTGCGCCGCTGACACCCACAGGTGGGTCTTCTTGCAATCGCTTGAAGTCCCGCATGAGCCTCCTCCTGGCCGGGGTCGACATGATCCCCCCGCTATCCCCGAGGTCTGTGTGAGAGAAAAGAGTCCCGAGCTCCCCACCCCCACCCCCCCTGCCGTAGCACTCAGGAGCACCGCCACCGCCAAAGCTTCACAAACAACCCGCAATCTCTAAATCACTTTTGATTAGAGAAATGAAGATCAAAACAACGCTGAGGTACCACATTTCTCCAGTCAGATTGGCTAAGATGACAAAACAGGAAAATGACAATTTCTGGAGAGGATGTAGCAAATTGGAACATTAATGCATTGCTGGTGGAGTTGTGAACTTATCCAACCATTCTGGGGTGCAATATGGAATTTTGCCCAAAGGGCTATAAATAATCTCATGGCCTTTGACCCAGCAATACCACTTCTACGGTTGTATCCCAAAGAGATCATAGATGTGGGAGGAAGACCCCTATGTACAAACATATTTATACCAGCTCTTTTCGTGGTTGCAAAGAATTGGAAATTAAAGGGGTGCCCATCAATTGTGGAATGGCTAAACAAGTTGTGGTATATGCATGTAATGGAATATTATTGTGTTATAAGAAAAGAAGAGGAGGAGGTTTTCATAATTACCTGGGGAGTCTTATACAAACTGATGCTGAGAGAGAAGAGTAGAACTAGGATAAATCTGTGTATAATCACAGACACAACATATATGTGATGACCAATTATGACAGAGTGGACAATCTGGAAATACTCACGAAGGAGAGGGATGCCTTCATCAAGAGATATAACTAGAAAGAACTGAGTTCCAATCCCGATGGATGAAACCTAATTGATCTTTTTCTTTTCATTGTTTGGTTTTATTTCTTCTTTTCCATTTTTCATCCCATCTAGCACAATATGCCTTTTTAACTTGACTAATGTCTATTTTTGAAAGTATTTGCAGATTATATACTGGACTAATTTGAAACTCAAGGAACTATGGAATTGAATCTTGTTAACAAAAATAAACAAATAAATTAAAAAAAAAAGAAAATATATAGTTACAAGCAGCCAGGAAGAAACAATCAGAGTATCCTGGAAACACAATCAGGATAATGCGAGACCTATCAGCTTCTACACCAAGGGATCAAAGAACTTGGAATATGATATTCTGGAGTTCAAAGGACCTTGGATTAAAACTAAGAATCATTTACCTAACAAAACTGAGGATAATGTTTCAGGGAACATGTAGTTATGCAATGAAATGCACAATTTTCAACATTCTTGATGAACAAAATCATACCTGAAGAGAAAATTTTACTTTCAAATACAAGAAAAAAGGAGTAGCATGAGAGGATAAGTAAGAAAGAGAAATGACAAGGAATTGATTAATTTGAACTATTTGCATTCCCTCATGGAAAAATGATAATTGTAGTTCATAATACTTTTCTCAACATGGGAATAGTTGAAGGGAATATGTATGTATAGGAAGATGTATTTGTGTATAAATATATATATATATATATATATGTGAATCTGTGTATATGTGTGTACATGTATATATAGACAGAGGGCACAGGATATGTTGAAAAGGAAGGGAAGATATCTTAAAAAATAAAATTAAGAGATGAGAGAGAAAGATGATGAGAGAATAAGAAAGGGAGAGATAAAATAGGGTAAATTATCCCATATAAAAAAGGCAAGAGAAAACTGTTACAATGGAGTGGAAGAGCAGGGAGGTGAAAAAGCATAGGTCAACCTTGCTCTCACTGAAGTTGGCTTGACAAGGGATCTATGTACATATATATATATATATACTCATTTGTGTATCTTACCCTATGGGAAAGTAGGGGGAAAGCGAAAAGAGGGGGCATGATAGAAGGGAGGGAAGATTTGGGGAGAGATTAGTTATAATCACATACTTTTGAAAAGGGATTGGGTGAAAGTAGAAAATAGAATACGTGGAGGTTGAGGATAGGATGGAGGGAAATATAGTTAGGATTTCACAAAATAACTACTATGAAAATGTTTTGGGTAACTACACATGCACAACCTGTATTGAATTGCTTATATTCCAAGTAGGGATAGGTGAGGAGGGAGGAAGGGAAACAATCTGGAAATAAAAGTTTTAAAAGGAAATGCTAAAAGAAATTGCTTTTACATGTAACTGCAAAATAAAATTACACAGGAAATGGGGTATAGAAATCCATCTTGCCCTATCAGAAAGTGTGAGTGGGATGGGGGAGGACAGAAGATAGAGCAGATTTGGAGAAGGGGTATTCAACATGCTTGCTATCTTAGGTTGGGGGTAGGGGAAAGACTTGGAAAAATTTGTAACTCAAAATCTTGTGAAAATGAATACTAAAAAATAAAAAAGAAGTAAATAAAACAATTTAAAAATAGAAACAGAGCTGAAATATGAACCTTGACCCTTCCCAATACTGAGAGACATAGATAGTTATTACTAACTCAGAGTGCTTTTTCATCCCATATGTTGAGGAGGAAGATTGTATATTACTACCTTGTAAACAGTTACTTAAATGCTAGTGGTCAAATTAGTCTTTCACAGTCCTTTCATCTGTTGTTATTTTATACTTATATAGCCCATATAACCCGTAACCATTTGACCATTGTGTAGTAAAATTATAGAGGTGCTTTAATTTATATTTCTGTAATAATTAGTAATTTCTAGTATTATATAGGCCTATAATAATTTGTATTTCACCAAATTAGAGCTTATTGTTCATGTCTTTTGACCTATTTATTTTAACATAATCTGAAATACATATACTTTTATCTACTGGAAAATGGTTCTTATTTTTGTATATTTCTTCTCTCATCTTTTGAATCCTAGGATTATTTTTAATCTTCAATGCAATTTCCTAGGAGAAAAAAAGAGGAATAAAACTCCCTAGGTGGGAGTGGTTCAAGCTCTCTCCCTCCATTTAAATTACTTCTTTCAAAAGTCTAGTTTCATTACTTATAGGTGTTTTGTACCTAACCTCTATAGGTTTTAAGCCACATCTATATTTAAAACATCTGATATTCAGGAACAATGTATCAACGATTCATCATTCTGTATTTGTAGAGGAAACAATAGAGAATATCTATTAGAATCTCTTCATCAAAAATAAATAGAATAATCTGAGATATAGAAAGGTTAAGTGACTTATTCAAGGCCTCACACCCAAAAAGTAGCAGAAGTAGGATTGAAACCCAGGTCTGCAGAATGCAAGCACCATCCTTTTTCCACCCCACCTTACTTGGGTTTGTTCTTCAAATCCTAAAGTGATATTAAGTTGTCATAAGGAAGCAATACCTCTAGATCATATTATTTCAGTCAGTGTAGAGAAATTCCTTCACTAAAATCTCAATTTAACATTATTCCTCCAAGGCTTTTTTAGAGAAATGGTATATGTATCCATTTGAATCATGCATCTGTATCTTTTACAAAATAGAAGGTTAAAATGATTTTTTTTCACTATGTATCTCATTATCCCTATATGCTAGTATCTATATGACCCCTTTTTTAGTTGACTGCTAGGGGAAAAATGTGTCATGATATATCAATGTCTAGGCTTTTTTTTTTCTTTTTGGAGAGGGGGTGGATAGCAGGGCAATTGGGTTTAACTGATTTGTCCAAGGTATCATGTATATGAAGTGTTTCAAGTGTCTGAGGCTACATTTAAACTCGAGTACTACTGACTCCAGGTTTGATGCTCTATTCACTATGCCACATAGCCACCCCTGGGCTTTTTTCTTATTATGAAATGAAATCTATGTAACTAAGCATTTTTCATTGTTATCTTAATGTGTCAAGAGAGCTTGAACCAAATTCAGGTTCCAGTAAGAATATTTAGTTTATAGGTGTCTCATAATATCTATTGCCTTTGCACACTTCTGGTAGGCTTTTTTACATATTTATGTTATATTTTTCTAAGCTTTTAATTTTTTTTAAACAAATGCTTTATTAACTTCTGTTTTACATCATTCATTTCCGCCAGATTTTGAGTTACAATCATTTTTCCCCCATTATTCCCCTAACCAACCTCCCAGAATAGTAGTCCCACAAGATATCGCTTCCTCAAATCTGCTCTCTCCCATACCTTCTCCCATACCCCCATCGACTTTTCCATTAGAGGAAGGTGAATCTTTGTGTCCCAATGCCTGCACATCTTATCTCCCTATTACAAGCGAAAGAGTATTACTAATAGTATTTATATATATTTGAAACATTTAATGTTACGACCTCGAATTTCAGATCCATTTCCTTCCTCCCTTGTCACCCATTCCTTCTTGGGAGATAAGCAATTCAGTATATGTTGTACATGTCTAGCTATGCAAAACATTATCATAAAAGATATATTGGACAAGGCTGCTTATAATTCCCTCCCATTCATCCCACCCCCCACCTGGTCCATTCCCTACATAATCCTGTCCCTCTTCTATAGTGGGTACTTCCAACCTCCCCTCCCCCCAAGGATGCCCTCCCATCCATCATCCCTCCTCTCATCCCCCTTCCCCCTATCCTGCTGCAGGTTGAGATATCCCATTTAGTATGTATGTCATTTTCTCCCTGAACCAAATTCAATGGGAATGTGGTTTTGTCTTTTTAGCCTTCCTTATTCTCCCCCTCCTTTGCAACCACTTCCCCTTGCTTCTTCTACATGGGATAGTTTACCCTACCCTGTCTCTCCCCATCTCCTCTTGCCACTTTCCTCTCTCACCTCATAATTTCATCCCTTGAGTATTCTCCCTTCCCAACAAATTCAACCTATGCCCTCTATCCATATATAACTGTAACCATATACACACACATTCACATATGCATTCATATGACCACACCCCCTTCTTCCATTATTTTCATAGTGAGAAAGATATCATCAGTCACAGTTATTGCTTTTCCATATAGGAATGTAAATAGTTCAACTTTGATAAGTTCCTTTGATTTCTTTTCCCTGATTACCTTCTCAGGCATCTCTTGCTTCTTGTGTCTGGATGTCAAATTTTCTATTCAATTCTGGTTTTTTCCTCAAGAATGCTTGAAAGTCCTCTATTCCACTGAATGACCATATTTTCCCTGAAACAAAATACTCAGTTTTGCTGGGTAGGTGACCCTTGGGTTCATTCTCAGTTCTTTTGCCCTCTGGAATATCATATTCCATGCCCTTCGATCCCTCAGTGTAGAAGCTGCCAGGTCCTGGGCTATTCTGATTGTGTTTCCACAATATTGAAATTGTTTCTTCCTGGCTGCTTGTAGTATTTTCTCCTTGATCTGGGGATTCTGGAACCTGGCTATAATATTCCTGGGAGTTTTCTTTTTGGGATCTTTTTCAGGAGGTGATTGGTGGATTCTTTCAACCTCTATTTTGCCCTCTGGATCTAAAACATCAGGGCAGTTTTCCTTGAGAATTTCTTGAAGGGTGATTTCTAGGTTCTTTCCTTGATCATGGCTTTCAGGTAGTCCAATAATTTTTAAATTGTCTCTCCTGGATCTATTTTCCAGGTCAGTGGTTTTTCCCATGAGATATTTCACATTGCCTTCTAATCTTTCATTTGTTTGGATCTGCTTAACAGCATCTTGATTTCTCATAAAGTCATTAGCTTCCATTTGCTCCAGTCTAACTCTGAAGGAATGAATCTCCTCAGTGAACTTTTGAGATTCTTTTTCCATCTGGCAAATTCGACTTTTTAAGGCATTCTTCTCCTCATTGCCCTTTTGGGCCTCCTTTGCCATTTGAGCTAGTCTATTTTTTAAGGTGTTGTTTTCCTCAGTCAGGCTGTTGACCCTCATTTCATACTTTTCCTGCATCCTTCTCATTTCTCTTTCGAATTTTTCCTCCACTTCTCTTATTTGATTTTTAAAGTCCTTCTTAAGGTCCTCTATGGCCTGCAACCCGTTCATGTTTTCCCCTGGGGCTTTTGGAGCAGGACTTCTGACCTCACAGTCCTTTTCCCGCTCTATGCCCCCAAAATAGGAGTCTAGGGTTGCATTTTTCTGTTTCCTTTGCCTTGGCATGTTGCCACTTAATTGCTTGACTTTTGGGCTTGTTGCCACACTATGGCTTTAAGGCCAGATAGAGGAATTTTCGTCCCAAACGTGTGGGGGGCAACTTCCGTTTCTGGCAAGCTGTAAACCCACCCACAACTTCCACCCTAGATCACAATCCAGATCCAGGGAGGTTAAAGCAAGAGCGATTACCCCCCAAGACTGATCGCTGGATCTCCCCACGATTTGTAGGCTGGGAGCCGGAAATGCCTCTGAAAACTACAAAATGGCGTGTCTCCTCAGCGGCTTCTAGCCCCCAGGGGAGGGAGCTGACGCATTCCCCAAATACAGGCCCCAAAGTCCATAGGACACTAACCTCTTACTTTGTCCTAGGCATGTCTATGTTGATAATTCTGGAATCGCCACAGCTCCTGGTGTTCTGGGGTTCCTCCAGCTGGCTGCTGGCCCTGCCACCCTGGGGCTAAAACCTCGGCTCACAAGGACCTGGGCTCGGCTCCTGCGCTCTGCGCTCTGCGTGCTGCCGGCTCCCAGACCGCTGCACTGGTCCTTCCTGCAGTGCTGCTGGGCTGTCCTCAGCGGGAGGTTAGCTTCTCTGTGTCGTTCTGTGGGTGCTGGGGCTCCAGAAGTTGTTCACAGTCCTTTTTTACATAGTTTGTGGGGAATCTGGGGGCAGAGAGGCTTGGAAGAGCTGTTTCTACTCCCCCATCTTGGCTCCGCCCCCCTAAGCTTTTAATTTTTTAATGATTTTAAAAAGTAGACAGGGTATAAATTATACTTTAATTTAATGTTGCACTATAGTAATACGCCTCAGATTTCATCTATATAGATTATGCTCTTAACAGTACAGATTGTGACTAATCCATATTTTCTCATTCTTCCTCCAAATTACATCCCACAAATATACCAAGAGGATGAGGGTTCAGCCAATGTGCTAGGTGTCTTCTTAGTTTGCTTCTATCAGGATTCAAACTCAGTTCTTTTTAGTTATTTCTCTGAATGAAGGCATCTCTCTTCTTCATGGGTATTTTGGGATTGCCTTATATAACATCATTGCTGAGAAGAGTCCAATCTGTCATAGTTGGTCAACACACATATATTTTATATGTGGTCGTATACAAATTTCTTCTGGTTCTACTCTACTCAGTCAGCATCAGTTTGTATAAGCCACTCCAGGTAAATATGAAGTCCATCTGCTCCTTGTTTTTTTATAGCACAATAGTATTCCATTACATGTATATACCACAACTTGTTTACCTATTCCCCAATTGATGGGCACACACTTAATTTCCAGTTCTTTGCAACCACAAAAAGAGCTGCTATAAATATTTTTGTAGATAAGGGTCTTCCTCCCACCTCTGTGATCTCTTTGGGATATAACCATAGTAGTGGTATTGCTGGTTCAAAGGGAATGAAATTATTTATAAGCCTTTGGCATAATTCCAGATTGCTCTCCAGCATGGTTGGATAAGTTCACAATTCCACCAGCAATGCATTAGTGTTCCAATTTGCCCACATCCTCTCCAGCATTTGTGATTTTCCAGTTTTGTGATCTTAGCCAATCTGACTGGAGAGATGTGGTACCTCAGAGTTGCTTTGATTTGCATTTCTCTAATCAAGAGTGATTTAGAGCATTTCCTCATATGCTTATAGATATCTGTAATTTCTTTCTCTGACAACTGCCGGTTCAAATCCTGTGACCATTTATCAATTGGGGAATGACTTGCATTCTTATAGATTTGACTCAATTCTCTATACTTTTTAGAAATCAGTCCTTTATCAGAGACATTGGTTGTAAAAATTCTTTCCCAATTTCCCACCTCCCTCTTGATCTTGGTTACATTGGCTTTGTTTGCACAGAGGCTTTTCAATTTAATGTAATCAAAATTATCCATTTTGAATTTTATAATGCTCTCCTATTCTTATTTCGTCCTAAAGTCTGTCCCTCTCCAGGAATCTGACAGATAAACTACTCCTTGCTTTCCCAGATTGTTTGCAGTATCATCCTTTATACCTAGATCATGCGCCCTTTTAGACTTGATTTTGGTATATGGTGTAAAATAATGGTCTAAGCCCACTTTCTGCAGTAGTATATTCCAGTTTTCTGAGCAGTATTTGTCAAATATCCCCAAAAATGGGGTCTTTGCGTTTATCAAACAAGAAATTAATATAGTCATTAAGTGCTGGATCTCATGTGCCCAATCTATTCCATTGATCAACTACACTATTCCTCAGCCAATACCAAGCAGTTTTGATGACGGCTATTGTGTGATACATATAAAAATCTGGTATAGCTACTCCACCTTCCCTAGAATTTCTTTTCATAAATCCCCTTAATATACTGGACCATTTCTTCTTCCAAATAAATGTTGATACTATTTTGTCAAACTCTAAAAATTAGTTTTTTTTTTTTATAAATTGATTGGTAAAGCACTAAATAAATGTAACGGAAATGCAAATTTAAAGATCTTCCCTGCCCCTAGGCCCTTTTATTGGGCCCTGAGAATCTTCTTTGATTTGAAAATATACTCTGTCACCTAATAGGCTTAATGCAGACACGTGGAGCTTATGGAAGGAGGCTTGGGTTTCAGGAAAGCCTACACTTACATGCTGTGTGATTGGGCAGTGGGTCAAGATGGTGGTGACATTCTCTCAGCCAGCAGAAGGCTATATAATTCCTGATGTGAGGCTTTTATTTAGGGGCTCACTTTGAGAAGTAGTGTGTGATTTGACCAGATGAGACTCTGGGCAGCTGTTGAGAGCCCCCTGGATTTGAAAACCCAGATGCTGATGCTTCCCTCTCTGGGAACTGATTTAGTATTGATGTAATGGTTGAAAA
Source organism: Gymnobelideus leadbeateri (assembly GCA_011680675.1). Taxonomy (NCBI): domain Eukaryota; kingdom Metazoa; phylum Chordata; class Mammalia; order Diprotodontia; family Petauridae; genus Gymnobelideus; species Gymnobelideus leadbeateri. The sequence goes on along the minus strand of WOXC01011354.1, from coordinate 36,271 downwards.
GTTTATAAACCTGTGTGGTTGATCTGTTTGTTTCTCAGTCTTGTAACTTCTGTCTGTATACTTTGAGGTTTAGGGAGCTTACCTTTTTCCCCTGAACTAGGTACACAATATTTTTGATTGATTTTTGAGTTGCTTCCTTTAGAAAAGCAGATGATCTAGGAACCTGTTTTGGAAGCCACCCTGGGGATTTTGGGATTCTTGCTGCTATAATATATAATTTAGTTTAGGTAAATTTTTCATTTTTATTATATTAGATAAACCCAGCCACAAGCAATTGTTTTTTTTATCCATTTAGATAAATTTGACTTTATTTGTGTGAGAAGTATTTTGTAGTTGTGATCATATAGGTCCTAGGTTTGTTTTGGCAGGTAGATTCCAAAATATTTTATAATGTCTACAGTAACTTTAAATGAGGTTTCTCTTTCTATCTCTTCATGTTGAATTTCATTAGAGACATACAGGAATGCTGAGGATTTTTGTGGGTTTATTATATATCCTGCAACTATATCAAATTTATTTACTGTCTCAAGGAGTTTTTTACTTGATTGTTTAGGATTCTCTAAGTATATGATCATATCATCTGCAAAGAGTGATAGCTTGGTTTCTTCTTAGCCTAATTTGATTTCTTTTTCTCCTCTAATTGCTACTGCTAATATTTCTAGTACCAGATTGAATAAGAGGGGTGAGAGTGGACACCCTAGTTTCACTCCTGATCTTATTGGAAAAGCTTCTAGTTTTTCCCCATTGCATATAATACTTGCTAATGGTTTTAAGTACATGCTATCTACTATTTTAAGGAAGAGTCCATTTATTCCTATACTTTCTAGTGTTTTTAATAGGAATATTGCACTTTATCAAAAGCCTTTTCTGCATCTCTGGAGATATTCATGTGGTTTCTGCAAGTTTTATTGTTCATATGATCAATTATGCTGATGGTTTTCCTAATATTAAACCATCCTTGCATTCCTTGCATTCGTGGAATAAAACCTACCTTGTCAAAATGTCTTATTCTTGTGATAAGTTGTTGTGGTCTTTTACCTAATATTTTATTTAAAAATTTTGCATCTAAATTCATGAGTGAAATTGATTTATAATTTTCTTTCTCTGTTTTATCTCTTCCTGATTTAGGTATCAGTACCATATTTGTGTCAAAGAAAGAATTTGGTAGGATTCCTTCTTCACTAATTTTCCCAAATAGTTTATAGAGTATTGAAATCAATTTTTCTTTAAATGTTTGATAGCACTCACTAGTAAAAACATATGGTACTAGGGATTTTTCCTAGGGAGTTCACTGATGGTTTATTTGATTTCTTTTTCTGAGTTGAGTTACATAATGAGTTACATAATTTATTTCCTCTTCAGTTAATCTGGGGAACTTGTATTTTTTCTAAATATTCTAAATATTGCTACATTGTCAAATATTTGTGCATACAATTCGAAAAAATAATTCCTAATTATTGTTTTGATTTCCTCTTCATTGGAGGTAGATTCACCCTTTTCATTTTTGACAGTCATAATTTGGTGTTATTATGTCTTTTTTATCATATTGAATAAGGGTTTATCAATTTTACTGTTTTTTTCATAAAAACAACCTTTAGTTTTATTTATTAATTCAATAGATTTCTTAATTTCAATTTTCTTAATCTCTCCTTTGGTTTTCAATATTTGTAATTTAGTACTACATTGGGGGTTTTCAATTTGTTCTTTTTCTAACTTTTTCAATTGCATGCCCAATTCATTGACCTCCCTTTTCTCTAATTTATTAATGTATGAACACAGGGATATAAAACTTCCCCTAAGACCTGACTATAATGCATCCCACATATTTTGGTATGTTGTCTCATTATCATTCTCTTGAATGAAATTATTGATTGTTTTTATAACTTCTTGTTTGACCCACTCATTCTTTAGGATTAAATTGTTTAATTCCCAGTGGAACTTTAGTCTATCTTTGATGGCCCTTTATTGCATATAATATTTATTGCATCATGATTGGAGAATGATGCATTCAATATTTCTGCCTTTCTGCACCAAATTGTGAGGTTTTTATGCCATGGTAAATGGTCTGTTTTTGAGAATGTACCATGGACCACTGAGGAGAAAGTACATTCATTTTTATCCCCATTCAGTTTTCTCCAGACATCTATCACATCTAGTCTCTCTAAAATTCTTTTCATCTCCTTAACTTCTTTCTTGTTTATTTTGAGGTTAGATTTATCAAGTTCAGTGAGGGGAAGATTGAGGTCCCCCACTAGTATAGTTTTGCTCTCTATTTAGTCCTCTAATTCCTTTAACTTCTCCTCTAGCAATCTGGTTGGAATACCACTTGGTGCATATATGCTAAGTAATGTTATTGCTTCATTCTCGATGGTGTCTTTTATCAGGATATAGTTTCCTTCCTTATGTCTTTTAATTAGATGTCTTTTTACTTTTGCTCTTTCTGAAATAAGGATTGCTACCCTTGCTTTGTTTTGTTTTGTTTTACTTTAATGGAGGCATAATAAATTCTACTCCAGGCTTTTACCTTTGTCCTGTGGGTATACCTTTGTTTCAAATGTGTTTCTTGTAGACATCGTATTGTACCATTCTGGTTTGTAAACTGTATTGCTATCTGCCTCTGTTTTATGGGAGATTTCATCCCATTCACATTCACAGTAATGATGATTTTATGTCTTTTCCCCCCATAATATTCCCTCCCCTGCTTATGTTTTTGTTTGTTCCTTCTCCCTTCCCTTCCTTGAGGTTTTTGCTTTTGATCACCACCTCCATTAATGTTCCCTCCTGGTAAGCCCCCTTCTTTACCTACCCTCTCCCCTTACTACTATTTCCCTTCCTTCTAATCTTCCCCTTTACTCCCCTCCTTATTACCGACCCCTCAACCTCCTACTGCCAATAGGACACAATAACTTTTTTTTTAAATTTATCAGAGTATGTTACTCCCTGTTTGACACCGAACCAATGAGAATAAAGTTCAAACAGTGCTCCTATCCCTCCATCCTTTTCATCTATTTAATGAAATTATGTGTCTATTCATATTAGAATCTGAGATTTAACTTATTAGGTTGATCCCTCTTTGAACCAGAACAAGTGAGAATAGTTTTTAAATGATGTTCCTCTCCCTCTTTCTTTCCCCTCTACTATACTGTGTTTTTATGCCTCTTTAAATGACATACTTTACCTTTTCCTATCTCATCCTTTCCTTTTATCCCATTAGAGACCCTTTGATGCCCTTAATACGTTTTTTTTTTTTTATCTTCAGGTTAGTTCATTCATACCCACACCCAATGTCTATGTATAACCCTTTTAAAGGTCATGCTAATCATATAAATTTCAATATTGACAGTTATCAGCTCCTCACATAGGGATATGAAGATTTTGCTCTTGTTGCATCCGAAGTTATGTGCATGTGTGCATTATTGTGTGTGTGCATGTATGTATGTGTGAGTATGCATTTTACTTGTTTACTTGTTTATGTCTTTCTTGAAACTTGTACTTAGATATCACATTTTCCATCGAGTTCTGGTTTTTTCATAAGGAAAATCTGGAAGTACCTTATTTCATTAAATGCCCATCTGCTTGACTGAAATATCATTTTCAGTTTTGCCAGGTAGTTAATCCTTGGTTGTTGTCCTAGCTCTCTTGCCCTATGAAATATCAAATTCCAATCCCTCTAATTTTTTAATGTAGAAGCTGCTAGGTCCTGTGTGATACTAACTGTATTTCCTCAATATTTGAATTGTTTCTTTTTGGCTGCTTGCGGTATTTTTCCTTAATCTTGTAATTTTGGGATTTGGCTACTATACTTCTTTGAGTTTTCAATTTGGGATATCTTTCAGGAGGAGTCTGATGAATTCTTTCTATAACTATTTTATCTCCTGATTCCAGGACTTCAGGACAGTTTTCTTTGACAATCTCTCAGAGGATGTTGTCCAGGCTGCTTTTATCATCATGGCTTTCTGGTAGAACAATAATTCTTAAGTCATCTCTCCTGGATCTGTTCTCTAGGGAAGTTGTTTTTCCAGTGAGGTATTTTACATTTTCTTCCAATTTTTCAACCTTCTTGTTTTGTTTGATTGACCCTTGGTTCATCATAGAGCTCTGTGTTTCAATTTGACTGATTCCAATTTTTAGTGAATTATAGTGTTCTGTGAGTTTTTGAAGACACTTTTTTAGGGAGATATTATCTCCAATTACTTCACCAATTTTACTTTTAGAGATCTGTTTTCTTCAGTGAACCTTTTTGCCAGTTTTGTCACTGCCTCCCTGATTTTGTCATTAAAATCTTTCTTAAGCTCCTCCAAGAATGCTTTTTGGGCTTGAGACCAGTCCATATTTCCTTCTGTGGTCTCAGGTGTGAGTAAAGAATCCAAGTTTTCATCTCTGTTTGGTTGTTCTTGACCTACATAAAAAGCTTTGTTCGAGTTCCTTGCCTTCCCCTTCTCCTTCTCAGCTTCCTTCCTTCCCATTGTAATTTCCTGTTTGTTAATTTCTCAGGATGTGAGCTAAAGGCCTGGTCATTGACTTTGAATGCTGTAGCCTCTGGGTGTCTAGTTTGAGCCTAAGGCAGGAGTTTCATTGAGGTATGATAATGTGCCTAGACTAATATGTGGAGAAGGGGTGGTCTGGCCACTTCAGATTTCTGCTTCTATACCCCTGGGCTATAGCTCAGGCAGGCTTTTACTGGTCAGCTGAGATGGGGCTTGTTGGGACCCTTCCCCCTCTTCTCTTCAGACTCCTTGCTGCCACAGTTACACCCCTCCTCAATGAATCCCAAGCCTGAAGCTATTTCCACTGCCTCAGGATTTTACTCCTTGTGTGACACTTATCTTTGTATTTTCTAGATCATGAAGGAGGAATTGGAGCAACCAGGTTATTTTTTCATTCTGGCTCCAGGAAAAAACATGCAGGTGATTTCTAAAGTTTTAGGCTGAGGGCTGATATATCCAGGAGAAGGTGCTGTCTCTGCTGGGGGCTTTGAGCCCTTTCTTACCTGGCTCCAATGATTCTTCCTGTCCCTTGGTGAGATGCTGGTGAGATGGATGTGATTCGTCCTTGAAATGGGTGAGTGACTCTGGCTAGGTCTCCTTCTCTCACTATTGAAGTCTTCTCTCAAGTATGAGTTCTACAGATGACACATGTTCTGCTCTCCCCCTGTCAGGAACAATCAGGCACTTTCTTGGGCTAGGTTCTGCCATGCTCCATCTCCCAGTACATTCTGTCACTCCAGAATGTGTTCAGATCCACTAATTAAGGTTTAGTGACAGGATTCACAGAGGAGCTTAGAGATGTTACTGCTTCTTTTCCACCACCTTGGCTCCACCCTTGATTTGTGTTCTTTTTACATAACTGAATCACTTTCTTTTTGACTGAGAATGTTGTATTGATTTAATATGTATTAAGTAAATATATTCCAGTACTAATTCTAATGTGAGGAAATATAAAATAGTCTATCAATATTAAAATTCTATTTGGCTTCTGAATAGATTAATCAATTACTCTGAGTTAATTTTTACTCCCTTGTTTCTTTTATTACAATGTTAGCAGCAACTCTGCCTACGTCTCCCAACAAATTCATTTCATTTGACTCTTATGCTGGCAATGATGTTGGTTATTGTGACTCTGAAACTTCCTTTTCCCTTTACTGTCACATTGGTTTAACATGTTCATTTCTTTCTCTAAGTTTGTCTCTTCAGAGATTTTTTTTTTCATTTCTATTTCTTTCACTTAGCATCAAGAGATCATAAGTAACCAGACATTGTGTTTCAGTATATCCATAGGACTTGGATAAAGGACATCTTAGACAATTTCCTACCAAGCAGGTTTCCCTGGTTTACTGTTTTTTTTTTTTTAATGCGCTCATTTTTTTTTATTTTTTAAACAAAGAAATGCTTCATTAAATTCTGTTTTACATCATTCATTTCTGCAAGATTTTGAGTTACAATCATTTACCCCCCCCCTGTTTTTCCCCTACTTACCCTCCCAGAATAGCAGACCCCAATCTGCTTTCTCCCATATCATCTCCCATACCCCCTTCGACTTATCCATTAGTGGAAGGTGAATTTTTGTGTCCCAAGGCTCACACATTGTATCTCCCGATTGCAAGCAAAAGACTATTAATAATAGTATTTATATATATTTGAAACATTTGATCTTAAGACCTTGAATTTCAGATCCATTTCCTTCCTTCCTTGTCACCCATTCCCTCTGGGGGGGATAAGTAATTCAGTATATATTGTACATGTCTAGCTATGCAAAACATCATCATAGTAGATATATTGGACAAGGCTGCTTATAATTCCCTCCCACTTATCCCCTCCACGTGATCCATTCCTTACTTGATCCTGTCCCTCTTCTATAGTGGGTACTTCCAACCTCCCCTCCCCACAAGGATACCCTCCCATCCATCATCCCTCCTCTCATCCCCCTTCCCCCTATTCTGCTGTAGGTTGAGAAATCCCATTTAGTATGTATGTCATTCTCTCCCTGAACCAAATTCAATGAGAATGTGGTTTTGCCTTTTTTGCCTTCCTATTCTTCGCCTCCCTTGCAACCACTTCCCTTGCTTCTTCTACAATGAGATAGTTTACCCTACCCTGTCTCTCACCATCTCCTCTTGCCACTTTCCTCTCTCACCTGATAATTTCACCCCTTGAATATCCTCCCTTCCCAATAAATTCAACCTATGCCCTCTATCCATATATAACTGTAACCATACAAACAAACATTTACATATGTATTCATATGACCATACACCCTTCTTTCATTATTTTCTGAATGAGAAAGATTTCATCAGTCACAGTTGTTGTTTTTCCATATAGGAATGTAAATAGATCAACGTTGATAATTTCCTTTTGATTTCTTTTCCCTGATTACCTTCTCAGGCAAATCTTGCTTCTTGTGTCTGGATGTCAAATTTTCTATCCAATTCTGTTTTTTTTTTTCCTCAAGAATGCTTGAAAGTCCTCTGTTCCACTGAATGAACATATTTTCCCCTGAAACAAGATACTCAGTTTTGCGGGGTAGGTGACCCTTGGGTTCAGTCCCAGCTCTTTTGCCCTATGGAATTTCATATTCCATGCCCTTCCATCCCTCAGTGTAGAAGCTGCCAGGTCCTGTGCTATTCTGATTGTGTTTCCACAATATTGAAATTGTTTTTCCTGGCTACTTGTAGTATTTTCTCCTTCATCTGGGGTTCTGGAACCTGGCTATAATATTCCTAGGAGTTTTCTTTTTGGGATTTTTTTCAGGAAATGATTGGTGGATTCTTTCAACCTCTATTTTTCCCTCTGGTTCTAAAACATCAGGGCAATTATCCTTAAGAATTTCTTGAAGGGTGATTTCTAGGTTCTTTCTTTGATCATGGCTTTCGGGTAGTCCAATAATTTTTAAATTATCTCTCCTGGATCTACTTTCCAGGTCAGTGGATTTTCCAATGAGATATTTCACATTGCCTCCTAATCTTTCATTTGTTTGGATCTGCTTAACAGCATCTTGTCATTAGCATCCATTTTCTCCTGTCTAATTCTGAAGGAATGAATCTCTTCAGTGAACTTTTGAGATTCTTTTTCTATCTTAAAAATTCAACGTTTTAAAGCATTCTTCTCCTCATTGCCATTTTGGGCCTCCTTATGGTGAAGTAGAAACAGTGAGTCCAGGCTGCTCTGCCCCCAGATTACCTCCAAACTATGCAAAAGGGACTCTGAACAACTTCTGGAGCCCCACCAACCACAGAACAACACAGAGAAGCTAACCTCCCACTGAGGACAGCCCAGCAGCCCTGCAGCAAGGACTAGCACAGTGGTCTGGGAGCCACCAGCACACAGTGCTCAGAGACGGGGGGGCCGAGCACAGGTCTTCGGGAGTTGTGCTTTTAGCCCCAGGGTGGCAGGGCCAGCACCCAGCTGGAGGGACCCCAGAACACCAGCAGCTGTGGCGATTTCAGAATTACCAACATAGAAATTCCTAGGACAAAGTGAGAGGTTAGTGCCCTATGGACTTTGGGACCAGTATTGGGGGAACACGTCGGCTTTCTCCCCTGGGGGATAGAAGCCACTGAGGAGACACGCCATTTTGTAGTTTTCAGAGGCAGCTCAAGCTCCTGGCCTGTGAACTGTAGGGAGATCCAGAGATCAGTCTTGGGGGGTAGTTGCTCTTACTTTAACCTCCCTGGATCTGGATTGTGATCTGGGGTGGATGTTGTGGGTGGGTTTCCAGCTTGCCAGAAATGGAAGTGGCCCCCCCCACATGTTCAGGACGAAAATTATCCTATCTGGCCACAAAGCCATAGTGTGGCAACAAGCCCAAAAGTCAAATAATTAAGTGGCAACATGCCAAGGCAAAGGAAACAAATTATACAGAAAAATGCAACCCTAGACTCCTACTTTGGGGTCAAAGAGGGTCGAAGCATAGGGGAAGAGGTCTGTGAGGTCATAAGTCCTGCTTCTAAAGCCCCAGGGGAAAACATGATCGGGTTGCAGGCCATAGAGGACCTTAAGAAGGACTTTAAAAATCAAACAAGAGAAGTGAAGGAAAAATTGGAAAGAGAAATGAGAAGGATGCAGAAAAAGTATGAAATGAGGGTCAATAGCCTGACTGAGGAAAACAACACCTTAAAAAATAGACTAAATCAAATGGCAAAGGAGGCCGGGTTTACTGTTTCCAGACATTATAATCAGGCAAAAAAATGAGTGGTTATTTTCATTCAAGTCATTAATATTGAAAAAATCTTAAAAGTATATATATATATATATATATATATATATATATATATATATATAAATATGTGTGTGTTTGTGTGTGTGTGTGTATGCATCTATATGTATGTATGTATATTTAACATCCATTATATAACAAGTATACTTTGTTTTACATATCATTAAAATGATGCAATGGCAAGTGATTGCTAGGACACTTTTGAGGTCTAGTTTGAAAGGAGTTTCTTTTTTGGTTTCCTTATTAAGATGAAAATGACAAACTACTTTCAACATTATCTAAGGTAGTAGTAAGGTAAAATTAGAAGTAGCAATAGCATTATTTTTCTTTTTTGTAATTTTAAAATTTCATTTATTTTTAGTTTAGAATATTCAATTCCACAAGATTTTCTGTTTTAACTTTTGTCCCCCCACCCCAAGATGGTATGCAATCTGATATAGGCTCCTCATTCATGCTAAACATATTTTCACAATAGTCATGTAGTAAAGAAGAATTATAGCCATTGGAATGAATGACTATAAAGAAGAAACAAAAGAAAACGTAAAGGAAATAGCAAATAGTGTGCTTTAATCTTCATTCAGAATCCATAATTCTTTCTCTGTATGTGGATAGCATTTTCCATTATGAGTCTTTTGGAGTAATCTTATAACTTTGCATTGCTAAGAAGAGCCAAGACTACTAAAGTTAGTCATCATCTGTAACTGTGTACAATATTCTCCTGGTTCTGCTCCCCTCACTAAGTTCATATGAGTCTTTACAAGTTTTTCTGAAGTCTGCCTAATATCAATATTTTTCTAAAGGTTTAACTCATACTTCTCTTAACACTCTCCATATTATCTATTACATTGCTACCAATTGCTTCCAGAACTATGAACAATAATTTTTCAGTTGTCTAACTAAAGCAAAGTAAAGAAATTTTCTTATTCCATGTAGCTATGCCCCTTAATGCAATCCAAGTTTGCATAGAGTTTGTTGGCCATCACATCATATTTCTTTCTTATACACTTGTTATTCACTAAATCCCATAGTTCTTTTCTTTAGATAAACTGTTGTCTTTTTTCTTCACATTCGCCCTGAATTTTTGAATTTAGGATATGATTCTCTCTGGGCAGAGCCAAGATGGCAGTGTGGAAACAGCACTTCCATGGTGTCCCAGCCCACACCCACTTCAAAATTATGTAAAAAGGGACTATGGACAACCTCTGGAGCTCCAGAAGCCACAAAATGACACAAAAAAAGCTAAACTGATGTTTTCTTTAACTTTCCCTTCTGTATTTATTATTATTATTATTATCGTAATCTGTGTTATAGTTCTCTTGATCTGTTGGTTTCATTATTGTACTACTCCTATTCCCTGCCTATTCTGATTATTAAAACATTTTAGCCTTAAAATTGAGTGTAGCAAGTCATTTGTGGATGCAAATCCGAACCTTTAAAAATCTACCCAAAACATGGAGGAAAAATTGGGAAGAGAAATGAGAAGGAAGCAGCAAAAGTATGAAATGAGAGTCAACAGCCTCACTGAGGAAAATAACAACTTAAAAGTAGACTAACTCAAATGGCAAAAGAGGTTCAAAAAGGCAATGAGGAGAAGAATGCTTTAAAAAGCCAAATTTACCAGATGGAAAAACAATTTCAAAAGCTCACTGAAGAGATTAATTCCTTCAGAATTACACTGGAGGAAATGGAAACTCGTGACTTTATGAGAAATCATGATGCTGTTAAACAGATTTAAGCAATTGAAAGAATAGATGGCAATGTGAAATATCTCATGGGAAGAAAAAAAAAACACTCAACTGGACCATAGATTAAGGGGAGATAATTTAAAGATTATTGTACTACCTGAAACCATGATCAAAGAAGAAAGAACCTAGAAATCATCCTTCAAGAAATTCTCAAGGAAAAATTGCCCTGATGTTTTAGACCCAGAGGGTGAAATAGACATTGAAAGAAACCATCGATCTCCTCCTGAAAAAATCCCAAAAAGAAAACTCCTAGGGATATTATAGTTAGTTTCCAGAATTACCAGATCAAGGAGAAAACATGACAAGCAGCCAGAAAGAATAAATTTCAATATGGTGGAAACAAAATCAGAATAACTCAGGACCTGGCAGCTTCTACATTGAGGGACTGAAGGGCATGGAATATGATATTCCTCAGGCAAAGGACCTGGGATTAAAACTAAGAATCAACTACCCAGTAAAACTGAGTATCGTGTTTCATGGGGAAATATGGTCATTGAGCAGAATATAGTACTTTCAAGCATTCTTGAGGAAAAAAAAAGTTGAATAGAAAATTTTAAATTTAGACCCAAGGAGCAAGAGATGCTTGAGAAGGTAAACAGGGAAAAGAAATCAAAAGGAACTTATCAAAGTTGAAATATTTACATTCCTATATGGAAAAAAAAAACTATAACTGTAACTGATAAAACCTATCTTAGTGTGATAATAGCTGAAGAAGAGTATATTGGGCATGTGAATACATATGTGAATGTGTATATATATGTTTACAGGTATACATGGATAGAGGGCACAGGTCGAATTTGATGGGAAGTGATGATACTTAAGGTTTGAATTCAAGATGTGAGAGAGGAATGTGGCAAGAGGAGATGGGGAGAGATGGGGGGGTAAACTATCTTACGTAGAAGAGGCTAGGGCAAATGGTTGCCAGGGAGGGGAAAAACAGGAAGACAAAAAGACAAAACCATATTCTCATTCGAATTTGGCTCAGGGAGAGAACGACATACATACTAAATGGGATATCTCACCCTGCAGGAGAGTATGGAGGAGGGGGATGATTGGGGTGATGATGGAAAGGAGGGCATGCTGGGGGTAGGAGATGTTGGAGGCACCCACTTTTGAAGAGGGGCAGGATCAAAGTTGGGAATGGACCAGGTGGGGGCTCAGATGGGTGGGAGGGATATATAAACAGTCTTTTACAATATATCTACTATGGTAATGTTTCACATATCTATACATGTACAACTTATACTGAATTGCTTATCTTCCCATCAGGAGTGTATGACAAGGGTGGAAGGGAATGGATCTGGAATTCAAAGTTTTAAAATTAAATTTTTCAGATATATATACTATTATTTATACTATTCTTCATGTAATTGCGATATAAGTTGTTCAGGCACTGGGGCACAGAGATTCACCTCGCCCTACTGGAAAAGTTGTAGGGGGTATGGGAGAAGATATGGGAGAGAACATATTGCATGAGGGGATTTCCTGTGGGACTGCTATTCTGGGATGGTGGGTAGGGGAAAATGGGGAATAAATTGTAACTCAAAATCTAGCAGAAATGAATGATGTAAACCAGAAATGAATAAAGCATTTGGGGAAAAAAAAGTCTATGATTCTCTCTCTCTCTCTCTCTCTCTCTCTCTCTCTCTCTCTCTCTCTCTCTCTCTCTCTCTCTCTCTTCTCACTGTCTCTACACACACAGACACACACATGGACCCACACATGCACACACATATTGAGAGAGCAATAATATTGCTACTTTTCAATCCAAAGTGAAATAAATAATATAGTTTTGAAAAATCTTGTGATTGGAGTGTTTAAGAAACAAGTATTTGTCATGTAAACATGGATTGTATGCTTTAATGACATTTCTTTTCAGATATCACTTTCAGGCTGAGATATTTCTTATGAAGCATAATAACATATATTACTCAGTCCTAGAGAAAGAGGCTCTACTATTCTGGAATATATTATATTTCTAGATGCTATAAGAGCTTTTATGGGGAATATAAATAATGGATTTTGACACTTTTGTCAACCTAGGTGGTGAAATTGATTATCAGTAAAGACACTCTTTTCCCCTCCTACTCTATTTCATCAGCTCAGTTCCCCTAAATTCCAATATTTACAATTCTAAACCAGGTTTTAACTAGGATTAGGGAAAGCGATTTGAGAACTATACAATTTGTCTTGCTATAATCCCTAATTCTTCATTCTCACTTGACTAAATTAAAATGATAATGTTTTTTTTTTAAATAGGAGGCATTATATAAAATACATTCTTTATGTCATAAAAAAGAACACTTAATTTGGAGATATTTTTGGAACTTTGGTCACCATTTTTAATATTTTGTTCCATATTTGAAAAGTCTAGCTCAAAGCAAGAAAGAATAATGAGAACATAGTTCATAGGAAGGATAAACAATCAACTTTCTTCTAACAAAAACTTCTTTGATTTTGAAAATCTAGTATTGAAATTTTATAAGCCTTTTTATGGTGGTAGGGAACCAAATTATTGATCTCCAACAAAAATTTGGGCATATACATATGCATATATACATATATCCTTACTTATAGACACTTAGATGTATATGCAAGTATAAGCATGCCTATGTAAGCATTCATATATACATATGTATATATGTGCATACACAAACACATATACATTTATATATCACATCTGATTTAGATGTGTGAATGTAGTTTGTTTGAATTTTCTATAAAAGTAAATTAAGAAGGTATCTAGGTGGTAAAGTTGACAGAACACCCACACTATATTCAGGAGACTTTGAGTTCAAATCCAGCCTCAGACACTTACTAGCTGTAAGACCCAGGGCAAATCACTTAAAACTTTTTGTGTCAAAAAAGGGGGGAGGGTTGAAATCTCTGAGAGCCTTGATTAAAATCCTAGTTCTATGGGATAGGTAGTGGTGAAGTGAATAGAGCATTCGCTCTGGAGTCAAGAGTACCTGAGTTCAAATCTTGCTTTAGACACTTAACACAATTACTAGCTTTGTGTCATTGGGCAAATCACATAACCCCAATTGACTTGTCTTCCCCCTTCCAAAAAAAAACAAAGCAAACAAACAAACAAAAAAAAAAAACCCTAACAAATTAAGGATGGCCTTATTGAATATCAGAGAAAGAAATGTATATATTGAGGGGGGGATCTTTTTTTTTTACTGCAGAAATTTCATAGGCTAGAGAGTTTTTATATTATAGTATTTTCATATTCTTTTACCTGTTTCTCATATAAAAGTTTGTGCTATAAATACTGTAATTCTCACATGTTTATGTACTAGATTAAAAATACATGAAAATTGTCTTACACATTTTTTCAGCAACTTAAGACATTTCTTTAATTTTTTCAAAAGTCTTCCTGCAGATACATGCAGACTATTGAAGGCTTTGAAATTATTCACAGAAGTAATTTATTGCTGCTTATGCTAAGGAATGCTAGGAATATCTCTCTTTTGTTTTTGAATTCCTCTCCCCTCCCCTTTTTTATTATTTCCCTGTTGTACAATTTTCATACTTCTAAAGAATATGAAACTATTTTATATAATCTCAGAAGAATGTGTATAATGATATAAAACACATTTCAATTTATTTAGGCTTTTGTGGGATAAAGTCCAATTGCAGCCTTTAAAGTATACCCTAGTTGATACTATGCATTCACAGGACTTCCAAAAATTGTTTTACAATAAATATCCATATAAATACTGCATCTTCTTTTATACTATTTCTCAAACACTCTATGTTAGGCACAATGTGCATGATGGATCATCTGTGTGTAACTTGTGCTTGAGCATATACTCAATATCTATTTTTCCCCTAAATAGTAAAATGTATTGAAGCTTTCATGAAAATGACTTCTTTTCTAACAACATTTATCAGGTTTTCATCAGTCATCCAGTTAGTTTTAAATGCTCAAAATATTTAGATAATAAGATTATGGTTTAAACTAGACACTGAGGTAACCATTAAGTTCTTTTCAGATTGCAAACTCTGTGGATGTTTTGTATTTATCATAGCTGATACATTATCTAAAAAAAAAGAAAGGAAAATAAAGGAATAATATTTCTATTTGTGTTAAAGGAAAATTAATTCAGTACAGAATAGATAGGAATTTCTTTTCAATTTTTCAATATGTGTCGGCTACTTTTAGACATCTATATCCAATTACATATTTTGTAAACAAAATCCTTTTTATTTTACAAGGAAATTGTTTTAGCTATAACTGATATAATTTAAGTTTCTTTAAACCATCTTTCAATATAACCATGGCTGATGACCATTGCTAAAAGTTAACCATTTTCTGTAAGTCATGTTTCCCCTTTCACTGACATTTCTTCTTGTAGCTAAATATGGCTTGTTCTGTTATATTCATCACAATCTCTTCTATTTGATTGGAACATAAGATTCTTGAGGCCATACACTACTATTTTCATCCTTGTCATCCCAACTCCTAGCATGATTCCTAGCATGATGACTAGCATGTTTTATTGTTTTTTTAATCACTCCTTGTGATTCCATGTACTATATAAAGCCATTGTTTTCCATGGAGTTATCTTGGCAAAGCTTTCTGAATGGTTTGACGTTTCCTTCTCAGTAGATTAAGGTAAATAGGGGTTAGATGATTTGCTTACAGTCACACTGTCAATAAGAGCCTGAGGTCAGGTTTGAATAAAGGTCTCCTTGATTCTAGGACTCTATCCACTGAGACAGCTAATGGACTCCAAGTCAAACACAGATTAGCAATTTACCCACAGACACACAGCTTTTAATTTCATGAAGGTCGATTTGAACTCAGGAATTCCTGATTGCATGCCCAGTGCCCTAACCTCTGAGTCACCTAGCTATCTTCGTGGAATGTAGTGAGGGCTTAATAAATTTGTGTCTAATGAAAGGAAAAAAAATGTGTTAATCACATGCATAACAACCACGTGTTAAAACTAAACACTAGAAAACTGACAGTCTTTGTTCTCCAGGAATTCATATCTTCGTAGTTAAAACAAAACACAGAGCAGGTATCAGTTTTAAATCAGAATGGTTCTATGATGCTTAAGGCAAAATGGCAAAGCAGAGAGTAATACATTTTCTTTCATGCCATTTCCACTTTAAAATTCATTTCCTTTTTTAGACTATAATATTTCATGATGTTAAAAACTTTAGCAACAAGAATATTCTTCTCTTCCTCTTTGGCCGTTTTGGTTCCTAAAAAAGAAGGGATTACAACATCTGTAGAAGCGAATGTCTAAAGAATGCTTAGGATCACACAGGACCTAGCAGCTTCTACATTAAAAGAGCGGAGGGACTGGAATTTGATATTTCGTAGGGCAAGAGAGCTAGGACTACAACCAAGGACTACAACCCGGCAAAACTGAGCATAATCTTTCTGGCAAGGAGATGGACGTTTAATGAAATAGGGGACTTCCAGACTTTCCTAATAAAAAAGCCAGAGCTCAATGGAAAATTTGATTTCCAATTACAAGACTCCAGAAGGACATAAAAAGGTAAACAAGGATAACATAGACTCACACATGCAGAAGTGCACACACCCACACCCACAAACACATGCTCATTACTTGGGATGCAACAAGACCAAAATGTTCACATCCCTATATGTGGAACTGATAACTGTCAATATTTGAAATCTTTATGATTATCAGGACATGCAAAAGGGTTATACTTAGAGGGTATGGGTAGGAATGCACTAACATGGAGTCTAAAAAAAATACTATTAAGGGGATCAAAGGTACTGTAATGGGAAAAAGGAAAGGATGAGCTAGGAAAAGGTAAAATATGCCATCTGAAGAGGCATCAAAACACACTATAGAAGAGGGGAAAGAAAGAGGGAGAGGAACATCATTTAAACACTATTCTCACTGGTTCTGGTTCAAAGAAGGATCAAATTAATCAGTGAAGTTTAAGATTCTAACATGAATAGACACATAAATTAATTAAATAGAGGAAAAAGGATGGAGGGAGAGGAGCACTGTTTGAAATTTACTCTCATTGGTTTGGAATCAAACGGGGAGTAATTTACTCTAATAAGTATAAAAATTTATTGTGTCCTATAGAGAGTGGGAGGGTAAGGGGGGGGTGAAAAGGAGGAGACTAATGGGAGGGATTAAAAGGGAGGGAAATAGTAGTAAGGGGAGAGGGTAGGTTAAGAAAGGCAGTCACTGGGTGGGAACACTGAGGGAGGGGGCGGTCAAAAGGGAAAACTTCAAGGAGGGTAAGGGAGAAGGAAGAAACAAAAACATAAACAGGGGAGGGAATAGGATGGAGCAGAAGAGACAGATAGTCATCATTACTGTGAATGTGAATGGGATGAACTCTCTCATAAAACAGAGGCAGATAGCAGAATGGATTAAAAACCATAATCCTACAATATGCTGTCTTCAAGAAACACATTTGAAACAAAGGGATACCCACAGGGTAAAGGTAAAAGGTTGGAGTAAAATTTATTACGCCTCAGCTAAAGTAAAAAAAAAAAAGCAGGGGTAGCAATATTTATCTCAGATAAAGCAAAAGCAAAAATAGATCTAATTAAAAAAGATAAAGAAGGAAACTATATCCTACTGAAAGGCACCATTGAGAATGAAGCAATATCACTACTTAATATATATGCACCAAGTGGTATAGCATCCAAATTCCTAGAGGAGAAGTTAAAGGAATTAGAGGAAGAAATAGATAGAAAACTATACTAGTGGGGGACCTTAATCTCCCCCTCTCTGAACTCGATAAATCTAACCTCAAAATAAACAAGAAAGAGATTAAGGAGGTGAATAGAATCTTAGAGAGACTAGATATGATGGATCTCTGGAGAAAACTGAATGGGGATAAAAAGGAATTTACTTTCTTTTCAGCAGTACATGGTACATACTCAAAATTAGAACATGTACTAGGGCATAAAAACCTCACAATCTAGTGCAGAAAGGCAGAAATCTGAAGTGCATCATTCTCAGATCATGATGCAATAAAAATTATAGGCAATAAAGGGCCAGGGAAAGATAGACTAAAAACTAATTGGAAATTAAACAATTTAATCCTAAAAATTGGTGGGTCAAACAAGAAATTATAGAAAAAATCAATAATTTCATTCAAGCGAATGATAATAATGAGACAACATACCAAAATTTGTGGGATGCGCTAAAGGCAGTTCTCAGGGAAAGTTTTATATCCCTGAGTGCATACTTAATTAAAGCAGAGAGAAGGGAGGTCAATGAATTGGACATGCAATTGAAAAAGTTAGAAAAAGAACAAATTGAAAATCCCCAATTAAGTACTAAACTAGAAATATTGAAAACCGAAGATTAGATTAATAAAATTGAAATTAAGAAAACCATTGAATTAATAAATAAAACTAAGAGCTGGTTTTATGAAAAAATCAACAAATTTGATAGACCCTTAGTCAATATGTTAAAAAAAAGAAAGAAGAAAACCAAATTATGAGTATCAAAAATAAAAAGGGTGAATCTACCTCTAATGAAGAGGAAATCAAAAAAATAATGAGGAATTATTTTTCCCAATTGTATACACATAAATATGACAATCTTAGTGAAATGGATGAATATTTACAAAATCACAAGTTGCCCAGATTAACTGAAGAGGAAGTGAATTACCTAAATAACTCCATCTCAGAAAAAGAAATCAAACAAGCCATCAAAGAACTCCCTAGGAATAAATCTCCAGGGCCAGATGGGTTTACCAGTGAATTCTATCAAACATTTAAAGAACAGTTGATTCCAATACTCTACAAACTATTTGAGAAAATTAGTGAAGAAGGAATCCTACCAAACTCTTTCTATGACACAAATATAGTACTGATTCCTAAATCAGGAAGAGATAAAACAGAGAAAGAAAATCATAGACCAATTTCCCTCATGAATTTAGATGCAAAAATTCTAAATAAAACATTAGCCAAAAGACTCCAACAAATTATCACAAAAATAATACACTCTGATCAGGTAGGATTCATTCCAGGAATGCAAGGATGGTTTAATATTAGGAAAACCATCAGTATATTTGAGCACATCAACAATAAAACTAACAGAAACCATATGATCATCTCAATAGATGTAGAAAAGGCCTTTGACAAAGTACAACACCAATTCCTATTAAAAACACTAGAAAGCATAGTAATAAATGTAGCCTTCCTCAAAATAGTTGATAGCATCTATTTAAAACCATCAGTAAGTATTATATGCAATGGGGATAAACTAGAAGCCTTTCCAATAAGATCAGGAGTGAAACAAGGGTGTCCACTATCACCCCTCTTATTCAATCTGGTACTAGAAACACTAGCAGTAGCGATTAGAGAAGAAAAAGAAATCAAAGGAATCAAATTAGGTAAAGAAGTGACCAAGCTATCACTCTTTGCAGATGATATGAAGATATACTTAGAGAATCCTAGAGAATCAAGTAAAAAAACTACTAGAGACAATAAATAAATTTGGCAAAGTTGCAGGATATAAAATAAACCCACATAAACCCTCAGCATTCCTGTAAATCTCTAATGAAACTCAACAGCAAGAGATAGAAAGAGAAATCCCATTTAAAGTCACTGTAGACATTATAAAATATTTGGGGATCTACTTGCCAAAACAAACCCAGAATCTATATGATCACAACTACAAAACACTTCTCACACAAATAAAAGCAGATCTAAATAGTTGGAAAAAATCAATTGCTCATGGCTGGGTCGAGCTAATATAATAAAAATGACAATTTTACCCAAACTAAACTATATATTTAGTGCAATACCAATCAATTTACCAAAAAACTGCTTTCTAGAGTTAGACAAAATAATAACAAAATTTATTTGGAAAAACAAACGGTCTAGAATATCAAGGGAATTAATGAAAAGAAATGCTAGGGAAGGTGAACTCGCTATGCCAGATCTTCATCTGTATTATACTGCAGCAATCATCAAAACTGCTTGGTACTGGCAGAGGTGTAGAGTAATGGATCAATGGAATAGATTAGGTGCAGGAGACCCATCAGTTAATGAATGTGGCAATCTATTCTTCGATAAACCCAAAGACCCTAGTTTTGGGGATAAAAATGCACTATTTGACAAAATCTGCTGGGAAAACTGGAATACAGTATGGCAGAAACTGGGCATAGATCACTATCTAACACCATATACCAAAATCAAGTCCAAATGGGTGCATGATCTAGGTGTAAAGGATGATACTGTAAGCAATTTGGGAAAGCAAGGAATAGTTTACCTAACAGATCTGTGGAGAGGGGAAGACTTTAGGACCAAACAAGAATTAGAGAGCATTATAAAATGCAAAATGGATAATTTTGATTGCATTAAATTGAAAAGCTTCCGTACAAAGAAATCCAATGTAACCAAGATCAAGAGGGAGGTGGGAAATTGGGAAAGAATTTTTCCAACTTGTGTCTCTGATAAAGGACTCATCTCTAAAATTTACAGAGAATTGAGCCAAATCTATACGAATACAAGTCCTTCCCCAATTGATAAGTGGTCAAAGGATATGAACAGGAAATTTTCAGAGAAAGAAATTAAAGATATCTATAAGCATATGAAGAAATGCTCTAAATCTCTATTAATTAGAGAAATTCATATCAAAACAACTCTGAGATACCACATCCCTCCAGTCAGATTGGCTAAGATGACAAAACAAGAAAGTGAGAAATGCTGGAGAGGATGTGGACAAATTGGAACACTAATACATTGCTGGTGGAGTTGTGAACTTGTCCAACCATTCTGGAGAGCAATCTGGAATTATGCCCAAAGGATTATAAATGATTTCATACCCTTTGACCCAGCCATACCACTTCTAGGGTTATATCCCAAAGAGATCATAGAAGTGGGAGGAAGACCCATATGTACAAAAACATTTTTAGCCCCCCTTTTTGTGGTTGCAAAGAATTGGAAACTGAAGGGGTTCCCACCAATTGGGGAATGGCTAAACAAGTTGTGGTATATGAATGTAATGGAATATTATTGTGGTATAAGAAATGAAGAGGTGACGGATTTCATAATTACCTGGAGAGACTTATACAAACTGATGCTGAGCGAGAAGAGTAGAATCAGAAGAAATCTGTATACAATCACAGACATACCATATTTGTGATGACCAACTATGACAGACTGGACTCTTTTCAGCAATGCAGTGATATAAGTTAATCCCGAAAGATTCAAGAACATGAGAAATGTGCCATCCGGAGATATAACTAGAAAGAACTGAACCTGAATCCTGATGGAAGCAACCTAAATGATCTTGTTCTTTTCATTGTTTGGTTTTATTTCTTCCTTACCATCTTTCATCCCACCTAGTACAATACGCCTTTGTAATTGAAATAATGTCTAATATGAATGCATTTTCAGATCATATACTGGACTATATGCTGTCCTGTGGGGAGGGGGGAGGGAAGTAAAGGAAATCTGAAAATCAAGGAACTATGGAATTGAAACTTGTTAACTGAAACTAAACTAATAAATTAATTTAAAAAAAAAAAGAATGCTTAGGTAACACAGGGGCATTACAATCTTGAGGGACTTTGCAGGACTCCATGGGAAAGAGGAATGTATTGGAATGTCAAAATTTAGTCTGAAAGCAACTTCTAAGTTCCATATCCCTTCTGGGAAGTGATGATGGGCTATTTAATTACTTTATGGATTGCTATAAATCTTTCTGTTGGAAAAAAGTAAAGGCATATCCTAAAATTTGGGTATATTACTTTTACGTTCTTATATATCATCTAGAGATCCATTTTTTACTTGCTTGAGAAAGTTGAATAGTGGAACATAGTTAAGCACATAAAATCCAGAAGTGAGTGAATATAGATGCATAACTACACCACCCTGACAGAAATCCTCATCATCTCCTACCCAGATTATTGCAATAGCTTCCGTGAAATTTATCCCCACTCCTGTGTGTCTTCACATCAGCCAACAAATTTAATTCCAAAACTAGCAGGATGGACCAATTCACACCCTCTTCTCAAGATACTCCCATGGCTCCCTATTTTACTTCCATGACCATAATGTTTGGCTGAAAAAAAAAAAAACTTCATAATATGGATCTTTCCCATCTCTCTAAATATTTTGTGCTTTGCTCCCCTCCACATAGTTTAGGTTACAGTTATGTTGGCCTGCACAAAATACCTGAAAACTTGATCCCATGCATCTTTATTCACTCTCCCCATATTTTGAATTCTCTAGATTCTCATCTCTATCTCCTGACTTCAATGATTTTCTGTTAAAAATCACAGCAAAAATTCCTCTTTTTGTTACAATGGAGGGGAAGAGCAGGGAAGTTAAAGGGAATGAGTCAACCTTACTCTCTTTGTGTTTGGCCTAAGGAGGAAATAACATGCGCATTCAATTGGGTATCTTACCATGCAGGAAAGTAGGGGGTGTAGGTGATTACAGCGGGGATTATAGAAGGGAGGGCAAATTGAGGGAAGGTATAGTCAGAAGTAAGCACTTTTGAAAAGGGACAGAGTCAATAGAGAAAAAAAAATAAATATGTGGGTAGATAGAATGGAGGGAAATATAGTTAGTCTTTCACAATATGACAACTATGGAAATGTTTTGCATAACTACACGTGTATAACTTATATTGAATTGTTTGTCTTCTCAATGAAGGTATATGAGAAGGGAAGAAGGGAGAGAATTTAGTGATCATGGTTTTAAAATATTTTAAAAATATTTTTACATGCAAATGGGAAATAAGATATGCAGGGAATAGGTTATAGAAATCCATCTTGTCCTATAAGAAGGGAGGATAGAGGGAGGTTAGAAGAGAGGGCAGACTGGGAGAAGGGATAATCAATATGTTTCCCATCTTGGGAGGGGGATAGGGGAAAATTATGGAACTCAAAATCTTGTGGAAAGGAATGTTGAAAATTAAAAATCAATAAATAAATATTTTAAAATATTCCTCCTTTTTTGATAATGTTTCCTAATTCCATTTTTAAATAGTTTGTCTTTATTAATCTGTTTACATTTAGTTTACAGGATTCATTTCCACAGTTCCTTGAAGTTCAAATTTTTTCTCCCTCCCTCCTACCCCCCTCACTATTGCATACAATTAAGTTAGTAAATGAAAATACTTTCACATTATATTTTAGACAGTTTATAAAGAAAGATTGTATTAGGTGGAATGAACAATGGGAAAGAGGAAACAAAACCAAATAAGAGAAAGAAAAAGAGCAGGTAGTTTTCTTCAATCTGGGTTCAAACTCAGTTCTTTCCCTGGATGTAGACATCTCTCTCCATGATGAGTCTTTTGAGGTTGATTTATAAACCTGGATTACTAAAAAGAGTCCAGTTTATCACAGTTGGTCCTCATACATATGCTGTGTCTGTAATTGTGTAATCATTTCTCCTGGCTGTACTCTTCTCACACATTATAAGTTCATATAAGCCTCTCCAGGGAAATATTAACTCAATCTGCTCCTCATTTCTTATAGCACAATAGTACACGATTACATGCACTTGTACAGCCATTACCCAATTGTTTGGCACACTACACAATTTCCAATTCTATGACACAACAAAAAGGGCTGCTATAAATATTTTGTACATATGTGTCTTTCTCCCACATCTATGATCTCTTTGGGATACAAACCTCAGGATAGCACAGGATCTGGCAGCTTCTACACTGGGGGATTGAAGGGTTTGGGATATGATACACCACAAGGCAAAGGAGCTGGGATTAAAACCAAGGATCACCTACCCAGCAAAACTGAGTATCATGTTTAAGGGGAAAATATGGTTATTCAGTGGAATAGAGGACTTTCAAGAATTCTTGAAGAAAAAAAAACAGAATTGAATAGAAAATTTGACATTCAGATACAAGAAGGAAGAGATGCTTGAGAAGGTAAACAGGGAAAAGAAAACATCATCAACGTATCAAAGTTGAACTGTTTACATTCCTACATGGAAAAACAATAAGTGTAAGTGATGAAACTTTTATCAGTATGAAAATAGTTGAAGAAGGGTATATGGGCATATGAGTACATATGTAAATGTGTGTATATATGTTTACAACTATACATAGATGGATGACACAGGTCTAATTTAATAGGAAGGGATGATACTTAAAAGGTGAAATTAAGAGGTGAGTGAGGAATATAACGAAAGGAGATGGGGATAGACAGAATGGGGTAAACTATTTCCTATAGAATAGGCAAGGGAAAATGGTTACAAGGGAGGGGAAGAGCAGGAAGGCAAAAAGGCAAAATTTTATTCTTATTGAATTTGGATCAGGGAGAGAATGACATACATACTAAATAGGATATCTCACCCTATAGGAGAATAGGGGGTTAGGGAATGAGAGGGTGATGATGGAAGGGAAGGCTGGAGGGAAGGGGGAGGGAAGTTGGAAGCACCATCTTCTGAAAATGGACAAGATCAAAGTAGGGAATAGAACAAGTGGGAGGTAGGATAGGAGGGAGGGAAATATCGTCAGTATTTTATAATATATCTACTATGGTAACGTTTTGCATAGCTACACATGTACAACATATACTGGATTGCTTATCTTCCCAGTAAGGTTGGTGACAAGGAAAGGAGGGAATGAATCTGGAATTCAAAGTTTTAACATCAAATGTGTAAAAATATATGAATACTATTATTATTATTATTATTATTATTTTACATATAATTGGGAAATAGGATGTGCAGGCATTGGGGCACAAAGATTCACCTTACCTTTCTGAAAAAGTTGAAGGGGGTGTGGGAGAAGATATGGGAGAGAGTACATGGGATGAGGCGATATCCTGTGGGACTGCTATTCTGGGTTGGGGGTAGAGAAAAAATGGGGAAAACATTGTAAATCAAAATCTGGCAGAAATGAATGATGTAAACCAGAATTTAATAAAGCATTTGGAAAAAACGGAATGATATTCAGGAAACACAGGGAAGTGGTATAGATTCATAAGAAAGTTAGTTGAGGCATATGAATAGAAATTTCCCAAAAGAAATATGAAAATGATAATTATTGGATGGGTTATAGGTGGACAAATATAATAACACTTTTTTGATATGACTAGGAAATGAGCAGTGATTCTGGAAAGCAATTTGGAATTATATTCCTAAACTAACTAAGCTGTTGATATCTACTGTTAAAAATATATTTATTGATTTTTAGTTCTCAACATTCACATCTATAAGATTTTGAGTTCAAAGTTTTCTCCCTGTCTCTCCCTCCCTTTCCCCCAAGATTTAATGTACTTTTTATGGGCTCTACATATGCATATATACTTTCCACTGAGGGCCCAACATTCCCACCTGGCTCCAATAATCCTACCCGTCTGAGAGATGACTGTGATTCGTCCTCTGTAAGTCTGCGGGCTGTGGCTTTTGCTCTCTCTGGTGTAGTCTGCTTGTCTGCTCTTAGGTCTGGGCTGTGCAGACCCCACACGCTCTATGCTCGACCAGTCCAGACACACTGGGCAACCTCCTGCGCTGGACTCTGCCACACTTCTTCTTCCAGTGGGCTTTGTCACTCCGGATTTCGCTCAGATTCACCCTTTGAGCCTTAGTGACCGAGGAGCTCAGTGAGGTTACTGCTTCTGTTCCACCATCTTGGCTCCTCCCCTCAATACTAATTCTTGAGTAATGATTTTCTTCACTGTGATTCTACACCTCTTTTCTTTCAATTGGGCCAACTCTATTTTTTTAAGTTTTTCCTTCTGTGAATTTTAGAGCCTACGATTCCATTTGACTTATTATGCAATTCAAGAAGCTTTTCTTTCTGTCCTCTGTTTGTGATTCTTATACTATTAGGTCAATTCTGCTCTAAGATTTAATTTTCTAAGGTATTTTTGTACCTCTTTTACCAAGCTGTTAATGGTCTTTTCATAATTTTCTTCCATCACTTAAATTTATTTTTCCTTTTTTCCTCTCATAATGTTATCTCTTTCTTTAACTCTTCCAAGAATTCTTCTTGGTGTTGGGTTTTTTTTTCAAATGTTTTATTAACTTCTCATTTACATCATTCATTTCTGTCAATTACAATTTTGAGTAACAATTTTATTGAGTTACAATTTTTACCCCTTTTTACCCTACCCTATTCTCTTAGTCAGTTATTTTTCCAGTGAGATATTTTATATTTTCTTCCAATTTTTCAATCATATTCTTTTGTTTGATTGACTCTTGCTCTCTCCCATCTCCCCTTTGCCTTTTCCAGTAGGGCAAGGCGAATCCTCGTGCCACAATGCCTGCACATCTTATCTCGAAATTATATGCAAAATAGTATTAATCAAAGTATTTATATAACTTTTTAAATTTTATTTTAAGGCTGAGCTCCTCAGTCACTAAGTCTCAAAGGGTGGATCTGAGCAGATTACAGAGTGATGGATCCCAATGGAAGATGGAACAGGGCAGAGTCCAGCCCAGGAGTTTGCCCAGTGTGTCTAGACAGGACAAGCACAGAGCGTTTGGTGTCTGCTCAGCTCAGACCTAAGAGCAGACAAGCAGATTAAAACACAGAGAAAAAGCCCCAGCCAGCAGACCTACCAAGGATGAATCCCAGTCATCTCACCTTCATCTCATGAAGGGACTGGAAGGGTCATTGGAGCCAGGTAGGAGAGTTGTGCCCCAGTGGAGAGAGCAGCTTCTCCTGCTGCATTTGTCCCCCAGCCTGGAAGTTTAGAAACTGCCTGCCAGTATAATACAGGGGCTGGAATGGTAAAGTAAAGTATAGCTGCTCAGATCCTTCCATCCCTCCTTCAAGAAGCAGAAAACCCAAAGATAAGGTTCTCACCCAGATTGAAATCCCAAGTTAATGGAAATAGCCTCAGGATTGAGAGTCTCCAAGAAGGGGTGTAACTGAGACAGCAAGGAGTCTGAAGAGAATACAGGGAGGGGTCACAACAAGCCCCACCTCACCTCACCAACAAAAGCCTACTTATAGCCCAGGGGTATAGAGGCAGAAATCTGAAGTGGTCAGATTCACCCACACATACTCATCTAAGTTCATCACTGACTTCCCTGACTTAGCCATAACCTAGCCACTCATAGGTATTCAAAGTCAAGGATCAGGCCCTAAGCTCCTAGCCTGAGAAAATAAGAAACAGGAAATCACAATGGGAAGGAAAGAAGCTGAGAAGGAGAAGGGAAAGGCAAGAAAGTCTATTCAAACCCACTGTGTACGGCAAGACCACAAAATACACAGGACAATATAGATTCCCTACCCACACCTGAGACCACAGAAGAAAACATGAACTGGTCTCAAACCCAAATAGCATTCCTGGAGGAGCTTAAGAAAAATGTTAAAGACCAAATCAGGGAGTCAGTGACAAACTTGGAAAAAAGTCTCAAAAGTAAAATAAATGAATTAACTGGAGAAAATCCCTCCTTAAAAAAGGGCCTTCAAAAATTAACTGAAGACCATAATTCGCTAAAAATCAGATACAATCAAACTGAAACTCAGAACACCACGATTCAGCAAGAGCCAATCAAACAAAAGAATATGATTGAAAAATTGGAAGAAAATATAAAATATCTCACTGGAAAAATAACTGACTTAGAGAACAGATCCAGGAGAGCCAATTTAAGAATTGTTGGTCTACCAGAAAGCCACGATGGAAAAAGCAGCCTAGACAACATCCTCCAAGAGATTGACAAAGGAAACTGTCCTGAGGTCCTGGAATCAGAAGATAAAAGAGCTATTGATAGAATTCACTGGATTCTTCCTGAAAGAGATCCCAAATTGAAAACGCCAAGAAATATAATAGCCAAATTCCAGAATTACAAGATTAAAGAAAAAATTCTACAAGCAGCCAAAAAGAAACAATTCAAATATGGAGGAACTACAGTTAGGATCACACAGGACCTAGCAGCTTCTACATTAAAAGATCAGAGGTACTGGAATTTGATATTTTGTAGGGCAAGAGAGCTAGGACTACAACGGAGGAATAACTACCTGGCAAAACTGAGGATAATCTTTCAGGCAAGGAGATGGTCATTTAATGAAATAAGGGTCTTCCTGTATTTCCTGATGAAAAAGCCAGAGATCAATGGAAAATTTGATCTCCACTTACAAGACTCAAGAAAGACATAAAAAGGTAAACAAGAGAAACACAGACTCACACATGAATAAGCGCACACACGCACACCTACACACACATGCTCATTACTTGGGATGTAACAAGAGCAAACTGTTCACATCCCTATATGTGGAGCTGATAACTGTCAATATTCGAAATCTTTATGATTATCATGACCTTCAAAAGGGTTATACTTAGAGGGTGTGGGTAGGAATGCACTAACCTGAAGATTAAAAAAAAAAAACTATGACAGTGATCAAAGGGACTGTAATAGGAAAAAGGAAAGGATGAGATAGGAAAAGGTAAAATATGCCATCTGAAGAGGCATAAAACCACACTATAGAAGAGGGGAGAGAAAGTGGGAGAGGAACATCATTTAAACACTATTCTCAATGGTTCTGGTTCAAAGAGGGATCGATTTAACCAGTGAAGTTTAAGATTCTAATGTGAAAAGACACATAAATTCATTAAATAGAGGAAAAGCAGGGAGAGGAGCATTGTTTGCCATTTACTCTCATTCGTGTGGAGTCAAAGGGGGAGTAATTTACTTTGATAAGTATAAAATTTATTGTGTTCTATAGATAGTGGAATGGTAAGGAGGTGTTAAAAGGAAAAGGAGGAAACTAAAGGGGAGATTAGAAGGGAGGGAAATAGTAGTAAGGGAAGAGGGAAGGTTAAGAAGGGGGGTCACTGGGTGTGAAAACTGAGGGAGGGGGTGGTCAAACGGGAAAACTTCTAGGAGAGGAAGGGAGAAGGAAGAAAGAAAAACATAAACAGGGGAGGGAATAGGATGGAGCAGAAGAGACAGATAGTCATCATTACTGTGAATGAGAATGGGATGAACTCTCCCATAAAACTGAGGCAGATAGCAGAATGGATTAAAAACCATAAACCTACAATATGCTGTCTACAATAAACCCATTTGAAACAAAGCAATACAAACACAGGGTAAAGGTAAAAGGTTGGAGTAAAATTTATTATGCCTCAGCTAAAGTAAAAAAGCAGTAAAATTTATTATGCCTCAGCTAAAGTAAAAAAGCTTTATCTCAGATAAAATGAAAGCAAAATAAATCAAATTAAAAGAGATAAGGAAGGAAACTATATCCTACTAAAAGGCATCATTGAGAATGAAGGAATATCACTACTTAATATATATGCACCAAGTGGTATAGCATCCAAATTCCTAGAGGAGAAGTTAAAGGAATTAGAGGAAGAAACAGATAGCAAAGCTATACTATTGGGGGACCTTAATCTCCCCCTCTCTGAACTCGATAGATCTAACCTCAAAATAAACAAGAAAGAAGTTAAGGAGGTGAGTAGAATATTAGAGAGACTAGATACGATGGATCTCTGGAGAAAACTGAATGGGCATAAAAAGGTATATACTTTCTTCTCAGCAGTGCATGTAGGTAAATGTAAAAGTTTGGAGTAGGCCATGTACTAGGGCATATAAACCTCACAATTCAGTGCAGAAAGGCAGAAATATCAAATGCATCATTCTCAAATCATGGTGCAATAAAAATTATATGCAATAAAGAGCCAGGGAAAGATAGACTAAAAACTAATTGGATATTAAAAAAAATTCAATCCTAAAGAATGGATGGGTCAAACAAGTAATTATAGAAACAATCAGTAATTTCATTCAAGAGAATGACAATAATGAGACAACATACCAAAATTTGTGGGATGCACTAAAGGAAGTTCTCAGGGGAAGTTTTATATCCCTGAGTGCATACTTAATTAAAGCAGAGAGAAGGGAGGTCAATGAATTGGACATGCAATGAAAAAAGGTACAAACCAAAAAAAAAAACAAATTGAAAATCCCCAATTTAGTAATAAATTAGAAATATTGAAAACCAAAGGAGAGATTAAAAAATGAAATTAAGAAAACTATTGAATTGATAAATAAAAATAAGTACTAGTTTTATGAAAAAAATCAAGAAAACTGATAGACCCTTAGTCAATTTGATAAAAAAGAAAGAAGAAAATCAAATTATGAGTATCAAAAACAAAAAGGGTGAATCTACCTGCAATAAAGAGGAAATCAAAAAATAATGAGGAATAATTTTTCCCAGTTGTATGCACATAATTACGACAATCTTAGTGAAATGGTTGAATATTTACAAAATCACAAGTTGCCCAGATTAACTGAAGAGGATGTGAATTACCTAAGTAACCCAATCTCAGAAAAAGAAATCAAACAAGCCATCAATGAACTCCCTAGGAAAAAATCTCCAGGGCCTGATGGGTTTAACAGTGAATTCTTTCAAACATTTAAAGAAGAATTGATTCCAATACTCTACAAACTATTTGAAAAAATTAGTAAAGAAGGAATTCTACCAAACACTTTC
This sequence comes from Gymnobelideus leadbeateri, assembly GCA_011680675.1. Classification (NCBI taxonomy): domain Eukaryota; kingdom Metazoa; phylum Chordata; class Mammalia; order Diprotodontia; family Petauridae; genus Gymnobelideus; species Gymnobelideus leadbeateri. Next base: position 6,420 of record WOXC01011354.1, on the reverse strand, counting down.
TATGACACAAATATGGCACTGATTCCTAAATTAGGAAGAGATAAAACAGAGAAAGAAAATTATAGACCAATGTCCCTCATGAATTTAGACGAAAAAATTTTAAATAAAATATTAGCCAAAAGACTCCAACAACTTATCACAAAAATAATACACCCTGATCAGGTAGGATTCATTCCAGGAATTCAAGGATGTTTTAATATTAGGAAAACCATCAGTATAATTGAGCATATCAACATTAAAACTAGCAGAAACCACATGATCATCTCAATAGATGCAGAAAAGGTTTTTGACAAAGTACAACATCCATTCCTATTAAAAAGACTAGAAAGTATAGGAATAAGTGGAGCCTTCCTTAAAATAGTTGCTAGCATCTACTTAAAACCATTAGCAAGTATTATATGCAATGGGGATAAACTAGTAGCTTTTCCAGTAAGATCAGGAGTGAAACAAGGGTGGGCACTATCACCCCTCTTATTCAATCTGGTATTAGAAAGACTAGCAGTAACAATTAGAGAAGAAACAGAAATCAGAGGAATCAAATTAGGCAAAGAAGAGACCAAGATTTCACTCTTTGCAGATATGATGATATACTTAGAGAATCCTAGAGAATCAATTAAAAATCTACCTGAGACAATAAATAAATTTAGCAAAGTTTCAGGATATAAAATAAATCCACATAAATCCTTGGCATTCCCGGTACATCTCTAATGAAACTCAACAGCAAGAGATAGAATGAGAAATCCCATTTAAAATCACCATAGACATCATAAAATATTTGGGAATCTACCTGCCAAAACAAACCCAGAATCTGTATCATCACAACTACAAAACACTCCTCACACAAATAAAATCACAGCTAACTAATTGGAAAAATATCAATTGCTCATGGGGGGTCGAGCTAATATAATAAAAATGACAATTTTACCCAAACTAAACTATATATTTAGTGCCATACCAATCAATTTACCAAAAAACTACTTTTTAGAGTTAGACAAACTAAAAAAAAAATTATTTGGAAAAACAAACGGTCTAGAATATCAAGGGAAATAATGAAAAGAAATGCTAGGGAAGGTGGACCACCTATGCCAGATCTTAATCTGTGTTATACAGCAGCAGTCATTAAAACTGCTTGGTACTGGCAGAGGTGTAGGGTAGTGTATCAGTGGAGTAGATTAAGCACAAATGACCCAGCAGTTAATGAATATAGTAAGCTATTGTTTGATAAACCCAAAGACCCCAGTTTTTGGGATAAGAATGCACTATTTGACAAAAACTGCTGTGAGAACTGGAATACAGTATGGCAGAAACTGGGCATAGATCATTATCTAATACCATATACCAAAATCAAGTCTAAATGGTGCATGATCTAGCTGTAAAGGATGATACTGTAAGCAATTTGGGAAAATAAGGAATAGTTTACCTGACATATTTGTGGAGAGGAGAAGACTTTAGGACCAAACAAGAATCAGAGAGCACTATAAAATGCAAAATGGATAATTTTGATTACATTATATTGAAAAGCTTCTGTAAAAAACAAAGCCAATGTAACCAAAATCAACAGTGAGGTGGGAAATCGGGAAAGCTTTTTTGCAACTTGTGTCTCTGATAAAGAACCCATTTCTAAAACGTATAGAGAATTGAGCCAAATCTTCATGAATACAAGTCTTCATGAAAGAAATGGAATATTATTGTGCTATAAGAAATGAAGAAGTGACAGATATCATAATTACATGGAGCAACTTATACAAACTGATGCTGAGCAAGAAGTGTAGAAGAAGAAGAAATTTGTATACAATCACAGACATATCATATATTTGATGACCAACTATGACAGACTGGACTCTTTTCAGCAAGGCAGTGATATAAGTCAATCCCCAAAGACCCAATTGATAAATGGTCAAAGGATATGCACAGACAGTTCTAAGAGGAAGAAATTAAAAATATCTATAATCATTTGAAGAAATACTCTAAATCATTATTATTTTTTTGCTTTTTGGAGGGCAGTTGGGGTTAAGTACCTGGACCAAGGTCACACAGCTAGTTTTGTGTGTGTGTGTGTGGGGGGGGGTTAAGTGTCTGAGGTCAGATCCAAACTCACGTCCTTCTGACTCCAGGGCCAGTGCTCTACTAACTGTGCCACCTAGCCGCCCTTCTAAATCACTATTGATTAGAGCAATGCAAATCAAAACAACTCTGAGATACTCTCCAGTCAGATTGGCTAAGATGACAAAACAAGAAAGTTACAAATGCTGGAGAGGATGTGGACAAATTGGAACACTAATTCATTGCTGGTGGAGTTTTGAACTTATCCAACCATTCTGGAGAGCAAGCTGGAATTATGCCCAAAGGATTATAAATAATTTCATCCCCTTTGACGCAACAATACTACTTCTAGGGTTATATCCCAAAGAGATCATAGAAGTGGGAATAAGGCCCATATGCATAAAAGTATTTATAGCAGCACATTTTGTGGTTGAAAACACAAAATTGGAAACTAAAGGGGTCCCCATCAACTGGGGAATGACTAAACAAGTTGTGGTATATGAATGTAATGGAATATTATTGTGCTATAAGAAATGAAGAGGTGACAGATATCATAATTACCTGGGGAAATTTTTACAACCTGATGCTGAGCAAGAAGTGTAGAATCAGAAGAAATTTGTATACAGTCACAGACATATCATATCTTTGATGACCAACTATGACAGAGTGGACTCTTTTCAACAATGCAGTGATATAAGTCAATCCCGAAAGACTCAAGAAAAAGAGAAATGCACCATCCAGTGATATAACTAGAAAGAACTGAGCCTGTGTCCTGATGGAAGCAAACTAAATGGTATTTTTCTTTTCATTGGTTTTATTTCTTCTTTACCATTTTTCATCCCACTTAGTACAATACGTGTTTGTAATTGGAATAATGTCTAATATGAATGTATTTGCAGATCCTATACTGGACTATATGCTGTTGTGGGGGTGGGCGGAGAGAAGTGAAGCAAATTTGAAAATCAAGGAACTATGGAATTGAATCTTGTTAACTGAAACTAATATAATAAATTCATTTAAAAAATTAACTTAAAAGGAAGATAAGCAACTGTACATATGCTGTACATGTGTAGCTATGCAAAACATTATGATAGTAGATATATTGTAAAAGACTGACTATATTTACCTCCTTCCTATCTCACCCGGTCCAGTCACCACTTTGGGCCTGTCCCTTTTTAAAAGTGGGTGCTTCCAAGTTCCACCCTAGCCTGCCCTTCCTTCCATTGCACCACCTCTCATCCCCTTCTCCCCTAGATTCCTGTAATGTGAGAAAGCCTATTTAGTATGTATGTCATTCTCTCCATAATGCAAATTCAATGAGAATAAGGTTTTGCCTTTTTGCCTTCCTGTTCTTCCCCTCCCTTGTAGCCATTTTCCTTTGCTTCCTTTATATGAGATAGGTAACAACATTCTGTCTCACTGAATGCCCTCTCATATTGCACTCACAACTCTTAATTTCACCATTTATGTATCATCCCTTCCTATTTAATTCAAACTGTGCTCTCTATATTTGTATACCAAAAAACATGTATACACACATTCGAATGTGTATTAATATGCCCATATACCCTTCTTCAACTCTTTTCATACTGAGAAAAGTTTCATCAGTTAGTTATTGTTTTTCCATGTAGGAATGTGTTTAGTTCAAATGTGATAAGTTCATAATGATTCATTTTCCCTGTTTACCTTCTCAAGCATCTCTTGCTTCTTGAATCAGAATGTCAAAATTTTTATTCAACTCTGGATTTTTCCTCAAGAATACTTGAAAGTCCTCTATGCCACTGAATGAACATATTTTACCCTGATACAAGATACTGAATTTTGCTGGGCAGGTGATTCTTGGTTTTAATCCCAACTCCTATTCCCTCCAGAATATTATAATCAATGCCCTTTGATCCCACAATGTAGAAGCTACCAGATCCTGCACTATCCTGATTGTGTTTCCACAATATTCAAATTGTTTCTTCCTGGATGCTTGTAATATTCTATCCTTCATCTTGGAATTCTAGATCCTGGCTAAAATATTACTAGGAGTTTTCTTTTTGGGATCTTTTTCACGAGGTGATCTATGGATTCTTTCAACTTCTATTTTGCCCGCTGGTTCTACAACATCGGGACAATTTTGCTGGATAATTACTTGAAGGATTATTTCTGGATTCTTTCTCTGATCATGGTATTCAGGTAGTCCAGTAATTTTTAGATGTTCTCTCCTCAATCTATTTTCCATATCATTGGTATTTCCCATGAGACATTTCACTTTGCCTTTTATTCTTTCATTTTTTGGATCCGCTTAATAGAGTCTTGATTTCTCATAAACTCACAAGCTTCTATTTGCTCCAGTCTAATTCTGAATGAATGAATCTCTTCAGTGAGTTTTTGAGATTATCTTTCCATCTGGGAAGTTTGGCTTTTTAAGGCATTCTTCTCATTGCCTTTTTAAGCCTCATTTTTCCATTTGAGTTAGTCTATTTTTAAGGTGTTATTTTCCACAGCCTGGCTGTTGACCCTCATTTCATACTTTTCTTACATCTTTCTCAATTCTCTACCCAGTTTTTCCCCCACTTCTCTTATCTGCTTTTTAAGGTCATCTATGGCCTGTAACCACCTCATATTTTCATTTGGGGCTTTCAGTGCAGGATTTCTGACCTCACAGTCCTCTTCCTGTTCCATGCTTTGCTCCTCTTTGCCCTCAAAATAGGTGACTAATGTTGAATTTTTTCTGTTTATTTTGTTTCTTTTCCTAGGCATGTTGCCACTCAATTACTTGACTTTTGGGTTTTTGTAACAGTAGGACTCTGCCCCAGCCAGAGGAGGTTCCTTCAAAAATGCTGAGGTTTTCTCAGCTTTAGGAGGTATTAGTTGGGTGGCCTTTGTGAAGGCTCCGCTCACTCTGGCAAGTTGGTTACATACACCAAGACCTCCACCCCAGACCACAATCTAGATCCAAGAAGGGTAAAGCAAGATTGATTACCCCCAGTCTGATCACTGCATCCCCCTATAGTTCACAGGCCAGGAGTTGAAGCTGCAAAGTGGCAATGTGGCACAAGCTGTGTCAGCTCCACAGTGGCTTCTCACCCCCAGGGGAAGAAGCCTGAAGCACTCTCCCAACCAGTCCCAAAATTAAAAGGGCACTGACCTCTGACTTTGCCATAGGCATCCATGTGTTGATAATTCTGGAAATGCCATAGCTGCTGGTGTTCTAGGGTCCCTCCCAGTGGCTGCTGCTCTGGCCGACCTGGGGTTAAAACCTCCAAATCACTGGACCTGGGCTTGTCTACCAGAGAGCTGTGTTGGCCACTCCCTGCCTGGTGGCTCGACTCTCCTCAGAGGGAGGTTAGCTTCTCTGTGTCATTTTGTGAGTTCTGGAGCTACAGATATCATTCAGATCCCCCCCACTTTTACATAATTTTGAAGTGGTGTGGGCAAGAGCTATGTGGAAATGCTGTTTCTAATCTGCCATCTTGAGTCTGTCCTGCCCCATATTGCTTTGAGACTTTGATTATAGCTAATTTCACATTGCTGTCTTTTTTTTTTCTTTTTTTGAGATTTTATTTTTATCTCTCTAGCCACCATAGTAATGTTTTGTTGGTCATGTTGTTCCTGTTGCTGTTTCAATTTGCTCATTTTCCAAGCTAGTTTTTAACTTTGTTTTAAAATTGTGATCTGCTTACTTAGGGGTGAGGAAAATCTCCCCCAGACTTTGTTTTTTTATACTGCTATTTTCAGACCTAGTTCTGGGGGATTGCAAGTGCTGCTGTTTCCAGGGTGGTGTGATATGTAGAAATTTGTGGTTACATTATAAAAGTATTTTAGAAGAATATTTTGTTGGAACAAAACCTGGAAAGAAAGTTGGAATTTATTTATGTGGAAACATTTGAAAATTTTTATTTTCATAGAATAAGGTTGAGATAAGCCTAAAATGCATAAGGACTGATGTAGCATATGTTGAGTAGTGCCATGACAATAATTAAGAATTCACCATAGCAAACAAAAAGAATTTGAACGATTCAAGAACACGAATCCATATGATAATCCATCATGGATCCAGAAAGGTCATGATGAATCATTTTTCAAGCCTTTCAATGGAGAGGTGATATATAAAAATGATGGCTGAGACATACCTTTTCCATAATAACATGCAGCTTAGTCCTGTTAGACTCTGCTTATTTATTTTTAAAAAGAAGACTTATAATATATGAAGTAATGCTTCGAGGTCATATGGTGGGCAAGCCCATGGATGGGTAAAGGGACTGTAGATGGTAAAGCAAAAAAAAGGGGAGAAGAGAAAAAAAAACATCACTAATACATGTTTAATGCAAAGGAAAGAGAAAAATGAAGTTCAGAATGTAATGCAGGCAATGCCATATTAAATTATTT